>JBBBVU010000008.1:11484731-11497223 GCA_037177055.1 Atherinosoma microstoma
GATAGATAGATAGATAGATAGATAGATAGATAGATAGATAGATAGATAGATAGATAGATAGATAGATAGATACTTTACTTTCCTAATCCATCCTTCTGAATTATTTTGTCAATTATTATGTATAAGAATAATAATTGTGACATTGAATCTTACCTTTTGTCCAGTAAGTTATAGTTTAAATATATGGATGTTGCCAAGGAAACAAACAGCAGTCACAAAAATAAGCTCCCTCAGATTGATATGAGCAGAACTATTTGAGTTTTGAAGGGAAAAAATCCTATTATTTAAACCTTTGCAGTAAGCATATTTTATGTGAAAGTGCAATAACTGGATTTGGGTTTTAGTGAATAGACGGTTATTGACCCACATATATGAGCTACATGACATATCTTGCTAGTGTGTGGATAATGTGGAGACAAAATGCTCGCAGCTCCCCCATCCCCCTCCTTTGCGGAGAAAGCGGGGACCCCTACCTCCTTACATATACATGTGTCCATGTATGCAATAATGTACATTTGTTTGAATTTCTGTGTATTTGGGTTACGGCTTGAATGCATGCATCAGAGTGTTTATGTGTGTTTGAAAGCTCACATGCATGCTTGGATGTATGTGTTAGAGGGCGGACCCACCCTGCTTGCGTTTGAATCTACTGCAACAGAACATCTTTGCCCAGCTTTGCTATTGGTTGCTACGGTAACAAAGGCACAGAGTGAAGTGGTTGCAGCAGCCAAACAGAAATAAAGAGATGAAGATTAAGCCAATGGACCTGATCACAACATCATATTAGAACAAATACCTTGAATGTAACGATGGGTAAAATGTCAACGCTAAGAAAAGATGAGTTTAGGTTTTATTCATCACGTCTGTCACACATGCACACATATCAACAGATTAATTAATGGGAGTGCAGTAGCTGGGTGCTGCACAGGTCAAGGCTTCTGACAGCTGTACTTGGGTTGGGTTGGGTTTAGTTTGATGTGTGTGTGTGTGTGTGTGTGTGCAAGACTGTTCAGGCCTCTTTTATTTCTGTCTCAGCATTTTCTTGTGTTTAGTATGTGCTCCTCAGTGTGGACATGGATGATGATTTTTTCTCCATCACTATTTAGCAGGATGTGAGTGTATTGATCCCTCAGCAGCTTTAATATCTGAAATGCCTTGTGTAAATATGAACAAGTTCAATAATTCTACTGAAGTAATTCAGCATGGGATAAAAGGTAAATATTAAATAGGTAATCATTAAACAGATAAGTTTCACCTTGCTTGCTCACAAAATGGAGGTTGTATAGAAATTCCCAGCATGCTGCCTACCCCCTGTCATTCTGGCCATATCAGCTGTGGCAGCAAAGGAGAAAATGGCATGAAATGAAATTAAGCACATTTCCAAGGTCTCGAAAAAAATTGACAAACTAATGCAAGTTGAAAGCAGGTGTGTATGCTCACTCAGATGACCCGCTGATTGGCTAATTATGTTGGTGTTTGCAGGTGATTTGCTAATTGCCTGATGATGCTAGATTACGCTGTGTGTCTGTCACCATCATAATAACAACAATGGATTAGATTTATATTGTGCTTTATTGCTTGCGACACTCACAGTGCTTACAATGAGTCCATTATTCATCCACTCCTCATTCATACTTGGTGATGGCAAGCTGCACATGTAGCCACAGGTGCCCTGGGGCAGACTGATGGGAACGTGGCAGCCAGTGTGTACCAAGGGCCTCCCCGACCACCACTGAACATTCATACTCATTCATACACCATTGATGCCGACACTGGAGGCAAGGAGGGTGAAGTGCCTTGCCCAAGGACACACTGACAGTTGATTGGGGAGTGGGAGCAGGATTTGAACTGCCAACCCTTAGGTCATTGGATGACTTCCTCTACCTGAGCCACTGCCATCCCTAAATTTATCCCATGAGATGCAGTGTCAATGTCACAGCGTTAAATCCTATCACACCAACATGATCTGACACAAATAGCAATAACCTCATCCTCTCTCTACTTGTCTGGCTTTCCTCTCTTGATTTCCTGATACTCATTCTGTCCCTAGTCTGGTTTTTATAGCATGATGAGCTGGAAGTCTGTAGCAGGTGTTATCTCCGCTCCTCTTTTTTCCTCTTTCATTAAAACCATCTTTGTCTTTTATCTTTCATCTCTTTCTTGTCTTTGGGGTCAGCAGGGAAAACTCAGACCCCTTGATAAACTCATGTCAAAAGGACTGCTCTAAACGATTTTTATACCTCAGAGGATTAAATATCCTGCATTTGTTATGACACTGGCTTACAGCAAAGTTTTAATATGTTGGCCTTGGACCAGATCTGATGGTTTATCTTATGGATCAATGACCTTAATCAATACGCACTCCAATGAACAGGCTTTTAGACCAATTATTTTAGTATGTTGCATGTGCAGTTTGCAATTGCATATGAGAGAGAAAATAACAGACTAATTTTGAGCTAGATTATGATCATGCACTTGTTTGCAAACTGAGATTGTTTCTGCATTTGTGTAGGTTTTGAATGGAAATGTGCATGAACTAAATGGATTGGTTCAGAATCATACCCAGAGACAGAAACCTAACAAGTACATTGACCAATAATTGTATGATAATGATGAGTTATGATGTAATGTTAGAAATAAAAATAAAACCATATTGATTGCAAAGGGGTAATTGGCAGGTTCCCAAGCTGATAAATATACTGTAGTCAAATCTCTTACATTTAAACAATGAATTAAATTGTCATTCAACATACAGTACCTTATTTTAAAAATACCATATTTGAAATTTACCATACCATTCACCATAAAGAGTACTTTAGGTTTATATTGTGGTTATGACAAGTGGGATTTCACACTGCTAGAATGTATTTCTGTAATTCTTTAATTATTTCTTATTTCCCAAGACCTACAGTAAATTTGAAATAGAAATTATCGATTGCTTTGCTCAATGAGATTTTAGACTTTGCAGTTGTTTCGCAACATATGAAATAGCTGTTGTAATTTTTTTTTTGTTGCTATGCACCCATTATTATAGAAACAGCTATAATAGATAATATTGTGCTACTATAAACCTAAGAACTTACAGATTATAAGGCAACTAGATGAGTTACAAACATCCTTAAATGTGCATCATTTATGATTTGTCAAAGGTATAATCAATGTGTACATGTAAAGGAAATTTACATTTCACTGAAAAAGAAACAGATATGGTCATGCCAGAAAGACAATGCACTCCTTTCAAAAAGCTGCAAAACAAACCCAGATCATCACCCCTCCACCACCATGCTTGACAGTGTAAGGTGTTAGGGATATGCTACGTTTGTTTTTCATCAAACACATTGCTGTGCATTTTAGCCAAATGTTTTCAGATTGGCTTCTTCTGTCCAAAGTTGTTGTTGTTGTTGTTTTTTCTGGTTTTTGTTTTGTTTGTTTTTTGTTTGTCTTTATTGGCTTTTTTTCCCTTAAGAATGACTGTCTGATCTTGGGGTGAGAAGATTGGCAACTTTTGTTCAATGTTTTTCATGTATATAATTTCTGTCACTGTAGATTGAAGGAATGCAAGCTGTTTACAAATGGTCTTTCTAGATTGATAGGCAGCAAAAATCGCTTTCCTAAGTTTATTACTGATGTCTTTTATCCCTCCTTGGCTTTGTATTAACACACAGTTGAAAGCTCCAGACCAGCCAATCTCTGCTTTCATAGAGGTGCTTAAACTTCCTGTTGATTGGTTAATCCAGTCCATTTAATTAGCAGTAGCTGGTTGGTACTTTCCCTTTTAATTCCTGAATTATTCTTTTTAAATACTGCCTCTGCATTTTGTCTTAGTCTTTACAAAATGATTATTGAGTTTACCGAGTCTGAAGCTCTGGAAAGGACCAGAAAAATTTTTAAGATACAAAAAACCTTAAATCTATTTAAGGTTTATCTATTTTAAAATATATCTATTTTAGAATAAATATATAATCTCTGTAGGACCTTATTTGATGGAATTATGAACACTAGAAGCTTTTTGTTTGCTTTGTTTTTTCAGACCTCATCGTGGTGGCAATTGGTTAATGTGGCAATGCTTGTCCATATGATAGCTAATCTCAGTAGAGCATACTTCATTTAATTCTGTCATCTTCTCTTGCAGTTTGCACATGACAGCAGGATTTTATTTTAGGGCTTAAGTGACAAATTTGGACCCTGCTCATGAAATGACCATAATGAAATGAGGCTGACCTGAAACCTGACTCACTCACTTCTAGTCCAGGGAGTCCCAATGGAGAGTCAGATGAAACAAACCTTCCACTCCTCACCCTCAGGGCTCCTCCAACGCTTCTGATTAGGAAAGGATTTAGAGATGTCAAACCTGCAATCTCTGGGCTACAATTTTGTTTGAAGTGGCCCCAGAGTATAGGCTCCAGCCCACATCAACGCACTGATGTCTTCCAACAACTCATCATTCAATCTTACAAAGTCTGAAGTATTGGCAACACAGGTGGCTGTGCTTATGTACATAAGGGCTGTGTTATACATGGGTAAATCTGTGTGCCTCAAATAGCAATCATCACCTTAGCAACAAACATATCTACCTGGTGCTCTATCACTCAAAACAGTTGAGTTTTTTTGGGAACACACAAGATGAGAGACACAGAGGAAAAAAAAGCAGGGAGGAGGTGGTTGATGCAGGATAAAAGAAAATAAGCGGGGGTTGGGGGAAACATGGGACATGGCATTCAGGTTGATTTAATGGCAGCAACATGGATATTGCACACATCTTTTCTAACCTTCTTTTCATTTGTGTTCCATTAAACTTCACATTTTCCAAAATTTCAGCGGCTCTTTCAGCAGTCAGACAAAATACCCTCGTCCTCCATCCTCCGCTCATCTTGTCTTTTCTTTCTTTTCTGTTATCTCCTCTGCTTTCAAAGTATTTTGTCACATCAATGATGTTCCTCCTGCCACGGTAGCTGTATTGCTGATTCTTAGACATTTTGAGAGGAGGCAGAAAAGCTTTCACTTTCAAATATGTGTTTTTGACAGTGTAACTGTCATAATTCATATCAAGTAGTTACTCATTTGCATCTGTATTATTCCACTGTCTTGGTTTATAGGTGCAAGAGAATTTGATTTACAGAATGAGAGCTTGTATTTGACAGGTTGACCCTACATGTGTGTTTTTAGCCCATTGTGTCTGTATTTATATTTAATGTCAGTACATCTTTTGGACAGTAAATGGACATGCATGGCCTCTAAAGAGCATACATTCTCATGATTTAAACTCCTCCTCCTCTACACCAACAAAGCAAAGCAACAGAGCTAGAATTAAATTCAACAATGCAAGATGTCACCCTGTCCAAGATGGATGAGAAATGAGACTATTGACATGTTTCACTGGAGACACGTACTGTACATGTGAATCAGCTGGATTCACACGGACACGATGCTTTAACTCTAAGTGGCTGCTGGGCCCTGCTAGACCCCAGCTACTGTAGCTTCTCCTCATAGCTTGCTACCTTCTCATTCTATCATTCCTGCCAGTGAAAGCAAAATAGTTGTATAGCTCTATCCCACAGGTACTCTGGATTGGTTTCTTTATTGATCTAAGTGGAAAATGTGGTCATCTGACCTCACCCTTCTGAGACTGTAAGTGGTGCTCTGCAGATGTTAAGAAGAAATTCTCAACCATAACAAATGTAACACATAGAAAACATTTAATAGGCCTGTTAGAAAGGTTCAAAACTGGAATTTTTTTGTAATAGTGGACTTGAAAGGATCTGTGTCTTTTCTGTACTGTGTTACCACAAATACTGCCTCAAAAAGCATTAAATGGACTACCTCTAAATTTTAGTAGAGATACATATATATAATTTGAGATGTGTTCTTATAGCTTTTTTGATCTTCTAGCTATCAAGTTACATCTTTCACTCAAACGCCCTTGTTTTCAATATTTTAGATCATGGCTAAATTGGAACCAGAAGTGATGCTCCCAGCAACTGCAGCTGTAGATAGATAAACTTTCAGTTTTGTGTCATAATGCGCCTTTCACCAGGTGTTGGTTCAATGTTACAGAGTGGGATAATAGCATAATAAATTTAAACAAATCATGAATGCTTTTCAATCTCAACACTTTCAGATTTCCTCAGAGCCTCCCAGCAGAGATTTCACTCTTCACTTAACCTCATTTAAACTTTGAAATACATTTAGGTAAAAATCCCATAGCAGAGTAATTCACTGCACAGGAATAAACACAGTATGACTGAGGAAAATAACTGTCGGTTGCAAAAGGAGGCTGGGGAGGTAGGGGTGATAAATTTCAGAGCTGTAATAGGCAAATGATGGAGTGATATTGTGAGCACAGAAGAGGCAGAATAATGAACACTACGCTAGTTGTATAGCGTATCAGTTTGATGGGACTGACAGTGGTCAAGGATGACTGTACAGAAAGAAGCTTGTTGACAGCACTGGGTCTCTGACCAAACACAGAGCTCCATTTTAAAATGTTTACTTGTTGTCTAAATTAAGTCTTTTTAAGTTAATAGTTTTAAAATCCAAACAGTACATCTTTACTCATTTTGTCAAGAAACATTATGCTAACATGCTAAACATGCTAAACATAACATGCATATGGTCCAACATCCTAATTTCAACTTGTTAGAATGCTAAGATTACCAGTGAGCCCAATGAATTTGTGTGTAGGGCCTTTTGTGGACATTCAGGTTTAAATTCACATGCTTAGCTACATTGCATAACTAGGTAGTTATATGCTAATTTGCTCTTCTGTATAAATACAGTATATTATACCTTATATCGTAAGTATGCATTTTATTTACTAAATTATATTGTATGAATTGGGTAGTCTTAATCACAAGCTCCAGTGTGTCATTGAGCCATAATTTCTGACCCAGATAGCAGACACATTTGGGCCTGAACTAGGCTACTTTTGGCACTTCTGGATCACTTACAGCACTGACAGTGTGTGGGTCCCAAATGGCTCAAAGACCCAAAAGCAATGCATATTTGGGCCAAGTTTGGTGGATCTGTTGGTAACTTAAGATATCCATAGTCACCCTGAGCCAAAATGTGTTTCCTTTTTTTTCTTTTTCTTTTTCAAAAAAAGCAGACATGGGCTATTTTTCAACCAAGCATTTTTTTTTTTTTTTTTTTTTTACAATGTGGAGGCCCACCCAAAAAAAATCTCAACCACAAAAATGATGAAAAACTGTGAAACTTTGTAACTCCACAATTCAGTAGAGCATATTTTTCTGTTTTTTCACGTATATTTCTTGTGAAGCAGATATCACAATTATCCGAGATCTGCTTCATAACTTCAAAGACCTAAAAAAACAACCAAATCAGCGGGATTCCTCACATGATTAAGGGCTTTTTTATTACTCTCTTCACTCATTATTCAGCCTAACCAACTCACTTTCTTTTTTAAAATTATACATTTTATGTGCTTCATATGTCAATATGCTGAAACACATTTAGTTATAGGAACATCACCATCCGAAGTGACTTTGTAACCCTGCTGTGTTGTCTCTCTCAGAGTATTATAGGGACTTAATCCCTCTTGATTCAAACTGGTGGAGAATGGGGTGACATTTCTGACAATAAACCTCTAAAACAGACATTAGAAACACATTAACCCCCTGATGATTTCAGGTTTACAAGCAGTCAGTCTGCTCCACCTTTTACACTTTCCTCTCTCTGACACATAGACAGACCTGATTGTCAAGGTCTCTGCAGTAAGGTCTCTGTCAACATGTCATCACACACACTGATATTCAGGCATCCATGCAGACATTAGGACATATACAACAGAGCTCACAATAAAATAAAATTATCCCCCCTCTCTCTTTGTTAACAGTGCATGTGTGCTACTGCCATGGCAACCATGGCTCCTCCCCTCTCATTTCTTCTCCTGCTGCTTCAACTGGCTGATGGCTCATTCCCAGAGGAACCCAGTCCACTCAGCTACGTCCCTGTAGAGGGTATGTGTCCTTCCCCTCTGTACGTGGGTGTGTGTTTGAGTGCACAAGTGTATGTGCAGCATTGATGAATTGCTTCATAGTGCGTGTGGAAAATCGGAGGTTAAGGGTCAAAGCCTTGGTTAGGAGCTGCTTTAGAGCTACCCAGGCATACAGATAAAGAAACTGCCCGCTTTCCTCTATAGCAGCATAGTAGATTCATAAATAGGAGAGAAAAAGGGATGCTATAATGGAAGAAAGAATTCAACTGAGAGGGAGAAAAGATCATAATAGATTTTGAGAAATGCAGAAGAATTAAAAAGAATGAGATAGTCAGATTGGGTGGCTGCAGATGACAAGAGAGCAGGCTGAGTGGTGAAAGAGAGAATGGAAGCAGACATAGAGATGGATCTTTATCCCTCCCCTGCAGTCAAGGACAGTGAGACATTTTCCTAATCTGTCTCCTGATGGTGAGGGCTCCCTGTGGAGAACTCCTCCTCAAAACTTTCTCATAGTCTGACACTAGCACCTTCTGTCCTTTCCAACTCATCTGTAATTTCTGCTTTATCTTAAATGCAGGAAGATGAGAGGACAATAGTGATTATGAAGGCTTCCAGTGTATCAACATCAGCAAGAAACAGAGGATAAAAGCATTTCTGTGTGCCATAACAGACATTGCTTGAGCCAATTGCATAAGTTTTAGTGGTACTTTTTCTAAGAATTTTACTTTGTCTCATTTTGTATGTTTATGTGATCATGCCAGTGGTGAGGAGGTATCCCGTGTTCCTGGGCAGAGCTCATCGTTCAGCTCAGAGACAGGAACTGCACATCCAGACTGTCCTCCAAGTCAACCGCACACTCTACATAGGAGCCAGGTAACCAACAGCAACCACCTCCAACTGTGTGTTGCTGACGTGTTCGCATTAATATGTGTTTGCTTTCATTTGGTGCCACAGCTTCCATCTGCCGTCATTCGACACAGAACATTTTCAGTTTGTTTGAGTGACGATTTATTCAGTCTTGGTTTTAAATGTCAAGTGGGAGCTGTGTGTTCATATTAATGTCTTACATGGAAAACAGGAATTGGTTTGTGTCACCAGCTGGTAAATAATGGTCCACAGACCAAATCTGGTCCATCAGTAAAAAGAATTCCCCATAACCTCTAAAGAAACTTTTAATTTTGATTTAATTTTTTCATGTAATGTCAGAAACAATGCAACACTGCTCTCACTTCAAGAGAACGGCATGCAAACCTGAGCTGTTTTCACACATTAACACCAGAGAATTTCTGGGAAATGTGCTGACAGTTAAAACCAAACTTAGTTTGCAGTTGCTGTTCACACATGCACTTCACAACAGAAGATACTTCATTGGAGATGTTCTCACAGGTGGACATATTACATCTGTGTTCGCCTCAGGTTACAGAATCTGAGGCAAAGTACCCCATGGAAACCACTGTGTTTTGTTTACAGCACTTCAACAATGGAGAAAATGGCTCCTTACGTACTGTTTTTGTGTTTGTATCAATATTACATGTATTAAAACACATTCACAACAGCAGATGTATTTTTAAAAAAACCCACAGCAGTGGGTACCAGCTTGCATTCTGCAGCCTTAATGTTCCAGAGTATTTGCTCCGGTATGCACACACTGACACACTCACTCATCTTCTGGACTCCTTAATAGATGGCATTCTGAGTAATATCAGGAAATGTTGCAGACATTTTCAGTATGTTCACATATGCAGCTCCTGTCTTAAAAGTGTCAGTGCTGCAGTGCACATGCAAAAAAAAAACTCTAGAATATTTTGCCTCATGCTCTATGAAAACCAAATCAATACTGCTAATAAATAATGCAGTAAACCGCCTAAAACTGGACCATTTCACTATTTAAAATAGTTTTAATATGAGTCTTCAGCCCATTTAAACAGAATAGAGGCTCTTTGGGATATGAAAACAGTCTGACAAAATTATTTGAAGACAACAATATAACTTTCAATCAAGAATAAACAAATTCAAGCAACTGTTTCAAGTAACACAGATTATCCATTTACAGATAATTCCCAGGCACTTCATTAGGTAGACCCGTTTAATTACTTGCTAAAGAAAATGCCAATGAACCGATAAGGTGGCAGAAACTCCCCGCATGCATATTTATTAATGTGTCCATTTAGTAAGCCCTGCCTTAAATATGGAGCATTTTAACTGAAGTGAAATAAAACATTGAAACAGAGAGTTTTAACTGTCTCATTAATTACTTATAAACAAACCAAACATGCCGAGCATATTGTGTTTTTAACAGGTTATGTGAAATTGAATAATGCTAACACAAAACGGATTCGTGGCCCTTTTTTATTGTTTGCAATGAATAACAAACTTGACATTTGATTGATTAAACTGTATTATTGTTGGGGTCATTTGTTTTGGGGTTTTTTAGAGATGACTTATACAGACTGGAGCTGGATAACATGGCAGGTGATGAGATGTTCTACAGCAAGGTATGACTCCTTTTTTCTTCCAAACACAAGCTCCAGTAAATGAAAATGTTGACATACACACTTAACAAATATAAAGTGAGTTTGTGTGTCTGTGATTTATGCATTTCAGAAACGGACATGGGAGTCCAATAAGAATGATATTCGAGTATGTCGGATGAAGGGCAAGCATGAGGTAAAATACTTGTATACAACACGCTGACTTTGAGATCCACTCTTACATGCATCATCGCTATCAAGACGCTATCATCGCTATCATACGCATGGACAGACACAACAGCTGTTTCAGAAAAATCTTATTTCCTTTGGGTGTACCTGCATACGCTGTTTACACAAATTTGATCTAGTTGATACAGAATCAGCAGATCACTTAATCACATGAATGCAGAAAAAGGTTACTCGGGCCAAAAGAAACTCAAATGCTTTATGCATTGTTCTACTTTTCTATATTGATGGTTTTGTGGGGAAGACAGGAAAATTTCACAATTATGCCTGTATAGCGTTAGCTGATAAAGTTATTTAGAATGAAGGAAATGTTATGAAATCTGTGAAAGATAGTGGCTTAATAGGATGATGACCCTGCAAGGTGCAACCTAAAAAAAAGGCCTTATTGTATAAATATAGAGGTGCCACTGGCAAAGTGGAATCTGGATGGAACTTGTACAAAAAGATAGAGAGGCAAGGGGAAACATTATAAAGCAAACTGAGAAAAGAAAGTGACACAGCCGCAGGGAGGAAACTGTAATTGAAATCAGTTGAGGACGGGAGGTATGGGTAACGATGGGATGTGTGTAGGTTGAGGAAAAATACCGAAGAAACATATGAGGAGGAGAGGGCAGCCACCAGCAGAGGAAAAAAGAGGAGACAGTGTAGGAGTGAACAAAACAAGACTTAAAGCTGTGATAAAGTTGGAACACAGACACAAGACAAAAGTCCGACTCAAGGTGGAGAGACAGCTGGAGGTCGAGACAAAAGGGAGACAAATTGTCAATGTTGTTTAAAACCCTTTAACTCAGACAAGGACACTGAACTCAACATGCAACAGTGAATCACTTAGAGCAGTCAAACCATTGCCGATAATAAACAGCATTAATAGGTACGTTTGCATCACTTTGTTTTCAGTCTTTTCATTTAGTAGCCTACTGGTGAGCAATGAGAGTCATTGTGAATGATACCTGTGCTCTGATTCTGAAACATGTAAAGGGATTGCAGACATTTCTTTTTTTCTCACTGTTTGATATTTTTGCTATTACTGTAATTTATTTTTCTGTCAACATATAAGGAGACTGACAACATTGTTAATGTGTAGCTGGGATGATGGACTAAAGTGAGACTTCACAGGAAAACATGTGTAGAGATTAGCCTAACAAAGAAGATGTATCATCCTTATATATAAGTTTCTTTGGGTTTAGCTGCCTTTAGACAGATCAAGTTGAGCTGTTTTCTCACATTTTCAGTCTGTATGTTAAGCGCCAATCTTCAGCTACTTTGGAATCATGCTAACATAACATCTACTTCATTATTCTGACTCTTACTCTCTTCAAGTGGAACATATTTCCCCAAAAATCTCCAGAATATTTTATTAAAGATGTCTCAAAAAAGCTTTTGACAAATCCATATCCACATGGTATCTGATTTGTTTCAGTTCAGTTCAGTCAAGAAAATGCACAAAAACAAGGCCAGACAGGTTAAACAACTGAACTAAAAGTCATTTTAATTATACAAAGAAATAATCAAGACAAGCTTAAACACAAATATCTAACAAAGAAGATGAATTCAAGTCGGTATTAAGACACAAATTGAAAAGAGCATTATAAATCAGATAAATGTACACACAGAATGAAAGATGAACTTACAAAAAGACATGGCAAGGTTTTAGATGAATAAAAAAACAAAAACCGATCTAATAAATTAAAGCAACACCTGACAACATGGTAATATTGATAGCTAAATTAGCAGTTAGCATAACTGCTAATGAGATTTCTAGACAGTCAGGGTTTGTTAAAAGTCCTGTTATGTTCATTTTCAACTTGAGATCTGTCAGAG
>JBBBVU010000008.1:11501602-11516558 GCA_037177055.1 Atherinosoma microstoma
TGACTCCAAATCAACCAAGAAGCAACTAACACAAAAGAAGATGCAGCAGTGGTGATGCTGGTGTTGGAAGTGCAGCACCCGGACTACCTGTGGTGTGCACATAACAGACATAATGGCTGAGCTGGTATCACCCACCAGATTTCAGCATTTTGTGTTACTTCCTGTTAAATTTGAAATATTGTCTTCTTCTGCACTTTAGCAATCTCTTGAAACTTTAGGAAGGCTTAAACATAATACCTCATGAAAGTTGGACTGAAAATAAAAGCATTTCTACATTTCTGCAATTAATAACAGAACTCTTCTTCCCTGCTGCATCCAAATGTTGTGTGTATTTTGTCGGGGCAGAACAACAAGTTTATATATTGCCAGTTTTTGTTACAAATATCAGGCCTTGTCTGTAATAGCCTGCTTGATAATAGGACAGGACCATCCTGAGTCCTCACACCCCTTACATGAGTTTGAGTAATTGTTCTCTCTCAGATCACATTCACTTCTTCTTGTTTTTCTTAATTTTTACTATTTGTATTTTATTTCCTCTATTTCCAGGTTGCCTGTTATTGTGTCTTGTATTTTGCTGGCATTCAGGATTGTTTTCGGATTAAACTCTTTTACCTGCCGCTCCTTGGTTTGCTTGCTTCCCTGCTGTTTCCCCAAGCAAACATGGCCTGCAGTGAACTTTGTGTTTTTGGACCCGTTATACTTCACGGTCTTCTTTTCTGAGATAACTCGCAAGCATTTATTTCCTTTCACCACAGATTTAGTTTTTTCTGGTTCTGCCCTGTGTCTTCACACTTTCTCCTGCGGTCTCCAGGTGTGGTGAGGACTCTCCTCAGGCTCGTCAGCTGCTGTCTTTGTCTTTGGACCGAACCAGCCACACTCTGCTGCTGGCCTTCCCCTCCTGTCTGGTCAGAGTGCCTACATCACGCTGCCATCTCCATTCACGCTGCATGAAGTGAGTGACTTGCAGCTACTTGTTCAGTCTTAGAGTATTTTCCATTCCCTCAAAGTCTCTTTGGTTGGTCTGAGTGAATGTAGTAGTGGCCATTGGCCAAGGAAGAGCATGCTGGCCAAATTCTGTTTCATCACTGATTTCTAAATCCTGTTGCTGTTGTCAGTCCAATAAAATTTTCAATTCTTTTTTTGTTCGTGGGGATGTGGAGGATGTTTAGCTTAATATCTATTCTGGGAGAATTTGTATCCCCAGGAAATGATATTCAACTTGAAACAAGCAGCTTCAGGTGGTGATTTATCTGAAATACTAAGAAAACATTGGTTTTGAGGAGGTTTGATATTTTGAAGCAGAGCACTGTGCAGCCAGCCAGCTTCCCACAGCGGATATATATCACACTTAGCTACTGTTGAACAAGTATCATGTTGATACAATATGTGCTCCTGCTGTGTATGAAGATGAATAGCTCATGAGATATATCATTCCTCCACATATTTCAAAACATATCTGAAATAAAACAGAAGAACGTGTAGACACACGTATTTAGGGAATTTGATATTTCAGTGTTTGCCAGCTACCCAGGAAAGCGTTCTCTGACAAACATGTCTCCTACATATCCCCTGCTAAAGTGATCTGAGAAATAGCTCAGTATTTAATCTTTCTTAACTTTCTTTCATTGACTGTGTGTGCCTGTACAGGAGCTGTCTGGCCTCCAGAGATCCATACTGCGGCTGGACCAGAGGCAGCACCTGCTCCTTCCTCAGACCAGGCACTCGGTGAGGGAAACTAACACACACACACACACACACACACACACAAACACAAAAGAATAAATAAAACATCTGTAAACTGTTTGCTATCTCTGCAGACACACTGACTGTAAAGCAAGAATAAGCTATGTGGAGAGATTTGATCAGGTCTGAACTTTTTAGATGCAACCCTTTTTACAGGCCACAAAAACCCAAAACAATTTTAAAACGGTATCAAATAAAAAGAAGGCATAAAATATTCATTAAAAAAATTTAAATCATTTGATCAAATATAATCTTAATTCTTTGATGGGCTATCCATCCTTCTGAAGGACTACTAAGCACAAGACTAAAACCCAACATTCATTAATTGCTATTGAATTAAACACAAACGTTTGATTTTTTTTTCTCATTTACTGATGTGTCTTAGGCTCCCACTGGTTTATAATACCATTTTGGGTTGTCTATCTGCTCTTAAACAGCATGTTTCTACCATTAAATACACAAGACCATCTGTAATTTCTTCTCAAATGTCTTCCAGTTATTTCTGCTAAGAAGTCTAGAAAATACCACTAAATACTTGTCCCAATGACTTTGTAGATTTACCATTTTAGAAAATATGATATTTAAATATTAACCTAATTGTGTAATTTTGTGTATTCAATACAAATCATCGTCAGTAGAATATTGATGATATTCGTAATTGATCCGTGAAATGCAAGTATCCGCATCGCTTGCAAAGACTAAACCTCTTATCGCAGTTCTTGCTTCAACTCCCATCACTACATGCATGGTTGACCCCCACCTTTGACCCTGCTGGCAGAGACAATCAATGAAAGAATCAATAGCGTATCCCATTACAATGGATGGTACATCAATATGTGCTGTATTGATCTTAGTGATAACTACTAACTGACACTAACATTCATGTGCAGCTCTTTACACTTTAAATGAATATTTCGGTTATGTTAGGTGATATTCACCCATTCATTCATCTTTCTGTTAATATCAAGGAAAAATTTTGCTCATCTGTGATCTCTCTCTCTGGCTGCAGGCTGCCTTTTCAACAAGATGTTGAGTATGGAAACACCACCTCCCACCTAGGAGACTGTGATGGTAGGTTGCAGCACTACCACACAGGGATGCTGCTGGTTTGTACAGTGAAATGAGGGAAGGCTCTGCCTAGTGGCTATATCAGTCATTACACATCTCTGTCTGTCACTGAACATTTTGTTCTGATACTACCAAGTGATAGAATGATAATAGCGACTTTTGTAATATAGCATGTTTTTGATATCGAGGATAAAACACATTTTCCTCCCTAGCTCAGCCAGATTCTTTGCAGTGTTGAAAGCTGAATCAGTTGGATAAAGAACTTTGATTTTTGGTTTTAACCTAATTTTTTACTCATCAAAACCCTCCCAGTGTGAGACAATTTAATTAGGGAGGATGCAAAAAAAAAGTGCAGACAATGCCAGACTGCAGGGTGGAAAAATTCACTGTCCTCTGGCGTATGAGGTTTTGTTTTCTTAAAGCTCAATATCTGAGGGGTTTAGCTAGTAAGAAAGCTGGAAATAGCTTAGTATAATGTCACATGGTGTCACTTCTGTTGAGAGGCTCAGATGTCCGTGCAGCAGTACCACAGAGGCCCTCTTTGAAGCTTGCTCTAAAATTCACAAAGTCAGTGGAAAGAAAAGAAGAATTTCCCTCTCCAGCAAATTCTTTTAGGACTGCTCTACTTGTTTTAGCCCAGCTTCAAAGTCGTAAAGTCCTTTCGCCTGGATGGGAATTTCCAAAACACAACAGAAAAAAGGTTACGTTGCACATGGTAAGCCCTTGTCTTACACATGTGTTCTGTTATGAAATATAGGTTTCTAGTTCTTATCCCACTCTTAGAATATGACAACACTGGTGGTAAGTGATGCCAGGCTGCAGACCTGACGGACTCTTATCCAAGTGATGAAGGCACAGGGGAGGCCGAGCCAGAGACAGGCTTTTGTGCTGCTCTGTCTGCAGATGGGACCGATTAAAGCTGGGTGGAAACACTGAGGTAATGGTTTGCCGCGAGCAGAGGTTCTCAGTCCAGTCTGTAAGATGGAAAGTGTGAGGAAAGGAGGGAAGAAAAAGAGTCTGCTGCTGAGGTCTAAGCCATGTTGATGACAAGTGCAGGCATCGCTGGACCTGGAGCTTGTGAGGCCTCAAGGCCAAACTGGAGAGAAGCTCCACTGGAACATAATCATTGCTTAAAATAATCAGGCAATGATGAGGATGATGATCACCGGTTTGGAGTGTTATTGCAGTTATTGATTTATTCTCATACCTTATGTCTAGAAATTAAGGAGCAGAATATTGCTCACTTCCAAACTGCACCCTGTGGTCACACATTTAGAGCAGATGTAGCGTGGACTGTTTAACTAAATGTCGTCTTCATAATTGTGTCTCTCAATCTTTCAGGAATTCTGCAACAGAGTTTGTTAATTGAACCGGAGAGTTTGGTCTCTCTCAACCTCCTTGTGGCGTCTGCGGTCTCAGCGTTCACCATTGGGGCAGCGCTCTCCGGCCTGGCAGTGTGCTGGATCATGGCCCACAAGCCTGCCAACCGTCGCCATGGCAGCTCCTCCCAGTCCTCAATCCAGCGGCGTGAAAGAGGTCTGCTGAGTAACGCTGGGATGGCTGGTTCTGTGCTGAGCGTCACACGGCAAGGAGGTGGGGAGCGCCCCTGTTCACAGGGTGGGGAGACCCTGTTTGTCATGCCCAATGGCTGGGTGAAGTCAGGAGAGCTTGACCCTGGTTTCCTGCCCACCCCAGAGCACACGCCCCAACAGAAACGCAGAGGCCTGCGACTGTCTGACTCCAATTCTGGAGGCTGGGACACAAGCCAGACCTACCTGGGGGGAGGTTCAGTGAGTCTGGGTTCACCCTGCCGCATGCCCCCTTCTGTGTACCTGACCACCAGACTGTTCCAGCAGGGGGGAAGTGGGAGACACAGTGGTGAGTGCCGTGGGAATGACACGCCACGCCAGCATTATGTCTGCTTGAGCAAACAAGAAAAAGGAGGGAAGGGGACGCCCAAAGCACCCCTCAGGAAGTCTGCAGGGGAATATGTCTACCCCATGACCCCCCAGGACTCACCTGAGCGTAGGAGGGTGGTTTCAGCACCCAGTGCCCCTGTGGAGTACAGCGAGCCTCTGCCTCTGCGCTGGCCAGCCCAGGAAGGATACATCCTCAGCAGCCATGGCATGGTCCCTGTCCCACTGCCTCCACCTGCCATGCCTCCACCCAATGTCCAGGCTTACATGTCCCAGCAACACACCCCCGGGCTGAGCAGGGCTTTGTTGAGAGGGGCCCTGGAGCGAGGGGAGCTGGGTGAGCTGGTGGATCTCAGCCATCTGATGAGCAAGAAAAACTGCAGTGATAGGACTCAGGCTGGCCAGTGACTGTGGAGGAAAAGAAGGGGACAGAATTCTGTCCATATCTAAAGTTCTTGCTTTCATTTCCATAAATTTCTCCTTTCTCCCTATACTGTCAATCCCTCTCTCCCCTCCATTCTCTACTCCTCACATCTATATTTCAGTGTCATTGAACCCTCCCCCCCCACCACCACCACTTCCTCTGATGCACAGTCAGTGTCTCAGGCAAACCTGTTCACCCCAGAATGAGTCTTTCCTTATGACTGGCTGCTGGCTCTGCCACTCATATCCTGGCTCGCTAATTGGTCAGATGGACTGAGGTTGTTGCTGTGTCTGCATTGCAGAGTTGCCTTTCTGTCCTGCTCCCAGCAGCAGCAGGAAGACGGAGGAAAAGGGATGGAGGGGGAAGATAGACAGAAAGAAAGCTGAATGGGGAACAGAGAGGACGAGAACAGAGACTAAAAGACGGCCTTCCCTGTGCAAACTGACTGAGGCTGCATAGCAAGGAGTGGGATGCTTTGTCACTCTTGGATGAGATTAACAAGACTACCAGCCATCTGTTTGTATCTATATTACCTGTTTGTTTGATTGCCAACAAGGTACTTGAATTGAAATAGCAGATTCTGAACATTATCAAAGTATCTAAAGCTCGATGTAAGACAACAGACAAAAACTGAAGTTGTTCAGACTCCTTGCTGCATACATACACCCCTTGCATACATGTATTTGTACAGGTGGGTGTTAAATATTCTATAGAAAGCATGACTTGCGTGCCAAATGCCTCTAACTTGTCTCGTGGGGACGTGGGACCATAACTCACGTCTACGGAGAGCAGAGTGCAAGACTGAAATGTCAGCACTGTTCCTGCCAACTGCACGCTCTCTGTAATGACGGCATCTCAGCTGTCCGTCGCTCCATCCGCTCCCTCCTTCCACTTCCTGTTCTCTTTAATGACCAATAATTCCTCAAGGACATCAGGTGGGATTGCACCACAAAAATGGGCTGACATGGAAATCTCAGCTGAAAAGAAAGAAAGGCAGAAGAAAAGGAAAAAGGAGAGGGGCAACATCCTGTGTGAGCAGCTCATCTGTCACTGTCACAGTGGAGTTATTCTCCATACACACACACACACACACACACACATTAGGCCTGCTTGTTGAACGCTGTAGGGGTTTTGTTAGGCAAAATTTGTCCATAAGCTCACACTAGGTCAAGGTCCCACAGATGTGATGCAGTGCAAAGTGACAGTTACAGTGGCCGTGATTGAAACCTCTGGCTTAACTCGCAGCCAATAGGGGTAATGGAAATCTTCCCAGCAGGCAAATGGAACTATATATTCAGCCCATCAAAATGTCCCGTGCCATGAAGTGGTCAGCATTTAGATCAACACAGCATGGTTTTAGTGTGTTATAGAAGAGACCAAAGTCTTAAAATGAGATGAGAAAAAAAAATGCAACCAAGACTTGATGATATTGGAAATAATGAGAATTTGTCACAACTTAAGTCGACAGTTTGTTTCTCACTCTCAGTCTATTAAATGATAGATGAATGCTGGTTTGAACTGACCCTGTAGTGAGCAGCAATATATGGTTTATATGTACATAGTAAACTTTAATTTAGATATGATAATGTAAAACAGTAGCTCCAAAATATAGGCAGGCATTAGCTTGCAAACACAAAACTAAACATTTATCATGTCATTAATGTATGAAAATCTGTTTTCATATAAGTTTTGTACCAACAGGCTCCAAGATGAATATCCCCAAGTCACAAAGTGTGTCTTTTTATTTTTACATCTGAGTGCCAAATCCAACTGATGAATGATTTATTGATGCCTGATTACAAGAAAATGTTTTAAGTGCCATGATGAAGTCCATTTCAGTGAGCAGTGCACCTTTCTCATATACTGTGGTGTTCAAGAACTCTATAATTGCAGTAAACTTGTGATATGTATGCCTTTGACCTTACATGCTGAATGTCTAACTTTTTCATTAAGATTTGGGCTTGTACTGTTGAAATAGTTTGTTCAGCTCCCTTCATCTGTCCGGATGCTTCAGATAATGAGGTTCTGTCTATAAACTACTTTGGTACTTCATACCATATACTGTAAATATGTAAGAATGAATATAGAAACTTTGTCATGCCCTCTATGGTCACAGTGTTAATGTATTCTCCTATGCCATGATACTGTGTTTACTCCAGAATAGCTTACATGTCTGAATAATGATTCCTAAGTGGTTCAAAAGCAAACCTTCAAATGGACTGAAATGCATTGAGGGAACACTGTGTAACTCATTTTGTGTCCCTGATTATGGAGGTTCTGTCATTGCCTACGTGTACAGATTGTCTGTCCTTCATTGCCAACCAACTGCCACACGGAGGGATCTTGAAAATACTTGTCAGCATCCTGAGTGAATGAATGTACTCATCTATTTTCTTTGTTTGTTTGAGCTCATCCTCCTGTGCAGTAATAATGAAAAGCACAAGAATGTGTCTTTGTTTTGTTTATTTTCTTTTGAAGGAGCTGTGCTGTATAATTTGTGAATAGTGTAAATAATCATCTTGAATGTATTGTGTATTAGTTTGGTTTCAGGGGGATCGCCCATGCTCTTCTAAGACAGGACTGTGTTTGAAGTGTGAGGCTACTTTTCGGTGACGATGCTGTGAATAAACCGTATGTACAGTACCGACGTGACTATGGCTGAACGCAGAGTTTAGCTGTTTCCTTCCTGTTGTTAGAGTAGAGCTGCGGGCCTGACCACAGTCACAGCCGAGCCTCCTCATTTGACTGACGCCTGTCACGTTTTTGCAGTTGCTAAGCTACTGCTGATGTAATAATCAGTACTGCTATTAAATGGCATTGTATAATTGACTGCTAATGTTGTCGAGTGTGCTTCTGAATGCACTCATTGAAATAAATGCATATCATTATAGGCCCACGCTTATAAAAAACAAATACACACCCTCACAAGTGAGACTTAATTGCCTAACAGTCATCTTGAGAGTTGTGTATATCATTATTGCTGTTCATTTTCTTTAAATGAGATGTATTTGTCATCAGACTGGCAGATGGAACAATCTAAACAGGCTGATACTGAGCAGGGTGGAGGCAGGAAACATTTTAAGCATTTACTTTCCTCACCACTAGAGGGAGCTGGATACTGAGTGTCACTAAGGGAGAGAAAAGCTCAGGCTCCCCTGGGTGCCTTTGCACAAAGTGGACATCGTCTGTCTCCTCAGCCCAACGCAGACTGTTGTTGTGATGATAGGTGTGGCAACGAGCTGAGAATAGCTCTTGTTTTCTGCTTTGATATTAAGCCTTGAATGTTACGCAGTGAGTGGTAAGGTCAACAGATGGAGGGAGTTAGATAACAGGTATTTACACATCAAAACAAACACACAATACTTGATGATTTAATCCAAGCGAGATCCAACTGAAAACAAGTAAATACCTACATTCTGTGTTCAATTATTAAGCAAATTAAATTTATCTGGATTCAGTTTAGTTGCAAAGCAAAGACAATGCTCTCACTCAATCCAAATGTCATTGAACCTTAGTCATGAGTGCTCAGCAAAGGAATATGGTCCATTTGTTCTCAGAAATATTAATGAGTGCACTATAATTATGTAGCAGCTTTACTAAAATTACACTTTTAAAGATAGTGTCTCATTAAGAAGCAAGTGTAAATAACAGTTAAATACTGTATTGTGTAACTAATCGCCCACACAGCCCCAATATCTCAGTTTTTAATTACTGACATGAGCCCTCCATCCATCCATCCACGGATTCTGTTTGCAACAGAATTTAATTCATCGTTAAACCAATAAACAAATATGCCAATTAAACTAATGAAAAGGACAATGAAATAAATCTGTATATAAATTAAATTAATATAAAAATGTGAATCAATTGCCATAGTCAGTAATGTTTTTATTTCAAAAATGTGTTTTTTTTCAAAAAGACAAATACATTTCTTTTTTTTCCAACATTAAATTCATTTTACAACTTTTTTCCCCCACTCTCAGTTCCCTCTACATTCACACGTACAGCTGCACACAGTAGGATATTTTAAAAAAAGACAATGGACTAGATGTGACTGACATGTGTATTATTCTATTTAACACTGTTATATTTTGTAAAGAGGAACATTACATTTATTTATCAGCTTTTGTTCCACTTTTTTCCACCTCCACATTCACACATAACCTATATACAGATGCAGGTTGCACCACAGCAGGTTTTTTTTTAAAGACAGAGGAACAGATGTAACTGATTATGTATTACTCCATTAAAGTAAGTATGTGAGTAAAATTTTATTTATATAGCACATATCAAGATAAAAGTCACACAGTGCTTCACAAAGAGAAACAAGAAAAAAATGAACAAGCTATTTTTTTGTAAAAAAAAAAAAAAAAGATGGGCAAACCCATCATTTGAAAAAGTGAGAGAGATTTTTGTACTCCCACTAATTTATGAATAAACTTGTTTTAATAAGAAATAATAGCTGATGGAATCAAAACAGCAGTTTGTAGAAGCGATCCACTCTGACACAAGCAAATAGATGTGAGGGGGTAAATATGTAGACTGCCAGTTCTGTGGCACTTCATTGAAGTAGTTAACAAGAAAAGCAATGTGGATCGGTGTGTAGCAGACGATGAACACAATCATGTTTGCTGTTACTATGCCAACTATGCTTTTTCTTTCCTCTGATTTATCATGGCTGTTTAACATAATACGGATGATCTGGCTGGAGCAGAACGCAATGATCAGCAATGGGATGAGGAATCCTAGAAACAACAGGAGCACAATAAACTGTGCATGCATTGGTTTATTTTTACATCTTTCATAACATGTCCAGAGGTTATCAGGTAAGTTTTCCTCATGGAATAGAGCACCCACTGTCACCAGAAGTACCCAGATGACCAAGCAAACAGCAACTGCAGCCTCTTTCTTCTTCCTCCATGATCTGGCCTGCAGCGGGAACCTAATAGCCAAGTAGCGCTGAACACTGATGGCTGTTGTGGTCAGGATGCTGGCATACATGTTGATAAAGTGAATGTAAATTAGGAAAGTACATAAGAGGGTTTTAGGCAGACAGAAGAAGGCATCATAAATCCTGAAAGGAAGGAAGAGGATGAGGGCAAAATCAGCTACAGCCAAATTCAGCATGTAGATGTGGGTGTCCGTCCAGGAGTTCCTTTTGGCAATGAAGGCACGCAGAGCAGCGACATTGACGAGGAAACCAAGCAGAAACACTGGTGCATAGCCCACACCCTGAATGGTGTCCACCATGCTTCTGGAGGCGGTGCCATTGATACACATGTTGCACTTTATCTGTGAGAAGCGTCCCTCTGCAAATGAAAAACAATTAGTGTGTTGATCTGGCTCCAAATAAATGATCTTATTAGAAGTTATTCTTTATATTTGCATGCAAATTGAAATTTAAACTCACTGGTCTCTTTATTAGATACATCCGTTCAATTGTTCAATTACATGGCAGCAACTCAATGCATTTAGGCACACAGGCATGATTTAAACAATTTGGAGTTCAAAAGTTCAAACTGAGCATAAGAATAAGGAAGAAAGAGGATCTAACTGAATTAGAACATAGTATGGCTGTTTGAGTCAGATGGACTGGTCTTAGTATTTCAGAAAGTGCTGATATACTGAATTTTCACACAGAACCATCTCTAGGGTTTACAGAGTCTGGTCTGAAAAAGAGAATATCCAGTGAACTGCAGTTGTCTGGACAAAATGCCTTGTTGATGTCAGAGATCATAGGAGAATGGGCAGACTACTGGAGATCATAGAAAGGTAGCAATAACTCAAATAACCACTGGTTCCAACCAAGGTATGCAGAATACCATCTCTGAATGCACAACATGTCAAACCTTGAAGCAGATGGGTTACAGCAGCAGAAGATCACAGATTAGTAAACCATTGCCTGTTCTGATGAGTCTCAATTTCAGGCTAGTCATTGGGATGTAATGGTATGGGGGATATTTTCTTGGCAGATTTTTGGCCCCTTTGTACCAAGTGAACATTGTTTAAACACCCCAGTCTACCTGAGTATTGTTGTTGACCATGTCCATCCCTTTATGACCGCATTGTGCCTATCTTCTAATGGCCACTTCCAGCAGGTTAATGCATGATATCACAAAGCTCAGACCATCTCAAACAATGAGCTCACTAGGCTCCAATGGCCTCCACAGTCACCAGATTTCAATCCAATAGAACACCTTGATGTGGTTGAAAGGGAGATTCTCATGATGGATGAGCAGCTGAAAATCTGTTGCAACTGTGTGATGCTATCATGTAAATACAGACCAAAGTCTATGAGGAAGGTTTCACAAAGAATTAAGGCAGTTTTGAAGGCAGAAAGGTGTCCAACCCGGTACTAGTAAGGTGTACCTGATAAAGTTGCTTTTGAGTGTATTTTGGCTTGCTGCAATCACTCAGAGAAATGAGACAAAATTCCCAATCCTCATTCTGCATCAAAATAAATTAATTGTCCGAATTGTCTGTCAAAATTACAAACTTTGCGAGAGGGACAGACACTTGATTTTAACAAGTTTAAATGTGGTTATACCGAGTTAACAAATGTGTGAACCACACCCATATAGGCTTAAAAATGCTATTGTTCTACTTTTGATCAGTTTGTGTAACACCTATTGATAAAGCACAACTTTACATACTATTTTTTAATCACACAATTGACCATGACAGACTTGTGCATTTTCTGGTAGATGGCTTAATCTTCTTTACTTGGAACAGCAAAAAGTTTGATATCTTACTCTTTGCAGTTTAGCAGAGACCAAATACAAGGACCGTAGTTTCTTCTCCCTTAGGTGAAATTATGTTTGCAGTCAAGAGACATCAGCTAGTAATAAACTGATTCAAATATTTTTTTTAAAAAAAGGAACAATATCGATAACACTCCCTATAGTTTCTCTATTAATAAAGAACAAAACAGGTGCTAATTGTTGTTAATGACTACCTCGTTCTGCATTCCTCATAAGATTTTATTAAATAGTTTATGATTAGTTAATGGTCACTTTATGGACCCTTAATACTACATTGATTGAAGAATGAATCAGTGATTAATGTGAATAAATTATTGATAAAGATTAACTCCTCAAACACTGTGGCATAGCTAGTGATAAATTAGCAATATTCCTTAATATTAAGTTAGATATGAAATGCTCAGAAGAATTACAGTTAACAAGCTCAAAGGTAATGACGAAGTAATGATTCAGTACTCAAAAAAAATTACTTCAGATAAAATCTGCAGGCAGAAAAAAACTAGCACCTGTTCCCATTTCTAATCGAAGTTTCTACTTAAAAGTATAACTTACCAGATGAACTGCATCCTCGTTCATAAACTTTGCTGAACTGATTTTACGAGCATGCTGCATCAGCGTTCATAGGAAAAAGCAGTTGAGCAAATTTCAACGGCATTTGCATCATTTCCTGTCTATTAAACCATATGCTTGTCTCTGTCGCTGAATCGAGCCTGAAACACCGCAGAACTGCTGCAGATAGCAGCACCAGTTCCCCTTTTGGTCACACACAGATGCTTCTATTGTGACAAATATGAAATGAGGGTGAGAAAATATAAAGTTACACTGACACAGATAGTTTTAAATGCAGCCTGAGGTTTGTACTTTTTGACAACAAAGAATCACTAAAAATGTTCTGCTTTTGCATAAACTTACCTTGTTATATAATAGATCCTATTTGAGTTCTCTGTCTTGGCAAGGTTGGTTTATTTTTAACTTTTAACCAAAAGGGATGAAAAATAATCTTATCTGAGTGTAATATACACTCATGAGCCACTTATAGGTATATCTGTTGAATCGCTTGAACAGCAACTGAACAGAAATGAATACAAATTGTTAATCAGCCAATCACATGACAGCCACTCTGTACATTAAGATAAGTAGAGAAGATCTAAACGCCTTGGTGAAGTTCAAACAGAACATCAGAATGGGGAACAAAGGGGTGTCATGCAGCTTCGAACATGGTTTGGTTGCTGATGTCAGACGGTCTGAGTATTTCAGAAAGTGCTGATATACTGGATTTTCACACGGAACCATCTCTAGGGTTTACAGAGACTGGTATGAAAAAGAGAATATCCAGTGAACTGCAGTTGTCTGGACAAAATGCCTTGTTGATGTCAGAGGTCATAGGAGAATGGGCAGACGAGTTGGAGATCATAGAAAGGCAACAATAACTCAAATAACCACTGGTTTCAAACAAAGTATGCAGAATACTATTTTTGGCCATCCAACATATCAAACCTTGAACCAAATTAGCTACAGCAGCAAAGGACCACACTTCTGGCCCCATATGAGCATATAGTTTAAATGCTACAGCCCATCTGAGGCTGTAGCATTTAAACTAGACCATGTCCTTCCCTTTATGACCACAGTAGTAGTTATATTCTGATGGTAACTTAATGTCAAAAAGTTCAAGTCATCTCAAACTGGTTTAATGAACGTTACAATGAGTACCCTGTACTTCAGTGGCTTCAACAGTCACCAGATCTCGATCCAGTAGAGCCTCTTTGGGATGTGGTAGAACGGGAGATTCTCATCATGGATGTGCAGCCGACAAATCTGCAGAAACTGTGTGATGCCATCATGTCATGGAGCAATGTTTCCTTCCAACACCTTGTTGAGTCTATGCTAGAAAGAATTAAGGCAATCTGAAGGGGAAAAGGAGTCCAAGCTGCTACTAGGGAAGTGTACCCAACAAAGTGGCCTGTTAGTGTACAACAGTTAGGAGATAGGGCTGAAATCAGCCGTTCAAGACCTTCACCAACAAAACCAGACAAGCGAACGAAGTTGTACAAGAGGTTCTGTTCTGACACACATACCAAACAACCCAAACACTCATCAACAGCTGTGTTGTAAAAAGAAATGGGGCAGTGTTTTATTTTGTTTTGACTTAAACAGGAGACAGCAAATCTGAACAAGAACCAAGTTGCAGTAACGGCAATTTGCATGCCAGGAAAATGTTTCACTCGCTTATTATTTCCATTGTCATAAATGATTTTGCTTAAAATCACCAACAGCTGACAGACAGTCTCAGTAAACAATCTCTAAATTGAACACCTGTTTATTTCATTTCAATACGACACAGATAATTGAAATATACTGAGAATATGAAGCCAGCAGCACAGCCTCTCTCTACCCTTTTACAGTCAACCAGCTTCACAGTCCACATTAAAGCACACAGACAGAAAGGGGAAACCTGGACACAAACCAGCCTGGCTGCCACTCATGCAAACCAGACGCTGCACGACGATTGTTCACCTCTTTTGCATCTTATTAGAAATAGAGCCACACAGTTCTTCACAGAAGGTCTTATGTTTGTTAAAATTTTGGGGGGGGGGGTTTGTCACTCAAGCTATATCTCTACACTAATGACTTGCTTGTTAGTCTCTTGAGGTCTGAGTCACTTGTTTGAAACAGAGGGCGTGTATTCACTAGTGACTAAGCTTCTGTTTCACGACACAAATCCCGGGCATTAATGAAACTTAATACCGGTGTCAGAATTGATCCACTGAGATGCTTTGTTTGTGACGAACACAGTTAATGAGCTTCGGTGACTCCAGAGCAGAGGACATAAAGTACAAAACTGATAGTAAAACATTCACTGGCATTGCAACAGCTATTGTGAACTTTGTCCAGATTTAAACAAGAATTTTACAGAGGAATCTTGGTCTGTATCATTATCTTTGATCCATCCTTTTATACAGCACTGTGCTTATTATTATTATTATTATTATTATTATTATTATTATTATTATTATTATTATTATTATTATTATTATTATTATTAT
>JBBBVU010000008.1:11570931-11595098 GCA_037177055.1 Atherinosoma microstoma
GAGGTGTTTGCATATTACCGTGTCAGTATCAACGTATCCCTTCCAACATTAAACTTTTTCCTTTTTTTCTACCCTTTTTTTTTTTTTTTTTTTTTTATACAGACAGAGCCGGTGGAGAAGTTAGAGAAGCGCCTTTTCTGCGGACTGTATTTCAGATAAGTGAGTGCCCAGTGTCATAACCTGAAAGGAAATGGGTCTCGACATAACGTGTCACACATCCGTGATACTTTGAACTATAGCCGCGTCTTTGTGCGGTTTGTCTCACTTAACAAGACGTCTCTTAAAGAGTTGAGCTGCCAAGCAGTCTGTTGCCTTGGAGAAAGTATCGTTAAATGTACGCTTAAACAGGTGCTGAACATATTTATATTAATGGAAGCTTCCGCAATCTTGGGCGTGTCGGTGCGCAGGTAAGTCATTTATTGTAGTATTTGTTGACGGTTAGCTAACCCTTAAGTTCCTGCACTTTGCTATCAGCTTTTGAGTATACTTTAGTTTTATACTTTATGAAGCGGAATCAAAGTGTTTTTAACATAATTATACAGCAAGTGAACAAAAATAACCTTATGGCTTAATCTTTTATTTGTGTATGGCTGCATTTACTGATTTTAGACCAACTTTGATACTTTCCCCAGGAGGTTCGTTCTTGGTAGGTGAGATTTGGTGCGTAAAAATAAACCCATCGTGTTTTTGTCTATATAAATGTAGGTTACTTGCGCGCGCGTGTACAAACTGCTGGTGTTGAGTGAAGCAGGCTTTTGGCCCCATGGACAAATATGTGAAACATCCTGCATTCTCTGACATGCCGTGGCTCATCTTTGAAACACACCTACAATACACGATCTTCCTGAACGTACCCAGGCTGTTATGGTGGTACTACTGGACAAAATGTCTGAAAACAACACTTGTGCGAACAAGGAGGTAGTATTAGACTATGTTGCACCTCAGTTAGGCTTATGTAAGGCGTGGTAATGAAGTGGTAAAGCACGGTTTCCTGTGTAGCAGCTTTTGCAACAAAGTTGGTGCAAGATCGCTTCTCTTATCTACAGCAGAATTCAGCTGTCTGTAAATCTCTCATTGTGTTAGTGTTTGGTGCTGCAGGAGAGCTGAGGTTGACATCCCTGCGCCCTGCTGAATGCCTTTCATGGTCCTGCATTAACATCACTATGGCACTGACAGAATTACTGCTGTGCTGACTTTAGCCTGCTCTGCCCTTTCTGGCGATTCCTCTACTTTTTTTTTTTTTTGCTATTCATTATTTTCACTGTGTTAAACATTTCCCCCTCATATTCTTCCTCTGTTTGGTGTTATGATGATGTACATTTGCTGCACACATTTTACACGTAATCTCCTCCAGGTCTCACATGTGGGGAATTCATTGTGATATCCGTACAACCTTGTCTCTTTCAGCCCTCATTGGCTTTGTTTCTTCGGTTTGTGCCATCCATCTCATCATGGACAGCCTGCTGAGCGGGGCCAGTAAAGGGGCCAGTGCCCTACAGACAGAACAGAACTCATCACGTCATAGATGCCACTTGCTGTCTTTATCCCTCTATGACTGACTGTTTGGGAAACAATAAAGCCTAAATTCCTCTTTGATTGAACAAAGGAGCCATGCATTCGCTGCTCTCCCTCAGTGTCTTTTGGCTGCTGCCCCTGGCTGTAATGCTTAAAGAAGAAGCACCACTAGACTGTGTCCCACGCAGAAATGTGCCCTATCATAGTGAGTGTATCTTTTTTCTTTTGTAAACATTGGCTTGTATGGTGTTAGTTTGGAGCAATGCATTGGGAAACAGGGTTTAACCACTAGTGTTTGTGAGTTAAGCATGCGTTTACTGTCTCCAGGGGACAATGCTGTTCTGTTTCGTGAAGAGGGAGTGTTCAACTACTCCACCATGTTGCTGAGAGAAGACCTAGGTGTGCTGGTTCTGGGTGCCAGGGAGGCAGTGTTCGCTCTTGATATCAGTGACATCTCCAAGAAACTTGCATCAGTAAGTACACCTTTGTTAACAATGCATTCAGAGCCACTTGTGTTTGGAACAGGGTTCATGAGCTCCTTCCAAAAGTTCTTGGCTGAGAGCTGCAATATTTTTTTTTTCTAGGAAAAATGTGTGTATTAATGCAGCTTTTTCGCCCTGAATGAAGCCCCTCAGGCAGCACTTGGGCATTAATCTGATCCGAAAAAAGTGCTGCCTGAAATGTTTGTCCCAGGGGAGCAAATACCTATTACACAGTATAACGCAGTATTGATTAAATTCAGCAACAATCACCTGCAATGTTGGAAAATAATGTCACCAGCTTTGGTAATGTTCAACTTTATTTGTGTAATATTACTGCTTACACATAAGAATAGCTAAAGAGTTGATAACTGTTTTCTAATTTCTAGAAGTAAATCCCTGATCACACAACACCATCTTGATTGTAAAAAAAAAGAAACTGTCTAAAATAGTAAAGTAATGTTAAAAGATTGATGCAATATTACTAACAAAGCAGGCAGACAAGCAGCTTTGTAAGACAGTTGTTTGCATAAATACAGTTTGGTGTAATTCACTCATCCCAAACTAAAACCAGCCAACTGATCTTATAGCTGCTACACCTTTAGTTCAGGTATGTTTGCAAGGCTGTTTTACCTGTATGTGTGTAGTCATCAGTTGACTTCAAAACTGCTTTGTTTATTCAAGGATTCTTCTTTGTTCTTCCTCTACAATTTTAGTTTTCAAACAAACTAATACAACATCCTAATGAAAACCAAAATTGTTGATTCACCCTTTTAGGTTAAATGGGAAGTGACAGAGCAGCAAGTGAATGAATGTACAAACAAAGGAAAGGATCCAGAGGTTGGTTTGTTTCGCTATGCCCTGCACTTATTTCCTATCTTAAATACATTGCAATGCAATCATTGTTTTTATGCATTTACAGACCGAATGCAAAAACTATATCAGAGTGTTGCATACGATGAACGACGGCAAGATTTTTGTGTGTGGAACTAATGCTTTTGATCCAGAATGTGACTTCATGGTGAGATAAACTGAAAACTATTTTTCTTGCAGCAGTAATGACATTTTGAACAACATTATGCTGAAAAATGCCAGAATTAAACATGTTTGTTGGGGCAGTCTTACACAGATGAAAAGCTGACTTTTGAGCAGACTGCAGACGATGGCAAAGGAAAGTGTCCATTTGATCCTTTTCAGAGATATGCCTCCATTATGGTTGGTGAGTTGCAGTCGTACAGCAAGAAAGACGTCATGGGAAAAAAATGAAAACAACATTAATATTTTCTTGTGAATATCTTGTCTTGTCAGATGACCAACTCTACTCAGCCACTTCAATGAACTTCCTGGGCTCTGAACCTATCTTGATGCGCAGCTCTCCTGCATCCGTAAGCGCCTCTTCAGGCCCCATACGCACTGAGTTTAAAAGCTCCTGGCTTAATGGTAAAATGTGATTGGTTTTTTTGAAATGTGTCAAATTTGTTCAAGAGCTTCATTGTCCCTTTTTAATAGCTGATTCGTAGTATTTTTTTTCTTTTTTTCCCTCTTTGTGTACCAGAGCCCAACTTTGTTTCCATGGCTCAGATGCCAGAGAGTGAGCAGAGTGAAGTGGGAGATGATGATAAGGTATACCTCTTCTTTAGCGAGACTGCTGTGGAGTGTGACTGCTTCAACAAACTGGTGGTCTCCCGTGTGGCCCGGATCTGCAAGGTAACAAAGAATTAACAGTGCGCTTGCTTGAAATGACAATAACACATAAACAGCACTTCCTCAGCTCACTCATTCCACCCTTTCCGCTGCTTGATTATGCATCCCGTGTGTCAAGGTTTTTCCATTTGCCATTGTGGTATTATGGAGTCTTACTTTGCCCACAGGGGGACCTCGGAGGTCGAAGAACTTTGCAAAAGAAGTGGACATCCTTCCTGAAGACCAGAATGGATTGTCCAGTGCTGGATTCCCAGCTGCCATACGTGATCCAAGACTCATACCGTTGGTGTGACCCCGTGCAGCACTGGGAGAAATGCATTTTCTATGCCATCTTCACTCCACAGTCGTAAGTTTGTGCCAACAAACATGTTTGTGTTATAAAGAGGAGAGTTTTATTACCTTCAGATGCATTGGCACCTACGGTGGCTAAGTTTTTCAGTGTGTGTGTTACAGGGATACATCAGACCTGTCTGCAGTGTGCGCGTACCGCGTGTCTGACATCAGTAGAGTGTTTTCAGAGGGGAAGTACAAGAGCCCAGTCACCGTAGAAACCTCTTTTGTTAAGTGGGTGATGTATAGCGGAGAAGTCCCTGAACCTCGGCCTGGAGCTGTGAGTCTGCGTGTTGGGATCAAAATAGCATCTCAACATGACCGTGTTTTTTACGAGTGGCTCAGAAGGAAGCCTATTCCTTTTGTACCTTTGACTCAGTTTTAGTCTTTTTTTCTCTTTCCTCTTAGTGTATAAACAATGAGGACCGTGAAGCGGGCAAACAGACTCTGGACCTCCCAGACCGGACCCTTCAATTTGTCAAAGATAGGCCCCTCATGGACCAACCTATTCAACCAATAGACGGGAAGCCTGTACTGATGCGAAAGGGGGCTGCTTTCACACGCATCATAGTAAACCAAGTACAAGCTGCAGACAGAGAAATTTACTACGTCATGTTTATAGGCACAGGTACGTCAAGGTTCAATTTCTACATCACTTCCAGTGCCTGGATGGATTTCATTGTATTTTTTAAGCGATAGATTTTAATTGGCAACATTATTGTTTTGATTCAAAAAGAGGAAGGGACACTGATACGAGCTGTGAACTATGGTGGAGAAATGTTCATCATTGAGGAGATAGAACTCTTCAAACCCCCGGAGCCAATCAAAAGTCTCAAGTTTTCCAATGTCACGGTAAATTCAAGCTGCAAGGCCATCATCTTTGGCTTGTTACTTTGTTTGCAGTGGATCACTTTCTTTGATCTGTGTTTGTGTGTTCTTTTGTGCACAGGGTCACCTTTATGCAGGTTCAAACTTTGGAGTAGCACAGATACCACTTGCCACCTGTGAGAGGTCCTTGTCCTGTATGGACTGTGTTCTAGCCAGAGATCCATACTGTGGCTGGGATATTGCTGATGGGAAATGTGTTTTTCTTTCTAGTTCACAAGGGTAGGCAGTTGGCCAAACTTTTAAAGAACGCAGTGTGATAACTTTGATTCAAATTAAACTTGTATTTATTTATTTTTTATTTTAGAAACATAATCCAAAGTGTGAAAGAAGGAAACGCCTCTCTTTGTCCTCCTCCTGGTAAGCAAGCGTACATTTCAGCCTGTGTTGCATTATCAGGGTGTATTTGTTTTGTTATCAAAAAGCTGAACTGTTTTGCAACTTCCCGCATGTTGTCCAATGTGGGTTGTCAAAATGAATATTCATGTGCGGGCTTTTATTTTGATTTCAGACCCTATCAAGCCTGTGATTCGGTACATCTGGCCAGGTGGTAACCTGAAACTTAGTTGTCATTTGCCTTCAAACCTTGCACAAATCAGCTGGGAGCGGGACAACCTCCCCATCACATTTCCATCTTCACCTCGTTTGCAGCATCTACAAGATGGACTGCTCATTCTCAATGCTTCAGTTAAGGATGTTGGTCATTACCGCTGCTCGGCTGTGGAAAGCTCCAAAGCTAATAAGTATACAACCACTGTGGCTGAGTATCAGGTCAGTACAGACCCTGGTGGTTCTGGTAACATAGGGATTCCCCAGGCCCAGACCGATGGCCCTTCTGTCGCTGGTCTGAAAGCTGTAGTTGCCCTCCTTGTCATTTTTCTTGTTGTTCTTTTGGCCTGGAACTTTTACAAAGGTCACCTACCTCTTCCCTGGAATTGCATGAAAAAGAATGGTGAGCAACCCCCGCAGACTCATGACCAGGACGCTTTATACTCCATGAATCGACAAGATGCACAAAGGCCTGCAGAGGGCAAGCCCCTGATATCTGCAGCACCGAACAACAGCAGTAATAACAACCACACCGGTGACAGAGAGGCATTTAGTGATTCAGATGAGAACGGTGCACCAAAAGTTAATCTGCCATCTTTGCAGTACATTGATGATGAGTCCGAAATTTAAAAAAATGATGACCACTGTGCTGCACTGGCATGCAAATGTTCGGGTAAAAGTTTTGTTACTGTGAATTCCTCACTGAGTAAGGAATGACCTGAGTTTCAAAAGGTATGTGGTAAAATATTGCAAATTTTGTAATATTTTAAGCTAAATTGACTTTTTTTTTTTTTTTTAATTACGTCTTAATCAGTTAAAATGTAAGAGCTTGGAACAAAGTTTGTTTATTGTGCATTACTGGTACGAAATAACACAAGTAATCCAGCTTCTAAAGTTGTATCTTATTCTTAAACAAGTTTTTATTTTTGTAAGATTCTTGGGTTGTTTTATATGCACTGCTCTTTTTAATTCTATGCACAGATGTCAGCTATATTTAGGGTAAAAAACCACAAGGGACCAAACATTCTGGATGCACTTCATGAAGATATTACATTGTGGATCTTGAAGTGTTTCAGATTTTCATTCTGCTGTAGAAACCCTACATTTTTGTTCTAAAGATGTTTTACAGATGTGATTATTTTTATATTCCGGATGGTATCCCTTCCTCTTCCTGCCAGTGAAATATTCCTGATGCAGCTACAAGTTTCAGAAGTCAGACTATTTGCAGTCATACAAATATCAACAGTTTATAAATATAAATACCATAACCCTAAACTCATTAATTCACAGTACAGGAATTAGAGCCACAAAGCTCCAATTTATTTTATTACATTTTTTTATTAGCAGTATTCAAAATGTTTAAATACAGGATGGGTCATTTCAGCTGGATTTTTCAAGAGTTCTCAGCTTATAAAGCATTTACAGTAAGTTCATAAAAACATCCATGTGTTTGAAAGCCTGTTTTGAGAAACCGACTGTTGAGACTGGATACAAAGAGATTTTATTTTTTATTTTTTGTTGTACAAATACAGGATTTTTGCATTGCTTTTTATTTTTCATGTACAGTATGCTTTAAATGTACTTTGGTCCCAGGTCCTTCAACTGGTAAAGTTCTTGTAAAAATTGGAAAGATGACCCCGGGGATTGCGCTCTAACTAAAACTGAGCCATTTCATTTCTAACGATTAGCACAGGTTTTCTTTTCAATTAAAATGCTCTTTTTTACAAATAAATCTGGTCTCTGTGGTTTCCAGGTGTGTATACTGTATATATGCAAGTGTATTCCGTATTCAGCAAGACTGGACTTGCCAAGAATGTGACAACCAGATGAAATCAGATGGTGTTGTAAATAATTTGAGTACTTGCCTGCTCAGGCTTTTGAGGATACCAGTTCTATTACAAAAACGAACAATTTCGTTTTTCAAAGTGTGTCAGCTTTATAAATATACAGCTCTAGTTTGATGGTTTCCTGTTCCAGATACAAACAGTGACAATATGCAAACAAGAAGTAAGAAAAATCTTTAATTTCATTTCCAGAATACAACTACAACTGACTTTTCCAGACAACAGAAATGAGGGATTTGTAGTTTTAACCCTGCTTTTTTTTAATCATTTTATATATAAGCAACTAAAAAACTACAACAAAGCACGTTGACTGTACAGCGTAAAATGTGTAATATGCATGTGTAAAACCAATTTCCTGAGGATTTGGTCCATGCTGATAAGCAGCTTTCATCTTCGATAGCGATACCTCTTGAAGTGGAACCACAATTGGAAGATGCCATTGGCGAACTGACAGCGGAAGCCATGTCGATGCGAGTACTCCCACTCCCTGTTTACGATCTTGAAAGCAATGTCTTCGTATGGCGGACCCGCATGGAACCTCAAAATCCCAAAGTCCTTGTTGTCGGGACTGGGCTCGAGGAAGTACTGAGGGGTAGAGCGCTTATCGATCAAGTCCGGGTAGAAGATGTTGAACTTGTAACCCTGGACGATTTTGGGTGGAGGGTTGTCAAAGTCATAATGCGTCTGGTTGTACTTGTTCCACTCGAAGCCTGTGTGGACCCTGTTGAAGAAACGGGGTTTCCTTGGGCGGTATTTGTCGGCCCACAGGTACATTTTCCCTGTGACTGGAAACTCCACACTGAACTGAGCCTCATCAGTGCCCATGCCCTCTCTGGCTCGACGTATAAAAGCATCCTCTGCGCTTTCGTTGGCGTCACCTGAAAGAGAAAACAGCAAGGCAACGTTCCTGCATTACATAATCATTACAGTGCACGTTTTTTTTCTCTCAGACCAGATTAATTCATATTTCTGTGATTTTAACTGTATTGACATACCGGTGACTTGCAGCTGCCTGCGGGCTAACTGCAGCCTGTGCATGTCTTCCTCTGGGGTGATGGTGTGAGAGTCCAGCGGTAGCTCGGACTGCGTGAGCAGAGTGGGACTGTAGCGGCCCGAGTCGTACTCCGCCTGGCTCTGCTGGATCAGGTCCTCCTCTGTCAACACGGCCTCAACCACCTCACCCTTCCCCTCTTCGTCCTTCCCTTCGCTCTTCTCTTCTCCATCATCATCTTGGCTTCTTGACGTGGATGGACCTGCTTCCTCCTCCGTTTCCCTGTTCTCATTTCTTCTGGAGAATTGAGAACACATAGGTTTTAATTCCTCTTTATGTGAAAAGGCCATTTGCGATGACACATCCTCTAAAAGGTCAAACTTCCGCCCTGACCAATTTGAAACCCCGTTCATTGTTCATGTCATACCAGTTTGGTGAGGATGTATGTTGTGTGTAGCTCTAAAGTAACTTACTCCTCTTCCTCACTCCTTTGCTCCTCTTTGATGATGGGGAACAAAGGTTCGCTTTCTACTCCCTGCTCCTGTTTCAGCTTGAACAGTTTCTGGCGCAGCACATCCTGGTGGCGTTCTCTCAGCCTGGGGAAAATGAGCGTACATTTAACCACATCACTTTTAATTTCTTTTATACATAAAGAACCAGCTACCCATGGAAGTATTTGGGCCAGTGCAAGTTTAAATGAACTAGCAGCAGGTGTTTCAACATGCATACCTGGCTCTGGCCATGTAGACTCTGACTTGCTGCAGCAGACTCTCCCAGTAACCGATGTCAAGATTGGATCCTCCGGCCCGAATCTTTGACTCAATGTTGAGGTGCATCGCCTGCAGCTGACTGTATGTTTTTCCTTTGAACACAGACTGAACATCAGTGCTCACAGCTGTGTTGATCCCCTCACGACGATCACCTGAAGATTAAAAAAAAAAGACATGGATAATTAAAATGACATACAATGAAATACATTTGTGCATATTTGCACTTGGTTTGTTATTTCAGTTGTTTACCAAAACATTTCAACTTTTCTGGTTAAAACTAACTTAAAAGATGCATTCAGATGAGGTTGTTCACATTAAAATTTCAAGGCAGGGTTTAGTCAAAGTGAAAGACAACTTTATTTATTCCTACAGGGTAATTCAGTTTGACAGGCCACCGTTCAATCAACAACAACTACCTTTAAAACTAATCATTAACAAAAACACAACAACAAACAAAAGTGTCAGTGCAGCAGAACTGTGCGACAGCTTGGGCATGTAGACCAGCGGTTGAAAATCTCAATGATAAATACAAAAATAAATAAAAGAATGAGTTGTTGCCATCAGAAGCACTTAACAGTCTGGTTGCAGAAGGGATAAAGGACTTTTAGTACAGGTTAGTTTTCCGACGTGGGGCAACATAGCGCCCTCCAGAGGGCATACGTCGAATTAACTCCATTGACAGAGAATGACCAGGTTGATGGCTTTCTTAATCACATGGGGCCTCATTTATGAAAAATTGTGTAGGAAAAATGACTACTGGTGGCGTATGTAGGGAAAACAAGACATGCGGTGCAAACAAATTTCAAGGGTTTTAAAAGAGTGCGCACGTACGTCCTACGGCTGTTTCCGTTTATAAATCAGATTCAACTCTAAAGTCGGCGCACTTGAGGGAGCGCCTTGCCCAGCCCGTGTGGTGACTATAAAAGGTCAGGTGGACGCCCCATGATAAATATTCATCATATCATTTACATGATGGCTCAGGAGGGGAAAAGAGTTAAGAAGCTGATTTTTTCAGAACGTGAGCTTGAGGTCCTAAAGGAACAAGTTGCGAAACGTAAAAATGTTTGTTTGTGTCAGCTGAGGTTGTTTTAAAGCGCTTTATAAATAAAGTTGAGATGAGTTGTTTGGTGGCACGGCATGGACATCATCAACGGCAGAAAGGCAGAGGAGTGGCAGCAGGTGGCAGAGGCTGTCAACTCCAATTCAGCCATTGAGATATTAAAATGTTCTGCACATTCAGGAGATGACTGTAATATATTATGGTGTTTAATCCAGCCGTTTGAGTAAACAAACTCCCATCAGACTAAATACGTTCCTCTCCCCATTAAAATAAACTTTGACTGATTCTGGCATGAGGTTGCTGTTGCTTCTGTAGATCAGTGGTGAAGTCCCAGGATTGCTATTTTGCAGGCGCAGGTTCAAGTCTGACAGCGAACATAATCTGACATTATTTTGCTACTTGTGTCAATCTCAACTTCCTGTTATTTAACAAGTTATAGCTAATATATAACGATAGGCTATATAGTATATAATATGATATAAAATTACATTCATTATCACTTGGTGCTGTTATAGCCACATGAGTGCAACAACGCCGATTATGTTGGAGAAACAGGACGTTGCAGCTCAGCTTGCCTGCTCACCCCCAGTGTAAGGCCAGTTAATGTAGTTACTGTTGTGACAAACCAATAACACCTCTAACACGTCTGGCACCATATGGCTCAAGGTTGGCTGGGATATCCCCGATCTGTCAGCAAGTAGGCTACTTGCAGAGGGACCGGCACAACGTGGTTCCTCCTGTGTGTCTCTGAAATGCCGGTGTCTCGAAGCATCGCAGAGGTCCGAGGGCACGGCACGCGGCAGTCGGAACCAGCTCACGAGCAATCGTCGTGAGCCATTAAGTCTTACTGGTCTCCGAAAAATCCGCTCACTCCGGAGTCTCCCATGCGCCACATCCTCCAGCAGTGCCAGACAAGCCATTGTGCGTCTTTGCGCATTGAGGTGCCTTTTTACATCCAAACATCACTTAATTTTTGGAACAGCTACAGGTGGAGAGATTCCCTGATTACTGACGAGTATACTTCTGCACAGCAACCATCATTTTAACTGTAATTATTTTTAATGTAAAACTTAATTAGTCTGGCACATTATGGCAGCCTGCTGTCTGCCTTATTATTATCTGTAAATGGATTTTATAACAGCCGATTTTAGTTTTGCTTCACAATGACAGAACATTTTATTTTATTTTTTGCAAGTGTGTGAGCAGATGCACTCCAAGGAGTATCATTATCTTATGCTTCTTTATTCGTTTTTGCAAATAGCTTTTATATACAAGATGTGATGTGGACGATATTATCTCACATTTCACATGACTTCTTTGCTTTTATTCTTTCGCCGGTGGTGTCGCCATTTCTCCAGATTATGTGCGTACGGCAGGGTCAGAGCTTGCGTGGCTGTAGGAACATTCTCCCTCCAAGTTTGGTTTTTATAAATCCCAAAAGTTGGCTATAATTGGCGTAAGCGATTTCTGTACGTGCGACGGCTTTATAAATGAGGCCCCTGGTTTCTATAAAAGGTTCCCAATTCTGTCAAGAGGACACCAATAATCTTGGAACACATTTTAATAATGTTGTTGAACCTGGTTTTGTCTCTAACAGACAACTCCTGAACAGATAAGAAAAGGTTAAAAGACTCTCAATAAAAGAAAGATAAAAATGTTCTCAGAAACATTAAAAGAGTCGAGCTTCCCCATCAAGTGGATCCCATGTTGCTCCTTTCTAACAGTTGTCTCTGACTCAAATCTAAAATTTGATAAAAACAAACACAGTTCCCCAATATCAACGTTTTCACTGTGATTGATGGATGGGAAGAGCTCTTTCTAAAGACAATAATTATTTATTTTGTTTTTGTAACATTTAGGTCCAGATAATTACTGTCACACCTCTTCTGTTTAGGAAGTGCAGCAATCCAACACAGAGAGGAAAAAAAAACTATATGAAAATGCCACAAAAGCTGTTTTGTGAATGGGTGTGCCCCCCCCAAAAAATATTAATTTGAATTGAGTCTACAGTGGATTTATTCCATATATGAAACATGGATGTGTTGATACACTTCTGGATGTACTACTGTACCTGGTCCTTTCCCAGAGGCCTCCAATTTTCTCAGTTTGCTGATCTCATCCTCAGTGATGGTTGTCATGTCTCTCCAGAAGTCCACATTCTTGCCTTGCTCGAGCTCCATGTACACCTTTAAGACAGGAAACCACAACCAGACTGGGTTCATTTTAACAGTATCGGGTGAAAAGTAAACTGTCAGTCAACATGACATTTACAACATTCCTGATCAGTTCATGCTTTGGGTTGAACCACAATCTCACAGTCAAATGTTTTGTTGTATCTTACTGGAGTTAAAAAAGGCTATAACCTTTGGGGTGCAACATTATTATTATTTCTTTATTTCAAGCCCTCTATAAAATGATGCTGGCTTAATAAAATGTTTGCACTAATTGCCACAAACCTTTATGTCCTCTAGCAGATCATCCATGTCAGTAACAGTTAGCCCATTGAGGAAAGTGTAAGGTTCGTGCATCTCCACAGCCAGATCATCATCTTCTGCACTGATGTACTTTGCCAAAAGGTCGATGGGCTTCGCACGACCATCTCGGATTCTAATCTTAGACCTAAACAAAGCAGATAAGACCATTGAAACAATGTATACCGTTACCGTGGAATTGTGCAAATAAATGATATGTTTCCATGCTAACCTTAGTTTGGCTTGATGCAGATGGAAGTTGTCTTCCTGTTCAGCCCAAGTTTTGAAGTGCTCTGCCTCTTTCTCCCTCTGCAGCATTTCCAGCTCCGTTTCTCTCATGGCTTTCTCTCGTTCCCGCTCCAAACGCAGCTGTTTCACCTAATTAACATAAAGCTAGTATGATTACACGTGTCCCTTCCAGATCTTGATATCTGATTCCAAAAATACAACACTTTATACTTTCTGCAGCTCTCTGCGATTCTCCTCCTGAATATGTTTGTTCCTTTCTTTCAGGTCTTTTTCTCCAAGGTGGCCAATACCTTTCATATCCAGGGCCTGAGAAATACACACAAAGCAAATAAAATAATATTTCAAAACTTCCATCAATATAATTATGCAAAGATACTGGAAGGGAACTCACCTTCTGCCATTTAAATGTGCCTAGTAGGTTGTTGTCACCAAATGGATTATCTGCATTGGTGTATCCCATATACTCCTCACTCCATCCCATCTTCTCCCTCCTTTTCTTCTCCTTTGCTTCTTTCTTTGCCAGTCTTCTGGCTCTTTTCTCTTCTGGTGTCTCCAAAGCTTTCAGCATCTCCTTCTGTTTATTTTTCTCCTCTTTTTCTTTGACCATGCAATGATCAGACCCTGAACTTTCAGATGACTCTGATGAACTTGAGCGCCGCCTCCCTCGGTTCCCATCAGCCCTCTCTCTGCTTCTCTTGCTCCTCCCTCGCTCCCTGTCCTCACTCCTCTTTCTTCTCTCCCGGCTTTTGTCTCTGTCTCCTTTCCTTTCCCGGTCTTTGCTGTTGCTCTTCCGTCGCTCTCTTTCCCTCTCCCTTTGCTGTCTGTCTCTAACTGGACTCCCTCTGTCAGGGCTTTTTCTTCTTCTCCTCCTTTCTCTATCACTGCTTCCTTCACGGGAGCCAGAGGTGGACTGGGACTTTCCCCTTCTTCTATCTTGAGATGCTCCACGACGGCGTTCCTTTTCCATATCCCTCCTTCTCATCTTGCGATTATCTGAATCCGAACTGGGACATAAAATGTGATTTAGTGCAGAAACTAGATAACCACTTTTTGTTTGTTTTTTGTTAAACAACACAGTCAGGGGGTCATGAAGTATAAATATATTCTTATATGTTTAATTAAGTAAGTCAATATCATATCAAGGCTCTTTCAAACTCAACAGCAGAACACAGGAAGTCCCTTGACAAGCTGAAACAAAGAGCATGTCTGGAGGGAGGTCTTGTTAATCACATTTATTTACACTCAAGTTATTTAATCCTTGCAGATGGTTTTTGCTTTAAATCAGATTGTGATAAGAATAGACTCCATCAATGTATCCAAAGATCGGCTCCTTTTTCACCGACAACGCCGCACAAATAATGTGGTGATGGGCACAGTGTTAACACCAGACGTTTTATTTTGCAACTGCGTGGAGATTAAAGACAGAAAGTGGATCAATTTGACTGTTTCGGGTGTTCCTGAGCGCCCTGATAAAACTCCACTTCCACTACAACCGCTATACAACATTAACAAAGTTTACCTTGACGAACGACCCTTAGATTTGTTTCTCTGACGGTGTGCTCGTCGCCTCCTGTTGCTCTCTGACCCGCTGCTGGATCCTGTACGCTCCCTGTGCTGAGGCCGACGTCGGACAGGAGAGCCATCGTTTGAGCCTCTGCTGCTACTGGTGGATCTTCCGGAAACCTGGGCGGTTCTCTTTTTGTCCAAAGACCGACTGCGACCTCTCCTCTCACCTGGAGATTGTGACTTACTCACTCTGGATTTGTTCCGCCTGTCTCGGCTCCAACTTCTGGACTTGGAGCGGGACCTGCGTCGTGATTTCGAACCCATTACGAACTTTTTGCTAGTGCGGGGTCCGAGTGGCAGTATGTCGCGTAAATAAGAGGTATAACCGTAAACGTACCTCAAGGAAGGATGCTATTTATTCTCGTCAGAATTCAGTGTTTACCATCGCCTCAATAAAATAATTAATCTAAAAAGGTTTTATTACATGGAAGACTAAAATACAAAAAACCCGTCGAGTTGTTTCTTGTTTAAAAGTTATTTACTCAGGCAGCCAAACCCCCTCTAAAGCATTCTAATAAAATGGCGCAACATATAGACGTCATATTCACGCTTCAGAAAATAAACCACAAAAGAATACCTGTAATTTAACAGCTCTTTAAATTTTATACCGAACGTCTCCAAACAATTAAACACCCGGAAAAATGTCTCCATTTTATAAAGAATCGAAAGGGAAAATAGGTCTCATAACAGATTTTGCCAACTCGAACAAAATTCGTGTTATCCCGTTAGGCAGTGGCAAATGTAGTTCCGTAAAATTCCTCTAAAATAATTCAAGAAATAATGATCCAGACACAGTTTCTCCCGTTTGGTTGAATTTTATATCGTATTGTTTTTACAAATGAAATTTTAACGCATAGCTTCTCAGTTGTGTTCATTTACAAAACTAATGTTTACAGATAGAAATTGGACTACAAGTCCCATATAACACCAGGCGCCATTGCCTGTTTTCAGAGTACAGGGGGACTCCTTTCAGCAATATTCTTTCCTACCCAGTCCTCTGTGTGAGCTGTCCAAACTGCATACCTAGCTATTATCGTCAGCATTTTTATTAAGTATAGGTTTATATATGGATACTCGTGCATTGCTTTATTAACTGGCTCTTGTATGCAGCTAGGAAGTGTTCCCGCCGCGGTGAGATCGGCTTCAGCTGGTCGGTAAGGTAGAGCTTGTTAGCTCACATTAGCCAACTGCTACCAGTAGATTTACGGCTTATATCCGTAGCTGCCCTGCCAGGTAAATCAACTAAAGCTGGAGACGTTGGGTAGCCACAATGGTTTGGTCGGCTCAACCAATTTTGAGGGTTGACATTGATGAATAATTAATTTGCTTAAGGAACAGACCAACGCAACATTAGTTTGGCTTTTGCGCAACAGGACAGCTTCGGCCCTTTCATTGCTATTAAATACGAAAACGCAGAAGTTGTCTGTGTAGGCAGAGTTAGGCTACTTTAGCCGTGTACGTATTCACCAAACCGACAGCTGTCCACTCCAGATTATCTTGAAAGCTAAACAAACCAGTATGGCACACCACGACTCGTCTCATGTAGCCAGTTCACAGAAAGCATTAATGTTGGAGATGAAGAGCCTTCAGGAGGAGCCTGTCGAGGGATTCAAAATAACTTTGGCGGACGAAGCTGATTTATACAACTGGGAAGTGGCCATTTTCGGACCACCAAACACTCATTATGAAGGGGGTTATTTTAAGGTAAGAAGACAAGAGATTTCTGTGGATCACTAGGATGGAGCAGTGACACATTTTAAGTGGGAACAGACGTGTATAGTTTCATGTCATGGTCTGTTTTGTATCATAGACTCGGATCAAGTTTCCTATAGACTACCCATACTCCCCACCAGCTTTCCGCTTCCTCACCAAGATGTGGCATCCCAACATTTATGAGGTGTTGTATCACAACAATCGACATGTTTTTTTTTTTCTAGTAATGTGTATAATTCAAAGAGCTGCTTCTCCTGTTGAAATGAGATGTTTTCCTCTGTTTTAGAATGGAGATGTTTGTATTTCTATATTGCACCCTCCAGTGGACGACCCACAGAGTGGAGAGCTGCCTTCAGAGAGATGGAATCCTACCCAGAATGTCCGGTTAGCAACTCCCACATCATTATCTCCCCTCACACGTCTCTCTTTTCTGTCCACCTTCCTTCTTTGTCCTCTCTCAGCTACTTGAATAATTTACCAAGTTCCGGCTCTTATCACCTGACATACCCTGTCGGTGGCATCTTTTTCACAAGTTCACATAAACTATCACTGAATCTGTATAATGGTGTTTGGCATTAATAAACACACTTAACACTCAGTCAGAAAGAAAATTAGATCAATCTCTTTAAGGAATCTTGCAACGTGTTGACATGTGGTTTAACAGTACAAATTAAGGCAGATTAGCACCCCTGACTTTTTCTGATTTCAGTTTTTCAAATGTTTTTTTACATTTTGAAATCTCATTTTGGGGTCAGTGAAATTGTCTTTTTGCCCTGAATCTTACAGACTTTCTTATATAAATAGCTCTATATAACTTCTAAGATAAAAATTTACTGTATCAGAAAATGGAAAGAGAGAGAAATTACATTAAATAAGTTGTTTTTGTAGATATTTTTATGCTTGTGTGCACTTTAAAATGGCAACACTAAGGTAGGTGCCACACTGACTTTGTATTTGGCTCCCAGGACCATTTTGCTGAGTGTTATCTCACTGTTGAATGAACCCAACACCTTTTCCCCTGCCAACGTGGACGCCTCCGTCATGTACCGCAAATGGAGGGACAGCAAAGGCAAAGACCGGGAATATGTCGAGATCATCAGGTAAAAACAATTACACTATAGCATTTTATGTACCGTTATACTGTTTTCCCTTAAATAAAGGTTGAGGCAGCTGCTAAAATTAGCATGTTCCCTTGCTGCAGTTTAGTTTTGATCCATCTATAAAGAGATGCAGTTTCTCATATCGAACGCTAGAGGGCAAAGTCTGCATATGAGATTGAGTTGAAAAATCATAGAAAAATTCCATCTTTTGCTGCAGATTTTAGACAATACACACACTTTGCCAGAAATTTGGATAAATGAAGTAACAAATAGGCTAACAAACTGCTAGTTTGATAGTTGATCTGATTGCTATGTTTTAAAGAAATTCAAATGAAAACATTTTTGTCAAATTGAACCAATTTTAAAATGATGGGAGACCGTGTAATGTCGACACAAACATAACACGAGTTCCTTAAAATCTCCCTCAGGAAACAAGTGATGGCCACCAAAGCAGAGGCGGAGCGCGACGGCGTCAAGGTGCCCACCACACTGGCTGAGTACTGCGTCCGCACACGCGCCCCGGCCCCTGACGAAGGCTCCGACCTCTTCTATGACACTTACTACGATGACGACGACATGGAGGGCGGGGATGGAGACTGCTGCTATGATGAGGACGACTCGGGCAACGAGGAGTCATGATTGAGCGCCCAATCTCGCTGACATATGCCTACTCCCTTTGCTCCGCCCGGGTTGCCAGATATTCTAGGTTTACAACCAAGAAAGATTGGAAGCTTCCCTCCTTTAAACCAATGAGCTTTTCTTCTTGAGCCTCTGACTTGGTTTCTGAGGTTAAAATTGATGCCTCAACGCAGAAAGGTCAGACCTAGTAAGATTTGCACCAGCACAAAAAAAAAAAAGAAAATCACCAGTTTCTTCAATTTTGCAAGCAATCTTTATCATCACCTTAAACCTTACTTTGAGAGAATGACTTAAACGCTCGCATCCATCTTGCAAAGTTCATTCCCATGTTTAGAATAAGGTTTGGGGGGGGGGTAAGTACCACTATCAACAACAGCATTGCACTGTTGCAAACTCCAAATCACCACTCAGCCTCTCTCTCTTGCATATCTTCCCTAATTGTAACTGGGTGTTGCTCGCTGATAGTTGGTCACAGTGAAAATTGAGGGCTTCTAGCAGCCTGAGCAAACCCCTGCAAATAGCCCCCCCTTTTTTTTTTTCGTTCTTCTTTTGTTCTCCAAGTTTTACAGTGTCTCACTTTGATAGGACAAGACATGAATGAATTGTCACGTGACAGTGTTTCCAAAGTTCTTGTGCATGCATGCCTGAACGTCTTCAGAAGCTTTTTTTTGTCTCTCTTACTGGTGGACTGTTTACATGTATCATGATCTGTGAAGACAAATACTTGTGACAACGGAGGACTTCTCTGTCGGGGAGGGATGGGGGCTTTAGCTGAGTCAGTGGGTCAGTTCCTCACACGAACATTTTTACTAACATGACGCTGATGTTTGATGTTTCTCCTTGTTACTGTTGCATGTGTTTTTCTGTTGCTACAAGTGTGGGGTTGTGTTATATGAAGTAGCTCAGATTTAAGATTTGTGTAAAATGACCCAAGTATTTGAGGTGGAGGGAGGGGGGCAGAACTAATGAGTGATCAGAATTGTATGTTTCCTCGGGGTCAATATCTAAGAGGCCCAATGAATCCAAAGACCTGAAGCAGCAAAAAGTAAAAGAAAGCCCAGATGTTTGTCACAATCTTGTTTAACACTCTTTGTTAATTACTTTAGTCTATTTTTATTATGATTTTTTTTGTTGTTGGGGGGGGTGGGTTAAACATTACGCCTGCCTGCACTGCTTACTTCAGAGTGATTTATGTTGTGAGATTATACGATTTCATTGGAAACAAACCTTTAGGAAGTTTGTCGATAGGTGTACTACCAGGTTGCCCTGTGAGTGTTAATGAAGAAGAATTTGTCTGCCCTGTTCTACTTTTCATGAGTCTTTTGTTTTAGTTGAGGATGGATGGGTTTTGATATTATTGTAGAGTGTGCCGGTGTCCTTAATTTTTTTTTCTTCAGCATTGTTTAATTTACTTTAAGCAGGACATCATGATGAATTTCTCAGGATAAATTACATGTTACGAAACAATAGAGACAAGTAATTCATTTTCCCGTTTAGGTGGTTTTCGGAGTTGGTTTATAGTTTATACGGGAAGCATAACCAGTATTCACACGTAGCTGTATGAATGATCACCATATTGTTTTATTCACCTTTTTCTCAGCTATTTAAAATTGATAAATAAAGATTTATTTGAAAGTAAAATATTTACTGTCTTTTAAGTGCCTTAAACCATGATTGCACTGACTGCTTCAGGCTACACGTCACATTTAGTTGATTCTACACACTTATGATTATGTCAAATGGGCTGTTTTTCATTCATAAAAGCAGATTCAGTGGTGTAAGTTTATATAATTTTTTATTCTTTCACTTGCTGAACTGTCTGACAAACAGATGGGAGTAGCTGTTATGAAGCAGCTAACAGATGGGCTGGCAAGGACTGACAAAAGCCAACTCCAGGGGAAGCACAAAGTGTGGTGCTACCAGTTCACTCTCTACAGGAGGATAATGTGGCTGCTGTAAATGAGTGACATTTCCTCATACACCACGATATGGATGGAAAAGCCAACTCATTAATCCAAAAGTGGCTTCAACGGTGCCTCTCCGAGACAGGTCTTTTCGGGAGGAACGTACTGCAACTGCCTTTGCTTTCCATCGGGCAGGGCTACATGCAGGAAAGACCAGGCTTGTTCTCGAGCTAAGTGAATCCACTGATCGGTCTGTGAGGAATGCTAACATCAAGGTTCCCATGGGCTGAAAGTGAAACGCCCCAACAGAGGTTGAGCAGGCGATTGCCAGGCTGCAACACAAAGAGATCGTTGGCAGAGTCCAAGCAGGAAGGGCAGGACTGGGGTGGGGAGAGGCACCTCGCTTCTGGTCCAAAGCCAGCCGCAAGGAGAGGAATGAGATGGTGGTGGCAGAGGTGGTGAGGATGGAGGAAGAGCGCCACAAGATCAAGGCTGTGTCGCAGGGCCCACAAGGAAGCTGGACAACTTGGGAAAGAGTTGTCAACCGGAACATCAGTTGGTCAGACCTGTGGAAGATTCCACAGGCAAGGCTCAGTTTCCTTATTCACGTGACCTACGACACACTTCCCCTGTCACTGTAACCTCCATCAGTGGTTCAGGAGCGAGAATCCTGTTACCTTTGTAATGCCCATAAGGCCAACCTCCAGCACATTCTGTCAGGCTGTAAGATCTCAGGGGCGCTACAGATGGCGCCATGACCTAGTCCTGAGAAAGCTAGCTGAGGTGCGACAAGAAAAAGTCACCACCACCAAAGAGCCACACCAACTTCCTTACAGAAGGTGGAAAATACATCAGGCTAAGAGAAACTCCTCAAGCCTTTTCCTCGGACCAGGAGTGGGACATGAGGGTCGATCTCGACCGGTACCTCCTGTTCCCTACAGAGATCATCACCACTTCCCTCCGTCCAGACATTGTTGTCTGGTCCTCCAATGCAAAGCTGGCATACCTCATTGAACTCACAGTTCCACATGAGGAAGGGATGGAGGCTGTCTTTGAACACAAGAAGGCCAAATACGCTGAGCTGGCTGCTGAGTGTCAGGAGGCTGGTTGGAGGACCACCATCTACCCTGTTGAGGTGGGATGCCGAGGCTTTGTGGGGCTGTCAGCTATGCGCCTTCTTGAGGGAAGCTGAGGGAAGCTGTGAAGGAACTGGCAGAGGAGGCAGAGAAAGGAAGCTTTTGGCTCTGGTTGAGGAGGAAGGACAGGTCCTGGAGAAAGAACACCTAACCCCAACAGCCGCAGCGGGCAACATCTATCAGCTGCAGGGAGATGTCCCTGCCACTGTCCCGCCACCAGGAGACGTTCCAGGATTAAAGGGGCGAAACATTGAGGAATGGTGGTTCCTGGCTGACGACCCTGCAGCTGATGATCCTGCGAATAACCCCATGGACACTGGAGGAGGTGCGACAGGCACAGATTGCTCAGCAGGTTTTTCCATCTACCTGTACACTAACTGAAAGGAAGGGGGGTTCTTAAAGTATCTAATTCATAAATAATGAGAAAATTACAAATTCAAAATATTTTTTCTTGCTAGAAAGGCCTCACAGCCATTACATTTAGAGGCAACTAAACAAGGTTTTGAAAAGGGATTCAAGAGGGAGAAGAAATTTAATATGGATATTTTATTCTAATTTATTCACAACTGATATTCTTCAAAATATCTATTGTTATTTGTTTTTGGAGGTTTGCTTCCACAAAACAGTTACTACTGATAAGATCACAAAAATCTGTGTGTCAGATTTGTGTTTAGGATAAGAATATATCATTTAACCATTAATCTCAGATACTTTTGGATAGCTTTTATAACACTTGTAAGTATTCACAGAGAATTTCTTGAGCTTGAAAACAAACCTTTCATCCATAAACGAAGCAAATGACCAAAATAGTTGTGAATCAGTTTTAAAACGGGGCGTGTATCGAGCTTGAGTTTCTAATTTCCCCATATTCGTGAATGCAACATATTGTCGCTTAGTGATGTCGTCATTAAACAAAGCAGTTCAAATGCTCGCTTAAAGCACAAATACGCTCCTAGAAAGACTTTACCTGAGCAGCGTCCAGTAAAAATAATAAAGTCAGAATACTTACAGCAGTCATGTCTGTGAATTATGCTGCCGGCTTATCGCCTTATGCAGACAAAGGTGTTTGCGGACTTCCTGAGGTAAATTACAGAAGCTATTTGCTATCTAAAAATCTTGTTAAACAGCTAGCTAGCAGCTTAGGAACCGATATTTGTTTCAATGAGCATGTGGTGAAAACTGTTCAGATTCTGTAGAAAAGATGGTAAAATTCATGTTAACACAGTGTCCTGTGGATAGGTCTTCTTTCCATTTTGTGCAAGCATCAGAGAAAGTACTCAAGTGTCATCAATAAACAACTTTATTTAAAAACAAAAGCTTCAAATTGATGCATTTCACTTCGATGTTGTTTTTGCTGCTTAAACTTCAACTACAGCCAGAAGTATTTTTTTTTAATTCTCGAAAGGACATTCATTCATCCTTTGATTAGCTATTACATGGAAACATTCTTGTCAATGAAAATCTCTGTCAAAACATCCCATATTTAGGTGCTGAGTTTAAAATAAATGAATAGATAAATGTGTGTTTTGATTGTGCCAGTTGATGCAGCCAGTGTTTTCTGTTCTGTGGCAGAGCTTTGATAGTCCTGAGGAGCTGAAGGCGAAGGTGGACACCCTTGCACAGTTAGTTAAAGAATCTAAATACTTCGTTGTCCACACAGGAGCTGGAGTCAGCACCTCAGCAGGCATCCCTGACTTCAGGTGAGATGCAAACCACTACTTACCATTTTATTTACCTTTATCTAACCATGTAAGTCTCTCTCAGATGAACATTTCTTTTACAAGGGAGGCCTGGCCAAGATGGTAGCAACAAGAGTTAAAACAATACAACACAACACAAAAATATAATATATAATTAAAAAAAAAAGAGGCATAAATATGACATACATACAACGTACAACTCAACTAAAACATTTATAGACTTCTGCTTTTACAGACTGTAACAAACTTTTTTAATCTCCCAAGGAAACAAGGTCAGACAGTTGGTGTGTTTTCTGGAGCAGGTTCCAGGACCAAGGAGCTTGAGGACAAAATGCACTTTTCCCAAATTCAGTGAAGGCACGAGGGGACTGAGAACAACTAAAAGTCCTGGGTGTGCAGGCTGTATCCACTAGAAGAACCCTACTATACCAACTATATTTATAAAGCGCTTTAAAACAACCAAAGCTGAACAACAACTTATTTACTTATTTATTTTTCTACATTTTCTCTTGAAATACTGTACTCGGTATTTTCCAAAGCTCGTGTACCTCCAAAAAGAGACGGTTATTTAATGCCAGCCCCCAGAAGAGCAAAGAGGCTGCAGGATATAGTTTGGCTGAAACAGTCATTATATTTAACCCTCACTTCCCCCCTTTTCGCTTCATTCAAAATATGAAATTAGTAAAAAAAAAAAAGAAAGAAAGAAAGCACCTTAATCCAAAAGTTATTGTGGGGAAACAAGATGTTTTGCTTGTACTCCTCCTCTTGCATTCATCTCCACTTCTGTCTGTCAACTACGTTTGCATTATAGTTGCCCCGAAAATGGACATAGTATGTTATTTTCTTGCAATGGCCTATGTTTTGATACCACGACCTGTTAAACAGTGACCTGAAGCCTGTACAACGAAGCCAGATTTTCTCTTATCAGGGTAACTTTGGGGTTTTCCAATCTGCAAAGCTAGTTAACTTCTTAGCAAGCTGTATCACCATGGCAACAGATGCTGAATGGCTAACCTGCTCCAGAGTAGGTTATGTTCAGGATAGGAGATCAGCAAGTATGAAAGCTCCACCTCCTGACCAATCAGCTCTCTTAGAAAATGTCCTGGTCTTTTTTAGAAGACCCTGTAGACGTTGGTGCGTGGATAGTGAGAAGAGCGTTTAGGGGAGAGAGAGTTTTTGGGATTGATGCAATCGTTTTGATGAAGAAATTAAGCATCACTGACCACTTTGAAGTATGTTCTTGTTCTTGACTTGTTCCCAAGTCTGTTTAGCTCCACTAGGGTTGCATAATTAGGTTAATAATAATGATTACATATGGCAGAATTTCAGATCCTTGAATTTATGGAATGCACAACTACTCGTGCCGTCAAAGGATTGATATTTGACGGGAAAACCCTGGGTTGAATTACCGGCTTGATAACCAGCTTTGTAGTGCCGCTGATCAGGATCCTGAATGTCTGTGTAAGTCAACCCAGATAACGGAGAGATATCTGGGGTATGTTAATCGGGCTTCGTAGTACAGGCCTCTGAACAGATATTATTACAGGTTGAATGTAGCACTC
>JBBBVU010000008.1:11614131-11629456 GCA_037177055.1 Atherinosoma microstoma
AGGTCCTTCTGATTTTAGTTGAGTGTCTTAACAAATATTTTTCCCTGTGTAGACAAGCTGCAAAAATTCCTACAATACCGATCAAAAACTTCGGAAAACTGCTCCAAGTAATCAACCCTTTGTTCCAGCAACACAATCCTCTAATCATTTTGCTTGATTGTTGCCTTTAACTCACGGATCTCCTCCATTCGGCCTGTGAGAATTTTTTGTTGCTTCACCACTTTACCGATCTCCTCAGACATAAAGTTGAGAGAGCTTTGAATTTCTGCTTTCGTCTGCCAGCTTTTTGGTGCTTGTCGACATCTTGTAACAAGATGGAAAAAAAGAAGACAAAAAAAAAGTGAAAAAATATACTCAGCACTTGTCTGTTGCCAAACACCCGGTGCTCCCAAAACCTTGTCCTTGATCCTTGATTACCAAAACACCACGTTGTCAAAATTTCCAGAAAGATGGAAATAAATCAATACTGCAAAAAGAGCAATTATTCCATTTTGACTGGATGGCACTTTATATAGGTGGTTTTAAACAGATTGTAACAGGCCTCTGAGCAGAGAAAATGGTCTCATTCTTTGTGAGAGTTTCACTTTCATTACTGGAACATATTTAAGAAAAGTCAGAGTAACATATAAAGCCAGTAAAGTCAGAATGTTCTGATGCATATATGGTCAAATGACCTTTAACAGGCAGTGATGGACATTCATACAGGTACACCAGTTCAGTTGCTTGTTAACACAAATAGCCAATCCTGTGGCAGTAACTCAATGCATTCAAGCAAGTAGACATGGTCAATATGATTTGCTGAAGTTCAAACTGAGCATCAGAAGGAGGAAGAAAGGGGGATTTAATTCCAGACAGCTGGTCTGTGTATTTCAGAAACTATTGATCTACTTGGGTTTTCATACACAGCCGTCTCTGTGGTTTACAGAGAAAATATCCAGTAAGCAGCAGTTGTCTGGACCAAAATGCCTTGTTGATGTCAGGGATTAGAGGAGAATGGGCATACTTGCTTGAGATGACAGAAAGACAACAATAAGTCAAGTAACCATTGGTTATAACCAAGGTATGCAGAATACCATCTCTGTATGCACAATACATCAAACCTTGAAGCAGATGAGGTACAGCAGCAGAAGATGACCCTGAGTCCCACTCCTGTCAGCTAAGACAGGAAACCTTGGCTATAATTAACACGGATAATAGATGATTGGAATAACGTTGCCTGGTCTAACGATACTTAATTTCCCCTGCAGCATTCTAATGGGTCAGAATTGGGTCTAAACGACATGAAAGCATGGATCCATCCTGTCTTGTATCAACAGTTCAGGCTGCTTGTGGTGTAATGGTGTGGGGGATATTTTCTTGGCACAATTTTGGCCCTGTAGTCCCAACAGAGCATTGTTTAAGCACCACAGCCTACCTTAGTATTATTGCTGACCATGTACATCCCTTAATGACCACAGTGTACCATCTTCTGATGGCTACTTCCAGCAGGATAATAATACACCATGCCACAAAGCTTAAATCATCATAAACTGATTTCTGACTCATGAAGAACTGCTGACAGATCTGCAAAACTGTGACGCTATCATGTCAATATGGACCAAAATCTCTGAGAAATGTTTCTAAATCAATGCAATGAATAATTAAGGCAGTTCTGAAGGCAAAAGGGGTCCAACCTGGGACTGGTTAGGTGTACCTAATAAGCTGGATGGTGGGTGTTTTTGGGGGCCAGGTAATTTAAGGCTTTATAGATGAGCAGTAAGATTTTAAAATGAAATGAATATCTGACATAAAGCCGGTGCAGGGAAGTGTGCCTTTTTGTCCAGGTAATATGACTATTTACTGACTGGAGACAACAGAAGAAACCCTGACTGTGCCACGGTTTGTGGAAGAAGCAGACCCAAATGCAGGCTGACGAGGCAGGAGGCAGACTGGTGCAATGATTAAAGGTTTATTTAAACCAACTTCAGCAAAAATCCAGGCTGGAAACCAGAAACACTGATAGCACAGGAGAACAACGTGGAAAGACAACAATGATCTGGCAAAGGACAAAGGAAAACTGGGAGCTTAAATACTGGGGGGAACTAACAAGAAGCAGGTGAGAATAAAAATAAGCATGTGTAACTTTTTGTACGTTAGCTGCTGAAAAAGAAAAAAGGGACAGATTTTTTAGATTGTCTTAAGCTAAAATAAAAAACAAGAAGACCTGAGCATCACACTAAAGATAAAATCAGACATTACTCCTAGATTCCTGGCACACTGGGTGGTATTGCTTGAAAGATCAGAAGAAATGATTTGAGTGTAAGCCTCAGAGGACGACTGCTGAGGTCATCATTCTTATCAATGGTTTGAAACAGCAAAGTAGATCAAGCCGGAGAGAAGGACAGGAAAATTAATATGAAAGAGATTCTACTTTCCTCTGAAAGTTGCCTTTAAAATGATGATGTTGTTCGTTCTGAACTTAAATGAACATCAGACACATCAAACATGTTATGTGATTCAAACTGATGTATTTTTTTCATCAAAGCTCCTGATCGCATCACTGCAAGACATTCAATTTTAACAAGAGGGCTCCTTCTCATCTTTGCCCCATCTTGATTTACCTTCTCTGCAATTAAAAGCATCCTGTGATTATTTCTCATGAGTCAGATAAACTATAAAAAGCAAAGACTCAAAGTCTGAACTCAAAAGAAATTAATCAAGTCTCTTTCAGATGAGCATAGAGGGAAATTCACTGGATGATATTTTCTCTAACATCAAACTGACTAAACTGTGGTGCTGCCAGTTGGAGGACATTTATCTGTCATTTTGTTTTGTTCCTGACAGAAATGACAATTGCAGCAATCAAATGAGACCAGATGATTATTTTACTCTCACACAGAGTTCCTGATCAACACTTTCCAAAGTGACATTTCAGAAAGTTCTCAGACGAAAATGACAGTGACCTAACCTTTTAAGAAATTCCCTGTTCATCATAACATACCTGAGTCACAGTACACAGTACAAACAAGCACACTCAAATTCACCTCCACAGTAACTGAAAATGGAGGTGTTTCTTTTTCCTCTCTGGGCTTCTGCAGTGGTGAAGGTGTCTGCTTGGTCCCGATGGCAGTTCTAAAGAATTCTGGCTCTCCAGACCGGACCTTTGTTAAAACTGCAACAAGACCCCAAAACACTGAAACAGGGAGAAAGGATGAGAATAAAAAGGAAAGGGAAGGTGGTGTTATTCTTCATGTGGCTGGGACATCTGAGAAACTCTGGAGGATTTTTTAACAACACCTTTAATCAGAAAGTGGTTCATCCTTAGGTCCCAGCTCCACCCTCTCAAACAGAAAACCTTGTGTATTCATTTGAGTGCAGTGTGGACACAATGAGCTCCACATTAGAGAAGCCAAACAACACCTCAACAGAAGGATGGCTCAACACAGGAGAGGCAATTCATCAGGCCAGATTCAGCACAAGCACAATCATGAGGATCCCTGGAAAATATTTTGTTCTGACGTCCATGTTGACGACTTGAGTATATGGTAAGAAATAAACATTTTCTTCAGTCTGCAGCATTGGTCTGTGCAGTACTTGCCATATTTATTTTTTGTACTTTCTTTGGATACTTCACTCACAGAGATCATGAGCAAGGTAACGATGATAAAAGTGTTTCAGGTTTTGGCAAACAGTGTTTTAGGGGTTAGAAAAAGAATTTGATTGTATGAACAATGAACCACAATATTCCACCTGCCTTTGGATCAAAGACTTCCAGAGTGACCACACACAGAGGTCACCTCTCTTTAAAACTATCAGCATCAGCACCAGCTCCCCACAGGGCAGTGTGCTAAGCCCTCTGCTTTACAGTCTTCACACATTCGCAGACACTCTCGTCCACCACAGTAACACCATCGTTAAGTATGCCGATGATACCACAGTGGTGGGGCTCATCTCTGGGGGGGACAAATCCGTCTACAGAGATGAGGTGGAGCGGCTGTCAGAGTCGTGCAGAACAAACAAACTGTTATCTTTTCATACCTTTCTATTGACTCATAAAGAACTGCACATTATAGTTTCATTGTAAAATATTGCATCGCTACAATGTCAATAAGGATTCTGATTGAATGTGTGTTTGATATGACAAAATACAGTTTTAATAATCTAGTTTTTAATTTTTTAAACAAAAATGTTTAATTTTGCAAAAGATCTGGACTCTTCTGCTAATAGAGTTGTTGGCTGTGGTGAAAAAACGGGCTTGTTTTCAAAATTATGCCACACCAATCACAAAAAAACAACAATTTCCACTGCATCCCTGGAAATCACAAGGAAATCTTTGACAATATGTCAAAAACTGTTGAGAAAAATATTCAGTCTATAAGTGTTTACTTCTCTGCACAAGCTTTCAGCAGCATCTCACTCTTCACTGTGAAGACTAGTTTGCAGAAAGCATTCAATCTTTGAGTTAAGCGTGACTGAGAGCTGTGGGTGGGCTTTAAACTGCACCTTAAGGGCATTGGGATGCAGTGATTGAAAACTGTTTATGATACTGAGAACAAGTTGAGATTTTACCTGCGTTTCCAAATGTAGCCAATAGACTTCATGATATAAAGCTTCAAAGGATCAATTTAAAAAAACAACAAATGCTGGTTGAGACATTATGATGTGTTCCGATTGTAAGCTTGTGTACCTCCGTGTAGCTATTTGTGTCTAGCAGTGGTTGTTCTGTACGGCTTTATAGCCCATCACTGTTGTAGGATGTTAATTTTAAATACAATCACAAACATGACACAGAACTGTTTTATCTAATAGCTGAATATTTTGACTTCAAGTTAAAGAGTGTTTACAGAATGAGTCGGTGAACTCGCCCAAATGGCAGGAAACATGGCCCCAACTGCAAAGATGTCAGTAGAAAAATTAGAAAGGATTGCAAAACTTAAATATATGAAATATTGTTTTAAGTTTTAAAAAGTTTTCTGTTTGTTGTGATTTTTTCAATAGAAAATACACAACAAAAAAGATGAACAATAAACTTGCAGAAACAGGAGTCGATGTTTGTGACTGAATTGCAAAGCAGTCTGGAGAAAATGTGACTTAGATTCAGAAGAGCCAAATGTACACCATTGTTAGCACCTGAATAGAACAACATTTGGACAGCATTTATATAAAGATTTTCTCGTCTTGTTGAACACTCAAAGCGCTTTTACACAAGCCATCTTTGCACGTTCTTCATCTAAACAGGGATTTATTGTATTTTGTATTGTATGCACAATATTGAGCATTTATGCAGCAACTTGCAGTTCAGTGTCTTGCCCAAGGACACTTCGACATGTGGACTGAGTAATCCAAGGATCGAAACACTGACATTCTGATCATCAGACCACTGTTATACTTCCTGAGCCTCAGGAGTAACAAAGCAAAGCAAGGTCAAAGTGGGGAAACAGAGAGAGTCAGACTGTGGATATTTAGATGAAAGTGATACAGTCATTAATCCTAAACCTGCATTAGACAATGAGATGATGCTTGGTGAGTTTTGTTTGGTACAGGTCCAGTCAAACATTAAGATAACTGGCTGAAGGAAACAAGCAAATTTCCACAATCATTTATGATTTGAGGTTGATGTCAGGTAAAGGAGCCAGGGAGATGGAGATGATAATTTAATCTAAAGTAAATGTACACATGTACTTTGAGAATTTTGGACTCTTTTCTCATTTCATCAGCCAGAAGTATGTTTAGTGATACTGAGGTCATTTTTCAGGATCATAAAGTATCTATCTATGGGTCAGAGATTGTTAGACAGCAAGTCAATGGCATAACCAGTAAATGGCCTGGATCCCAATCGGATTGAAGGTTTATGGTAAAAACTGAAAATAGTATATGTTACCTGACTGACAACAAACTATGTGCCTCTTTAAGTTGAAATCCATACTTTGAGGAATTAAAACTGTTGTAAAAGCCAGATGTGCGATGGACTGGCAACCTGCAGGGTGTGCCCTGCCTCTCGCATGATAATGGTTGGGATAGGCTCCAGCCCACCCGCGACCCTGAGTTGGATTAAGCGGTACAGAAAATGAATGTTTGAATGAATGAATGAATTGGGATATGATTTTGGTGGTTCATTCTATAATTTTCACTATACTTGATCTAGGAAAAATAAATGTTACTAATTGCAACAATATGTATATTTTACAATTCTAGAAAGTCCCGGTGAGAAATAAAATTATTTTGTTTTATATAATTGAATTGTCCTTTCAAACTGAAACAACTGAATTAATACCAGTGCTGATTAGGTTTTGGGTTTTTTCCCCAAAGGGTTGTAATCATTTTTCTGTCTCAGTTTTATTTGTGTTTCATTGTGGTCCCCCTTCATCTGTTCCCCTCTTCTTTGTAGTAAATTGTCTTTTTCTTGATTGTTTTGAGTCATTTTTGAAGATCTTTAAATGCATCTTCCTATAATTGTGGTTGTTTGAGCTTTTTTAAGTCTATTTGTGATAAACTACCACTGTGAGGGTCATGTTTTCTTTGTTTTTGTTTTTTTTTACCATTCCAATACCACACAACCATCATCCTTTAGATGATGATGGAAGGAGCTGGAGTAGAGGACCACCTGGCTGCACAGATTATCAACTACCTCACAGACAGGCCCCAATTATGTGAGGCGTAGGGACTGAGTTTTGCAGCACAGGGACCCCACAAGGCACAGTGCTTTCACTCTTCTTCTTCACTCACTCTTGTACACATTGCATTTTACATACAAAATCTTAATTAAGCTAAAAAAGGAAAACCTTATTTCCCCACCTGTTGATATGGGGGTATGGTCTGGTCCAATTAGTTGGCTGTGCCCCGTGACCACCTACTGGTTCCCAAGGCAAGGGACTGGAGCCATCTGCTGAAGAGACTTTAGTGTGTGTAGGTCATTCTGTGTCGCTGTGATGGATTCAGCAGTGTTCTACGTGGTCTAGGGTTTGAGAGAGCACTGACAGGCACAGAAACAGACTAAACAGGCTGGTTAGGAGGGCCAGCTTTGTTCTGAACTGTCTCTTTGACTGTGTAGAGGAAGTGACGTTTCTACTTCCTCAGAGCAAGAAGGAGCACTTCAGGAGATCCTTCATTCCATCAGCCATCAGACTGTTCAACAACAGTTATTCATAGCAGACACATCAGTCTGATTCAACTTTTTATCTTATGTTATCTTATCTTATCTTATCTTATCTTATCTTTAACCAAAAGCCAATATCCCAGTCTTTTCAACCTGAGGAACTGTTAATCCCTCATTGGTGGCTCTAGAATAAGATTAATAATGTAGGCTGAGCTGAGGAACAGCTGAAAATTTGACTGGAGGTTCCTGTTGCAGTTCGTGGCTTTACGACTGACATGTTTGGCAGCCTTCTAAACAGGTGATGTGGTCGCCTTAAAAACAGCTTTAGTTGTTACATCTTGTTTCACGCTAACATATCACACGTTATGCTCTCCCTTTCCCCTCCTCTCTCAAGTTATGATGTGCATGTGCACACTCACATGAGTGCTTCTCTACTGAACTAGCAGGACTTTTTCAGATGAATCTGATTTCACACTGAGTTTCAGCTTGTGCAGAATACGTGAACTCGGTACAAATTACTTGGATTTCTGCTTTCGGGACCTGCATGCATTCAAGGTCTCCATTAGAGCTTCATCAGGCTGCTGAGCCAAAGTGCAGATTTTACTGAATAGGATACAAATCCTTGCTTACAGAAATAGCTCCTTTGATATATACAAAAATAGGTTTATCTTCAATGGTAGCATTGCTGCTGTTTTGTCATGCCGTTTGTGGGTGCACCTTTAAGTGTGACTGGATTTAACCCATTTTGTCATTCATGCTCATCACATTTGACTGTGTCCTCTTGAGGAAAAAGAACAAACAAACACTTGAGTCCAAAATTGTTTTTATCCTTAATCCATACTGGGTATACGTGGGAAACAAATGGAAAACCCTCACACGAGTTTCTTCAAGTGGCTTTCATTGCTTAGTGTGAAATTGCTCCATGTAGTTAACAATGAATTTCTGGGTGCACACAAAATTGCAAAGCTTGTACCTGTCAGATGTGCTTTGTGTTGCATGAGCCTTCATATAAGTGCAGGCACGATGGATGCTTTATTGATTTAAAGGCAAAACAGTCCATTTTTGTTTGATATCATGTTACATCAGTAAAAAAAAAAATCTAAATCAACTCAGATGAAAGCAGCTGAAGACTTTTCTGATTACATAGTGTGAAGAGCTGGGGATTTTCCCTTTTACTTTTAAATCCCACTTTTGATTATTTTCCATTCGCAAGTGGAAGATTCAGGTTACCCTGGTGACCCACTGGCTTCTTAGCAACACCAGAGACAACAGAGAGACCAGGAGAGAAAATGTGTGATTCTGACAGGAGAAGTAATCACTATCAGATTGGCACACAGTGGAAGGACAGTGCTGGAGTGTGTCTGGTATTTACATGTCAGGAACTGTCTGTGGATGGCTGAAGAAGGTTATCCGTGTTCAAATTCTAAAGGTTGCAAAAGGGCAAAAACACAGAACTGCTTTTGTGCAGCTGACTCATTTACCTCTTCATGATGCTGTTGTGATCGCGGGGCAGATTAACTTTCTCAAACGTCAGTAAATGCTTTTGTCTTTTGGTTTAATTTAATGTCACGGGACATACATACATTCACAGGACTGTTCACGGCAATACTGCAAAAAAGACACAGACTGACGGTTTCACACTTATCAAACACTGAGAGGCTAATGTCCAGGAGTCATGTTTCATTTCATATGAAGGGTGAGGCATAGGACAGTTAACAACAATAGCCCAAATATTAGACACAACATTCCTTATAAGAAGTGGGGTACATAGAATTACTTTTTATGTAAAAAATAAGGAAAAACACATCACGTATATTTTATGCAAAAATAAAATCAGCTCATTGTGTGACTCAGAATCACCTGTCTGAACTGAGATTGATCATTTTCACGAATGTGCTTGCAATTCACCTGCAAGTGGTTTATAATATCAATAAAGCCAATTTGATCCATATCCTTGTCTGTAACTAGGGAGTAAACCCCAAGGATAGGTTTTTAATCTTTCATTTATTTATTGTAGTAGCATCAAAGATGCCGATGTATCGTGAAGAAGGATTTTCTTCTTTTATTTTATTTTAAAAAGTAGGTTTATCATTTCTATCATGATGAGAATACAAACACCCCTCTCATGTTTGTAATGGTGGATATAGAGCCAGATATCACCAAGGGCCACTGTCCTGTAGGTTTGAAATGTTTCCTTTCAACACCGGACTCAAATGAATGGGTCACTTTGCAAAACTTGACAACAATATGTTGGATCCATTTAATTTGAATCTGATTGAAGGTTTATGGTAAAAACTGAAAATAGTATAGGTGTGTTGGAGCAGGGACACATCAAAAACCTGCAGACCAGTGGCCCTCGAGGACTGGAGTTGGTGATCCCGACATCATCACAGTTGATACGAAACAGTAATGAAATAAGTATTTCAGGCCATCTAATAAACAGTTTTGTTAATCGTAACTATTTGCTGGAAAACAAAGTCATTTTAAAACTAAATAGCATTTTTCTTTGAAGCCATCTGAAATGGCTGCTTTGTGCTGGAGCCATTTAGAAGGATGTGGATCAAATTGTGAATAGTACTGTTTTTTGGTTTGCATTTGGAAGATATGAAACTAGAAAACAGCAACTGGAAAATGTACAAATCTAAATGAAAAAAACTTGCACAAAAAAAAATATTTATCTTCATTTGTGGTGGATTTTTTCCTATTTTACTGGTGAGTTGATACACATTAGTGGAAATGGAAACAAATTATGTCTGACTTGGCAAAGATTATATTGAACCTGTGGTGATCATTTCCACTCATTTCACTCAGCATGCTGTATTTAAGCATGACATCACTTCAGATCAGGCGGTATATATTGGAGAGAAAATCTAATCTATAATCTGAAGGTAAAAAGTACAACAAACCACAACAGCAAAGCTGATAGCAGGACATTACCTGCAGTTTTAACATTATGAATTATGTCATCTTTCAGTTCTTCCCTATATACAGTATATTTTCTTCGGTGTATATCTAATAATAAACAAATATGGGAAGTGTGGTGAAATGCCAGCTGAGGCAGAAAACATCCTGCTGCAATCATCTGGTAAGATAATGATGCTCATGCACTCCCCCGTTGTTACTGGAATGGCTCCAGGTTGTGTGAAGTCTGTGGACGTTGGTAAATGTAAACTGTGTTAGTACCTCCATGTTTCTGAGCAGTTGTTGAAGCATCAATGGGATACTTTCAATTTGCAAGTGAGGAACTTATCAACATGAAATAAGCATTTTCAGTTATTCTGCTCCCTCAGCTGCCCAAATCCCCATTAACCATGAAGTGGGAAGTTCCTGTGGGGAGATGCTGATATCAGCTGCTGGCTGGTTCTGCCCTGTTCAGGTGTATGCTAGTACATGTGCTCATTCAGCAGGACCCAGTCTTGGCAGCTAGTGGTGAACACCTGTTCAATCGGCCTGAAGAATGGCCACTGTCCATGTGGACATCATTTAGAGGATGTGCAGCTGTTGTAAGCTGGACATTTGTCTGAATGCTACCAGCCTGGGACACGGCTGGTGGCTGAGATTACTTTAGCATGAGGGCCAGGAACAGTGGGCAAACAGATAGGCTAACCCAGGCTATCAGTAACAGATTTCACCTTAAGCACCTCCAAAGCTCATAAATGAACACACTCTTTTAGTTTGTCATTTTCATAATTACTGTACAGAAAAAACAAATAAGCTCAGTCCTTTTTCCCAAAATATCTTTTCTGGGACGGAATAAATCACATATTGATATCCTTGTGTATCATAACCATGCTGGGTGGTGCTTCCTCCACTCTTCTTCCTCTCAGAGCCCGTGATAGAACATTCTGGATGGAGTGAGAAACTCTCAGCAGAAGCTCCTTCAGTCCAGTTCTGTACTCCCTTCGGATCAAGCAGTAGAGCACTGGGTTGAGACAGCTGTTAGCATGGGCAAGACAAACAGTCAAGGGAAAGGCATAGGCCTGGACGTTGTAGAAGGCTTTACTGAAGGGCACCAAGTCGAATTTAATCAGCACCCCCCACAAGGTGAGTGCCTGGTTGGGCAGCCAGCAGATAAAAAACGACAGAACCACAATAAAGACAGAACGAGTGACTTTGGAGCGACGGCGGTGGCGTCCTCTTTCGCACTCAGATTTCTCGATGCCACTATCAGTGCCTACCACACTGCCTACTATGCGGCGGCTTAGGATGAACCTCAGCAGGAGGAGGTAACACACCGAGATCACAATCAGGGGAACTATAAATCCCAGCAAGACCTTCTGTGTTTGGTAGAGTCCAAGCAGAACTTGAGGATCCCAGTGACCTGAGTCAGAATCAGAGAACCGAACTAAACACAGCTCATCATCTGCAGACACCTGCAAACACAACAACTCAGTAAGGACACTCACTCAAGTAAAAAAACAGAACAGTTTGTTAAGACAGAATTCAACAAACCTGGACTGTGGTGGAGTAGAACGCATGAGGCAGCGTGGCCACCAGTGACACCACCCAAATGGCTGAACTGGCCCACTTGGCTCGAGCAGTGGCAGTCCTGGGGCTGTTCATCTTCAAGGAGGTAATGAGGGAGCGGTAACGGGTTACGCTCATGGCAGTGAGGAAGAAAACGCTGGCATACATGTTCATGGTGGTGACTGAACTCACAATCTTGCACATGACCCTGCCAAAGGGCCAACGGAAGTCCAGCACTGTATCCACAGCCCAGAAGGGCAAGGTGAGGACAAACTGGAGGTCTGTGATCGCCAGGCTCATCACAAAGCAGTCGATGGATGAGTGGTGGTGGCCACGGCGGTGGGAGTGGAGCAGGAAGAGAGCGAGGAGGTTACCCACGAGCCCCAGGACACAAACCACCAGGTAAACCAGAGCAATGAGAACTCGCACCTGTCAGTCACAGATATACATTTCAGGATTACGGTTTTTTTTTCTTATAGGCCTATTGTTTTCTGTAAATTGACTAAAAAGTGCTCACTAAATCATGAAAAGGAAGGATAAGAACACCTGCAGGAGTTGTTACAACAACAAATATTAACAATAAGCATCATCCCTGTTTTGCATAATTACATTTTTCTTCTTTTTCAACATTTTTTCTGCTGGATTTGTAAATAAAATTGAACCTACTGGCAGGTTGGCACTGTCTCCATGCAGATCCATGGATGATTCTTTAGAAAGGATGTGAAGCCAGCAGTTTAGAGAAAGGTTAAAAGCTGGGAGGTTGGAGGCTGCTCCATCCGGGCTGACCAGTTCGGATATTTCACCCTCCTCTCCGCACGCATTCAGCGCGCTCTGAGGTCCGGAGGAGCTGCTGTTGCTCTGCATGATTGTTCAGAGGCAAGCCGACTTACTTTTTCAGATAAGTTTCCTGATTTCCCTCTTCCGACAAGGTTAACTTCCAAACTGAGGGTGCAGAAGTGTGATTTCAAAAATCCCCATTTTTCACGTCCAACGTTTATTATTCAGAAACTCAGAGCCGCGTGATGCGCTTTGGCTCGCATGTTCTTACAGTTCCAAACGGGAAAATTGGAGTTTGTAAAAAGAGCTGATTAATACGCACCAACCTACCTTGGCGTGTAAAGCCGTCAGTCTGACATGATGCAGCTCTTCACCCTGTAAGAATGAATGCATTGGGGGGGAGTCGGGGCTTTTATTCTCGCTGGCTCTCATTCCACCGCTTGACGGCGCACTGTGGGTGCGCACAGTTCACCCACAGGGTTTTTACATAATTGTTGTTATTAAAGCAGTTATGCAGGAATATAAATCCCCTAACAGTCAGATTTTCCACTGGCTACATTAAAAGTCCATCAGATAAGATATTCTTGAATATCTGTGGAAAACCTTGAGTTTAGTTGGCATTTTAATGCACGGGGCTTTTTTCTTTTCTTTTGATGTTATACCCTAACACTCTTATGTAAATTATAGAGGAACTCACTTTCATGAATGTTTCCATTCCCAAATAACCTTACTCATCTCAAATGAGCCTCATCAGAGGACAGATGGAGCTTTCAGGGTTTGTGAGAGTGCAAAGAGAGAAAGATCTGAGTGAGAGTAAATGCTTTGTGGCTTTTTTCTGCACAAACATTAAGTACATGCTTTTTCAATTTTAAAGTTTTTCATAGTGATAAAAAAAAACGAAATGAAAAATGCAAGTTTGAAAATGAAGTTAATACAACCTCAACACGACATGTTAGACTGTGTCATTATCTATTTATTGATTAGAAACTGAGTTAGAATACAGAGGTAGCGTGTAAAACTTCGAGTGCATCCCATAATTCACTAGATTGTAGAACAATCTTGAGGAAATAATTGTGTCTGACAAATAGTCTCTTACATTGTTGTAGAGGAATTCTGCACTCTTCTTTCCAATAATGCTTCACTGTGAGGTTTGGAGCTGTCTATCAATCAGGTTGAATATTTTTGATTAGACTTTGATTGACTGCTGTGCATGGGATCATTGTCCTTTTGCATGACTGAATGACTCGATAACTGGAAGGTAGCCTGGTCTTTTGGCTTCAAAACAAAATCCTCACCCCTCTTTCACTCTGCTTGACAGGTCAGCAAACTTGGGCTGCACTGACATGTTCCTTTTATTGAAAATAAGTTTTCTCCTGAGGACCCTTCCATATTTGTTCAACCTTTTTCTAAGTGTACTGTCATGAATATTTCCATTTAACATGTGGGCCTGTGGTCTAAGATAAAGCTCTTGCCTGTTTTGTGGTTTTCTCTGAGCAATGCACAACCTTGGGGTGAACTTGTTGGGGCATTCATTCCTTGGAAGATTGGCAGCTGTCTTGAGTAATGATGCTGAATAATGGACTAAACTGTTTGTAAATGGTTTTATAACCTTTCCCAGACTGATGGGCAGCAACAATTGTTGATGTCTTTCCTTCTTAGCATTGTGCCAACACACACCTGAATGCTCCAGACCAGCAAACTGCCAAAACTGTTGTTTTTATAGAGGCGCTTTTATTAACCGTTGATCAATTAATCAGGTCAGTTTGATCAGCAGCACCTGGCAAACCTTTTAAATGTTATGGAAGCAAAAAACTGTATTTAGTTTTTCACACACCTTAAAATTTTGGTTTAGTTTTAGTTCAACAAACAATGACAGTGTCATGTTATCAATCCTTATTTATCTTTTTGGAGTCCTGGTAACAACCTAGATACATTATCATGTCCTGATATGTAAAATCTTTGTTACTGTGATCAACAGCATGTGCATTAGATGCAAGTTTTAAAAGGAGGAGGTTAAATTCTGCCATTTTCTTACACAACATGTGCTGCTTACTGTCATGATTTACAAGCAATTTGAAAATGTGTCCAGTATCTTAACCAGTTTGCACCTTGGTATTATAAACATGTGATTCTCTTTTGCTTTAAAATATTCATTTAAAATTTTTAAGTCACCTTTCCTTACCTTGCATAAATTGGAGCACGCTCATTTTATGCAGCTGATTTTTTTAAATATGTAGCTAACACAGATTTTGTGTTAAAAAGTAATATAAAATTGCTTTCTTTTCATGTTAACTGAAAATATTGAGACTGATAGAAGTGCACATTTAGTTGGAGTCCTGCCATGTTTCTCTCTGTGAAGCAGTTCATTTACATTCTACTGACTCTTCAAGAAGCTTAAAGCTATTATGTTTAATTTTCAGTTTGATTGATCAGGTAAGGGATGGGGAGAAACTTTGCACCAGACGCATTTGTTGTCCTGATTAGCCTACATTACAAGTCTAAATAAGTTAAAATGAAGGCACAGTCTATTTTTGTCTGTGTACAAGCAAATGTTTTTCTGGGCTAAGGTGAAAATACAAAAGACAGATAATCATAGTCTGAATAAATATTCACAAGACGAGAAATCCTCACATGAGACAGTGATGAGTGAGAACGCTTTAGGATGAACTAGCCTACATTCCGTGTAATGATAATGCTTGCTGTTACAATTATTACCTCCACCTACATGTGGAGGTTAGTTTTCAGTGGCAAATGTTTGTCTGTCAGTTAGCAACATTACTCAAAAGGTAGTGGTTGAATTTTGATTTAAAAAATCTTCAGTAAATCTTCAGTCTGGATCCAGGTGATTTTTTTAAAGGATTCTTTGCTATGGGGAGATATAGGGATTATTTTGCCATTACAGTTTCTAACTCAACAGATAATGCCCAGAATCATCCATCCATCCATCCATTTTCTGTACCGCTTAATCCATTCCGGGTCGCGGGTGGGCTGGAGCCTATCCCAGCA
>JBBBVU010000008.1:11629469-11644205 GCA_037177055.1 Atherinosoma microstoma
AACTCAGCCCGGGACTCGAACCAGCAACCTTCTTGCTGTGAGGCTGCGGTGCTAACCACCACACCACCGTGCAGCCCCCCAGAATCATTGGAGACAAAAAAATCACAAGATGGCATCATGGTAGATGTTACAATCTGATATAGTTTGACCCTATCATGCTGATATTCTGGATTTGGTGATCCAGAAGATTAGATCCAGAAGATTAGATCCAGAAGATTAGAAGAGTAGTTAGGAGGCGATGAGACCTTTTGGACATCATGACACAGTAATGATGGAAAAGAGGAGTGTCGCAGGAAGACAAAATGAGGAAAGACAAAACAAAGATGACATTTAAAGAACAGGAATCAAGCTGATTGGCAGGAAGGTATTTTACTAGAGAAGTAACATCAAAATGAAGAACGAAGTGAGTCTGACAGCATGAGAAAACTGAGGTGATGAAGAGAACAGGAAAGAAAGGCATATAGCCTTGGATGGGAGCAGGTGAGAACACATATTCCTTATTGAACTTTAGATCACTTTTATCCGATCCAAAATCCAATCCATTTTTCCCTCACTGTGTGTCTCATAGTGTTTCAATCAGAGTCTGACTGCAAGCTGAATGGCTTAACATGCACACATGCAAACTCAATTCCACAACAACATGACAGCAGAATATAATGAGAATACTTGGTGCTTGTCCATGCAGCAACCTTGTTGTATACAAAGCCAGAAACACAAGCGATGTGTAGATGCTTCTTCACTGCTTTCATCATAACCCATCTGTAACCGTCTTCAGACTTTGAACAGAAAGCACTAAGTAAGTTGGGGCTGCAGGCAAATGCTGTCCTACTTTATTATGTCCTTGTCTGCCTGAATATTGCAGTGGTAGAAGTCAAAACCTTGTATTTAAGAAAAACTATTAGTAGCACACAAAAGAGACATTATCAAGGAGTTTGCATTCAGTGAGAGAGGCACAATCAGCACATGATTTCTTTAAAAACAAACTATACTTAATGTAATCTTGGTGTTTCTATGAACCAGGACAAGCTCCCTTCTGTTTGAATAATTTTAGGAATATTACTAAAATGATGCCTATTGCATCCTCAGTGGAGAGGGAAACGGTTGTCTGTGCTTTTATTTAATCAGTCTTGATTACTTAAATTAGCTTTGGCCGTGTCTTAGCATTCCATGGCTGATCCGCCTACAAATGATACATAATACTGCTCCCTGGCTGTTTAGAAAGACATCCAAAAGGTCTAATATCACACCACTTATTACTTCTTTTTGTTGGCTCCACATCAGGTTCAAAGTCTAATTTAAAATCCTGACTGTAGTGTTCAGTTTTCCATGGTCAATTTTGAATATGTGAGAAACAACAATAGGACTCTAAGGTCATCTGATCAGACTGTTGGTTTTTATTTGATCTCATCTCAAAAGAAAAGGAGAATTTAACTTTGAAATCTCCATCCATCCATCCATTTTCTGTACCGCTTAATCCATGCAGGGTCGAGGGTGGGCTGGAGCCTATACTTTGAAATCTCTCTTGGTGGATTTAAGATCTATAGACATTGTGGACACCTTTAAAAAAGCAGCTTTGGTGTGTTTGGGCCATTTTGTCCCAATGTTATTCTTATTTAATGTCTTGCTTTGCTTTTCATCATTTATTTTTAATCATTTCGCCATCATGTTACTATGAAGCACTTGTCTTGCTAGATCTAGCAGCCAGTTTCTCTTGTGGACAAGAGTTAAGCTTATCATTTTTGTTCTGTTTTGATTTTTTTTTCAGTGAAAACTAACTGCAATGTTTGCTTATGATATATTTCCTCCTTTTTGTACATAACTGAAGGAAAATAATAAAGAATTTTCAGGTAGTGTTTCAATTTGAGAAAAATCTTAATTTCTGCTTTCTCAACATTTCAGTAAAATGTTATAAAACCACTTTGATTCATTCTTTTCATTTTCAACAACATACATTTGTGGTAAATAATAAAATACAGATATTTTACAGATTATACATGTTAAAATACAACATTAACAATGCCAGTAATACATAATCCACCAAGTCTCTGAGTGGATGACCTCCTCACTGACCCAACTTGAGAAAGTGAATTTTGGTTTGAAGCAGCATCTTTTGGTTAGAAGTTTGTGTGTTGGAGCATCGCTGAGTCCTAACAGTGAAAAGCAAATGCTGTAAAGCCATTAAAACGCTGACTTGGATGATGCATTTGTAGGCAAATCAACACTCCTCTACATCTTTCTCCACCGCCGAGTCTAGTAATCATCTTCGTGCCTGTGATCCTGATGGTGAGAGGGAGGGAAGTTGTACTGCAGGGAGGTCTGTCCGTGTCCAGAGCTTCTCTGTTAGGATTCGCAAGGCTTCAAAGCCCCTGGCGAAAGAGGGGATGGAAAGATTGGGAGGAGGGATGCTTTCTGCTTCATCAATTGACTGCAAGGAGCGAGATGGTACTGAAAGGTATAGACATGGCAGAAATGAGCGAGTGTGTGTTTGCGAGTGTGCATGTGTGATGAAATGAAAGTGTGTGACGACAAACCTTTGGTCTCCGTATATTCTGCGCGGCTCTGTTGGTTGTAAGGGTTGGGCTGAAGATTTGAGGAAATGATCAAAGAGAAGGAGAGCAGCAAAACCTGGATGCAAAAGCAGACAGCAGATTAAAAAAAAGAGGCCAAGCATAGAAAACACAAATGAGAAGGAAATGAATGAACACACAGGGACAAAATGAAAAGGACTTATCAGAGATGACCTATATAACATCTTGCTGAAAAGATGAGCTCAGGTACCATGCAAAACATTGACTCGTTTCAAATCTTAAAAAGGTGAAAATAGAAGCAGGCTTTGTAATAAGAACCCAGGCAGTGTTTTAATGATGCATCTGGAACTGTAGTGTCTATCAAATATCTACTGCACTTGTATTTGTTGTGAGAAATGATGGAGCATGTCTAAATAATTGTTCAGTGGTGTGAATTCTCACCAAAATGCAGGTTCCTCTGTTTGTTGCTTTGCTGGAGCTATTAGGAAAGAGAGCCTGTAGCTGGCAAAGCTGCTCCAGCAGAGCGCTGCAAAACAGAGACAGACAGATAAAAGACATTATGTGACAGCACATGAGACCCACAGATGAAATAAAAAGATCTTTTTTTTCAGCATTTGTGATCTTTGGCAACTGAAGCAAAAGGAAAGGAGCAGCATGCTACAAGGAAAGAGTATCTAACTTTCCCCCACTTTTCAAGCATCTAGAAAAAAGCCACCTAAGTCAGGAAACACTGTTTCTGTTTAAATCTGTATTCTGATAATTTCACACTGACATAGACAGAACAACTGGGAAATCTTCCTATCGTAGCTTGAAGCAATCTGGGGAGAGCCTGAGGCCATATGAATATAGATAAACAAAACACTGACTGACATGATCCAACTCGTCGTAAGGTGACAAAAGAAAAAAGAAGAGATCACTTCAAACAGGTATGAAAAAAAGCAGATCTTAGAGTGAAATGACTGGGTGACAAAGAACAACAAAAATGAGATGTTAAAATGATTAAAGCACATCCTCGAAAGTATTTCTGTTAGGTTTATTTCCTGAAAATGGATTAGTCAAGATTTAGATGACCCAATAAGATGAGCCTGCTTCAGTCGGTGTCTGCAAACATCTACAAAGAATATAATCACAAGATTAGCTGTTAGGGGTATTTTTATATGCTTCTCCACCAGTTCAACTCAGGCAATTTCCCCTCTAGTCTTATCACAACCAACTTCTATTCTAATGATTCAAGTATTAATACATAAGGAGATTAATCTGGTAATTAATTACCAGGCCTTAAAATTTGGGAAAATGAAACCTCAGACTAACAATTCTGTCTTAAAATGTAAAATGGTTTCATTGGAATGACATATGCTTTTTCCTATGGATGAGGACTTCCATCTATGACAGCGGTGTCCAGCTCCAGTCGCAACCCTGCAGATGTCTCCCTGATCCAACACACCTGATTCAAATTACATGCTTTCCTCAACAGCTTGTTGTCAAGTTTTGCCCAAACATAATGATCCATCAATCTGATTCAGGTGTGCTACAGCAGGAAACATCCAAAATCTGCAGGACAACTTCAATTTAAACCATAAACAGGTTTTTATCATTGACTGTTTTTATGGATAAAAAAACTTGTGGACCAACTATTTTACTTGACTACTATAAATGGGCCCTTGCTGATGTAACAGAACCGTTTTTGTTCCAGTATTATGCGCTACTAGTGAACAAAGATAAGTTGCATTGACGACTGGTCTGAAATAAGTGTTTACTGAATCTACAGTGATGATTGGAGCCTGGAATGGTACACATCATTCACCATGCCATATTTTTTAGTGAAAAAAATAAAGCCTCGTCACTGATCACTTTAAAATATGTTTTTGTTCTTTTTCTTCACTTGTTCCCAAGTCCGTTTAGTTCCTCCAGGGTTGTACCTGAAATAATGAAGTTAATAATAGCCTAATGCTCGCACATGGCTGAACTGCTGAACCATATATTTATGAAATGCACAACTACTCGTGCCATCACGGGGTAAATATCCCGACACAAACACGCTCACACGTGTTGTTGCCAGTGATCATGGGCATTATTTTTATAGTGACAAAATTATCCCTATCTTCCCATAGAAAATAATCTTTGAAAACATTCCTGGATCCAGGCAGTGATCCGGATCGCTCCCAAAACACTTAATTGTTTATGAATTTGCTGACAATTTAATCAAATTGTTATGTTGCTAAAAGAATACAAAAGGAAAGTGAGGAAGCTCTGCATCAGGGCCGTAATAAAATGACATTGAGTGGTCAGAGTGTTGGCCATTTATATTGTCCAATCAATTAATATTGTATACTCCGACGAATTTACGCATTAACAGAGTTGCCATTCATTTCTGGCTGTTTCTGCAGCCCTGTGTTAAATTCTTATTTATTCTGAAGAATAACTGCTCCTCCATGGCAGGCGTCACCCCTTTTATCTGAGCGCGCACTGACGGCAAAACCCCGGGTGGAATTACTGTGATAACCAGCTTCAGCCGATCGGATCCTCCATGTCTGGGTAAGTCAACCTAGGTAACGGAGAGATATCTTGGGATGTTAATCACGCTTCGTGGTACAGGCCTCTGCTTTTGCCTTTCCCTTTAACAGTTTTTCCACCCATTGGGCCTATGTATTTAACTTACTGCTAACCTAATATGAATAAATACTTTATGTCAGTGACTATTGCTTAAGAATTGCATTACAGTTTCAAACTATCACCATGCATTCAGACATCTAAACAAACAATGAGCTAAAAAAAAAAGAAAAGACAAACGTTTTACATTTGATCCAGTTTAAAGGCAAACCCCGTTTATCTGCATGTGTCTGATGAGCCTTTTGCCAGGACCAAGATGGCGGACGTGTTGACGTGTCACCGCAGCGGGCTGAGGCAGTCGATGCGGCGTCTATGTAGGCTATATATGTCTATGTCTTTCATGTCTCAAGAATCTAAGCTTTCCAACTGTGAGGGTTTGGGATTTTTCAGTTTAATTGCACATGTTTGTTTGTTTGTTTGTTTGTTTGTTTGTCTCTGCTGTAATGTTTTGTTTTGTTTTTGTACCTCCCCCTGGCAGAGCAGCGGCCTGGGGCATGTCAGTACACCTGCACTCAACCATTATAATTATCTATATTTAAGGACCGGTGTTGCATTCATTCAATGTCAGATAGTTCCCAGCATCTAATGTTCTTTTGGTGGTCCTGCTGCCCAGGACCGCTGCCTGCCTTGGCCTTTTGGATTCCCCTGAGAACTTCATTTTAGCTCCTATCATCTGAGCAATAAAATGACTGTTTTGATCCGCCTCATGATCTTGTCAAGTGTTCTTTCTGGGTCTGCATTTTAGGGTCTCTGTTAAATAAAGAACATGACATGAGTGTATAACGTGTAGGTACTTGGAAGGTAGACTGTGTAAAATACATATTTATTTGTCACGTCCAGCCCACAGGACATCTAGTAGCCAACGGGTTTATCTAAAAAAATCTATGCAATCGTATGTCGTTTTAAAAAATGTATTTACTTAAACAAGTATTGAAATCTGCAGTTGTTTGATCAACTCTTTTTTTTCACCTACTGAGTTTTGTTTAGGCACCAAAATGACTGAGTTTGGTGTAAAATACTTTCTCTGGGTTAGAAAATCTTCTGCATGCATCAAAGTTTTAGTTGATATCTGCTGTGATAATGGGAAATCGAGCAACACTTTATCAAACAAAAAATAAAGATAAAAAAACTGATTTCAGCTTCTGTTTTAGGCTAATTTGTCTATTTTTTTTTAATGTTTTAATCCACTGAGAAAACCTTCAATTCTGCACTGTTACTCAGACAAAACACACTTTATAAAGAGTCCAGCTAATTTTTGGAAAATTAGTTTACCTTCCCAAGGCATTGAAGGTATTAAGGACATCAATCACCTTAAGACAAAACTCATTAGTTGCCCTTTTAAGTTAATTAGATAACTCACTTGTTGGTCTCCTCCAACTGTTGGATCTTTCTCTGCAGCTCGAGGTTTTGAGCACTGCATGCAGACATCCTACAGAAAGAGACAGGTGGGAGAAAGACAGGAATTATCCATGAGATTATGTAAAGCAACAGGGAAATGAAACGGTGTCATCATTGCTTCAGCCCTGCCAATATCCATGTGCTGACTGTTATCATCCTCTTTTCTTAACAGGGACTACACCTGCCCCCCCCCTGTATTGTTTCCTGTCCCTCATTTGTTTTTCTGAGTCACCTGCAGCTGATTATTATCTAATGCTGACTGTGCTCAATAGGAGAGACAATCTCAGCCTATCATGAAACTTTTGTTATCAAGAAGCAACAGATCTGCAGGATTGAATGGGATGGAAATAGCACACAATCAAAATTTCCAGAAAGTATGAGTACAAACATGCACACACCTGTATCTGTAAGATCATATTAAAGTTTTCCTGAGAAAATAATTCATTTCTAGTTTGTTAACAAAGGCTGAAATGCACAAATTCTTCTTAAATAAAGAAATTATGGAAATAAACATCAGCACATCAGTACATTCTCCCAATCTGCCTTTACTGAGACGAATTATAAATAGCAGGTTTTATAAGTCCAGTGGTGTCAGATCTACACATCCTACAAACAATCTTGGGGGTGGGGGTCGATAAACAATAAACCTGGTGGGAAATGACACAACAAATGGATTTGGCAACACTGCTGCACTGAAGTGCACGCTCTACCACACTGAATTGTTTGTGTAGGTGTGACGTGAAAGAGCCAACACGTGGGAGGCAGGCAGGATTGGTGACAAATTTGCTGGCTGGTCGTTGTAATGATGCTCATGCTGCACAGCCTGGAGAAAGAAATGGTGGAGGACGACTCAGATGAGGTTCATTTTGGCAGAAACCACCTGTGCCTCTGGTGCATCATGCTGCATCATCTTTAGGTTTTACTTAAGCCATCCTGCTGCTGCCAAACAGTGCAGCTTATCTGCTTTGTTGTGCTGCGGGCTATCAAAGTATAGTACACCCTTCCTAGATGGGTGGTTTTCATATACACTGTGGGGTAACTACCCGACCAACAACATGCTGGGTAAATAAATTAGATGGTATATATGTTGGTGAATATTCAATTCAAAAGCTACACACAGAGAAGGGGGTGGGCACAACTGCAAACTCTTAAAACTTCTCAGTGACTCATCAGTGATGGAGTATGTTTGGGTTGTTACATACTACCCTTTTTCTCAGGCATTTACTCGCTCCCTATAGCACTGGTTGCGTCACATCTACTGCCAATTTGAGCAGGTCCTTGTAACTATTGAAATGTGATTGGCTCAGCCGCCCAGTCAGTCATTAAACTGTTGTTTTCCTGTTACAAAAAAAAAGAGGAATGGACTTGTCTAAAAGAAAGAAACCAGAAAAAGAAATGGGTGGAGCTAAACAAAATGTTTGCGCAGGATGCAGCCAAATGCACCAAATTGAAATCCTTTTCCGTGGAGCCAGTGACTCAGAACCAAGCAATAGGATGGATGGCAGGTTAGCAAGCACTGCCTTTGTGGCGATATCATCTCAGACTTATAGTAGGTTTGTGTTTTTGGATGTATTCAGGGCACACAGAACATCAAAAGTAGCCTATCATAAGCAGTGTTGTGAGCGTAAAACACATATCTGCTTTATCAATTCAAAATGAAATTGATACTGGCTAACCAGAAAAACACAAACGTTTCTCTAATGCAAAATAAAACGTATTTCAGCAGAGAGCCCGTGTCAAAGGGAAAAAAAGGCTACAATTTGAATATAGGCTATACACCCTGTTTTCCTGTTCTTTTAAATAGCCATTTTACCAGCTTAAGAAAAATGCATTAAAGTGATTAATTAGTTTAGTGTGTGTGATGCTTATCTTATTTAGATTTTTATTTTGTATTTGTGTGCTAACACTGTCAAATCTTCTCAAAAGTGCTATCCTGTTATTATTGGTGCTGTTATCGTTATTGTGAGCTGACAAGGTCAGTGTCAATTATAGGAGTGAGGAAGAGGAAGTGATAGATGAGGAGGGACAGGAGAAGGAGATGGAAGAGGATGAGCAGAATGAGGATATGGAGGAAAGTGGAGCAGGAAACACAAGATAAACAATACCAGGTACTGGTTGCATATGTTTTTTTGGCCTGCCTTTTTTTCCCCTCCACTTGTCCAGATTCTTCTATTTCAGCGCACACACCACAATGTGTGGAGACATGCCAAGTTTTCAAAAAATAGCTATTTGGAAATTACTTTGTTGGTACAGAAATACTATTTTGTGCCAATCAAACTATGTGATCTTTGGCACTTTTAGTAGCTTCAACTAAAGAAATGGAGAAAAAATTATGTGTCTTTGTGACAGGCTGTTAGTGAGAAAGGGTCTAATGAAATGAGTTCTTTGCAAAGTTGTCTGTTATGTCTACATATAATATTGTTTCGTCTCTCAAGCGAAGTCCTTTTTTAAAGATTGAATGATTCATAGGTCAGTGTTAAATGGCTTTCCAAATTCAAACACAAATTTCTCTGAAAATCCTACAAGAACTGGATAGTCAAATGAAAACCTTAAACAGACCTTCAGAGAACCTTGAGAAGTATTTGTGAAAATGTTTTCTGAAAGATAACAAAAACTCTGGCTTTTGGTAACATCAATAGTATGTGCCACTGTGATGTCATAGCACTTAATTCCCTAAACATCCATTCAAGTTTAACCCTTTTAACATGTTTCTTTTTGAACACCCATGGCAGAAACGTTTTGTCTCTCTACTCCAAATGTACCAGTAGAGTTCTGTGAATTTATACGAGCTTCCTCTGTGGAGTTTCTACTAAAAAAAAAGACTTTTTTTAGTAGATGAAAAAAAGTTAATTAAATCTGTTTCATCTTTGACGATTGAATAATTGAATAGATTTTTATCTCTTAAAAAATGTAAGCATTGGTTGAAGTTAATTGAGCAAATGTCAAAACAGGATCATTATTTTGCATTTCAGAGTGCAAAGAAATAACTGCATCAAAATACAATGCCCTTGGCCAAAGTATGCAACGATAGTGTCATGTTGCGTGAATGATGTTGAGCACAGCTGGATCCATACCTTCCTTCCAGACTGTCAACATATTCCCTCTTCTTCTTCCGGCTTTCTTGAGCCGAGCGCTTGTTGCGGATTTTCCGCCGGATCTTCTTCAAAACTCTTTCCTCATACTTGTCAGGGAGATGAAACACATGAGAGAACAGAAACCAGAAAGAAAGAAGAAGAAAAAGTAAGACAAAAATAGGTTGGGATGGGGCGACGGGGGAGTTGTGGGAAAGGGGGTACAAATTTAGATCAAAGAAGTGTAGGGCACATGTGTGCACAGAGACTCATCTGCAAATGTATCTGACTTGTGTACCTTGGATAGGGGCAGTTTGCTAGGTAAGTTAACTCCCTCTTTAGCCAGAAGCTTCTTCTCATCCTCATTGAGTTCAAGCTCCTGAAGGGAATACTGAGAGTTTTGCTGCACCTGTAAAAAAATATTACAGTTTAATGGACTCTCTTTGTGGCTTATTTGAGGAAGGCAGTGAAGTGGAATAACATTAGCTGTAATTCTGTTTATTTGGAGACAAGAATGTCTTTCTTTCTCTCAAACATTACAGAAAAATGGACGGTAAAGTTTTAATTTGTGTTTATTTATCTAATTTAACTAATACTGTAGTTAGAAAAATAGACTATACTTAATGTCTTTAATAGAAATATTTGACTTACTTTCTGTCCAAGGTTGGATAACAGCAGGTCTTTCACTGTGACAGCGTGGCTAGATGGTAGCAGGGAGTTCTGGTTTGTGGTAAGGTAGTACGTAATTCCAAAATCCTCTTGATGACCACTAGGCTCCCAGCCTGCACAATAAACCAGAAAGAAAAAAAAAGAAAACGGCTTACAAAATAGACTCTATTTGCAATTGGAACAGAAACCACCTCATTTACAGAGCAAACAATATGCTACTGCAGGTTTTTGAAATTTTATACAGAAGGCAGAGAAAGAAATTAATTTGCAATTATAATTGCATATTAAAACCTCTAAAAATAGTGAAATGGTGGCTCAGAAATGAATGCATGCAATGCTTTGGTTACTTTGTGTCAAAAAGCACAGCTCCATACCGTTGCAGGTACATATTTTGCTTGTGAGAGATAGAAAGAGAGTAGGCAGCAGTTGTGGGCTGATCAAGTGCATGGTACCCAGACTGTGTTAAAGTGTTTTCTAAGATTAAGAATTGAAGAAAAAGAAAATTAAGAAGAGAGAAGAAGGAAGGAGAAATAGAAGAAGGTGACATGGTGCAGGTCAGGCTGGAGGATGTGGAGAAAGATTTGTCTCCTGTTGCTATAGCAGCAGAGCAGAGTGCAGTTGCACCATCTACAAGTTGAGAATAATGAAGTTGAGGGTTAGTGGTTAAGTCTACACAGATATAAACTCCATCCATCCATCCATTTTCTGTACCGCTTAATCCACGCAGGGTCGCAGGTGGGCTGGAGCCTATCCCAGCAAGTATCAGGCGAGAGGCAGGGTACACCCTGGACAGATCGCCAGTCTGTCGCAGGGCCCAGATATAAAATAAACAGATAAATGCCTTTTTGATCTAATCATCAGATGAAATAGATTTAGCTATGTGGCATTTTTTACCGAGCAGGATTGTAGAGAGAAGGTAGAACAGAAAGGATGAAGAGTGCAAACAAAAGAGGTGGGGAGCTGATGAAGATGAAGGTGTCAGATAAAAGAGGCACTATTTAAGAGTTTGCTATTGTCAGAGTTCACAAACAGCTCTAGTCTCACAACAGGGACAAAAACTCAGTGAGAGAGTAAATTATCTTAATCAATCTCAAGGCACATATTTGTTCTGTGGTGTAACTCCTGCTGCTAACAAAAGAATAATCATAACAGCGCTAAATGAGGGCTCAGATTGTAATCATTTTGTTTACCTGGTTTTCATGTCTATAAGAGCCAGGTTATCCACATGGCTACGACATGACATCTTATTTCCATTCTTCTCTGAAATAACTTGAAAATGGTGTAATTTTCTGTTGAGAACTCAAATATGTCAAGCTCTCCGTATTTCCAGGTCCAAACAACTCATCTCTCAGATACAAACCTAAGTCAATGATCAATATTGATCTTAACTTTGTCCTAAATAAATAAATTTAAAAAAAAAAAGGCTGTGGATAAATTATTTCATGAACCTTGATTTGACATGGAATAGATCTTATCTTTGAGCTAAATTTAGATTTGATTTAAATGATTCTCTTGTTAGTATATAGATTTCCTGCCGACAAGCCTGTTTTGAACTGTACACAGCTTATATAAACAGGGTGAGAGAATTTACAGTATAAATTGAGAGAAAGGTAATTTCAACTTGCATAGTGTACTGGATTAAAAACCTGATGCAACCTTGTAGAAATGCTACGTCAAGATAGTTTAAGGCCAGACCATTTCTTCTTGAAATTAGCCACAGCTTTGTCTTCCTATCCCGCCTCATTCACTGCAGGAGCAACAGTATTATGAGGCTGTGTTGAATTTTGTTGTTAGCCCACTCTGCAGTTTCCAGAACAGTACACATTGCCTGGCTTCAATCTCCTGTACCATCATCTCCCTAAACTCATCTTCCAAAAAAATTTTTTTATTCTATGTTGATCTTGTGGCTGTTTTTGACCAAAATCACATTTGCGCTTTTTTTTTTTTTATGGAAAAATGACAAGTTAGTTGTTGTGGGTTCAGGTTGATTTGAGACTTTCAGAGATGAGTGTGAATGGTTAATTAAACCAGCTGCATTTTTATAACCTACATCTAGTTATTCTGACCACTGGAAGTGTTTTAAACTACAAACTGCATGTATCTATTCACACACACACATACAGTGATTCTCGAGGGGGGGGGGGGGGTAAAGGGATCAGTGTCTTTCTCAAGGACCCTTGCATACGGAATGGGGAAACTGGGGATTGAAACACAACCTTCTGATTGGCAGACAACTCCTATCTTCTGAGACGCAGCTGCCAAAATTAAAGGTCGAGCAAGACGGACTAGCTCTGGATCTGCATCCATCCTATCTATACACTCTGTGATTCCATCTCAACAGCAGATTTTCAGAGAGCTGCAGAATCAATGTAGATTGCTTTGAAGCTGTTCTGGAGCCATGTGGTACCTAATCAATTTATTTTTATGCAGATTTTTCCTTTAATTTTCCACCTATCTGCATTATATATCTAATACCAGTCAAGGATTACATGAAGGGACAGAAGCAGTGGAGACAGCCTAAGTGCACAGATTAATTAATACTGGAGAACACTGTAGCGTATTCCCTGGCAGGAACCAGATAAGAGCCACACAACAGAGGAAACTGCTGGAGTTTTATAGACTTCCATGTCCCTGTGGACATCCACTTGACTTCGCTTCCTTTGGTTTTTGGATCAGACCAGCTGAACCGGCTGTGAGTCACCTCAGTGAAACATATCAGGTGCTATGAAACATGATTGGTGTCATACAAAAGTGGTGATAGTGAATTAAGTCCCTCCTTAGGAATTAGTCTAGGCCTACATCTTAAACAGACCCTCAAACTTAGTTTTATAGGATTCAGAAATCCTTTCTTCAATCTCTTGAAAATTTATTTAATTTATGTTTTATTTTCCTTACCATTTTACATCTTTTGCCACATGGATGTTGATTGGTCATACTTGCATACTTTCATTTTCATGTTTGTTTTGTCTTGTTCCTTTTTATAGAATATTCATATTTTATCTCATGTAGCCTAGTTTGTTGTCTAGTTAATAAATATTCTTATTTTTCTAACTAGTCGTTGTTTGTGGTTTTTCTGATGTATCATGAAAGGTCAATTCAAGCAAGAACTCAAGAAAAGCGTCCTGAGACTATTTCATTTAATTGATTTATTCAATTGATATAAGATTTGAATGGTTTTCCTTGCTTCCATATCAAAGAGTAGGGTGGTGCTCCGAGGTTTTCTTAATATTAATGCTAATGTTAACATCACTATTACTATTAATGTGTGATGACGCGACAACACAGCCGACAGCAAGTCAGTAAGTAAGAAGACTGGTATGTCTGTAATTATGACTGCTAGAGCTGCAACACAGGGGAACAGCCGCTTAAACTCCTGAATGGATTCAGAATTTTTAGAGCAACCTAACTTTACATTTACCATCCCACTGCTTCACCATGAGTACCCTAACATGTGCCTGTGCTTGACATTTTTGTCATTTAAGACTTGGTTTATTGAATTTTTTTGTTACTGAAGGATTCAAATTATCTTGAAAGGGGGCTATTATTCAAAAAGGACATTTTCATAACACTGTGATTCATATTTGTACAAGCTTTTATCCTCCCAGATTAGAAATGAGAACATTTTAAAATAATTGTTCCTTTATTGAAAGCCCTCACAGTCAGAAGTAAATTTAAGAGCTTTCACTATTCTATAACAAAGACTACTATGTCAAGGTCATCATTTTTACCCTATTTTCCAGCAGCCTACAGTTCCCTTTTTTTTCTTTAACCTGACATTTTTGTTCCATATAGAGACAAGATTTCATACTGTTTTATGACTCAGTCTGCAACTACAAATTTAACCACTTTCACATTCTTGGCTCACCGACATCAATGGAAACATCCGACATCTTTTCATTAGCTCGTGGCTGGTTCTGCAAAGATGGAGGCTGAGAGAGTGCATGGTCATCAAAGGGTGGGAAAGCATTGCAGGAGATTTGATGGGGGCTGCCTTTGGGATCTGTCAGGGGGTCCTCGTTAATGCCGCTGTCAGTGGTGCAGGGAGACCACAGGGGGGATGTTGGCACAGAGGAGGACTCATGAAGCAGAGTGTCTAAGAAGTCATCGGCAACATTTCTCTGAGGGCTCAGGGTCTGAGGAGAAGGAGATGTACACATTATCACATGAAACTGTTGACATTTATCAATCATATAAATGTATTCCTGCACATGAACACAAGCAGCCACTTAATCACAACCAACAACATAGAATTTGGCTGTAAATGAGTTTCCATACAAATCAGATTATGCTCAATCACGTTTGACCTCCATTCACAAACCAGTTTGCACTTCATGCGTTGTATTTTCATAGGAACATCAATTAAATAAGAGGTTGTGATCATCTGTTTCAATAATTTCTTTGTAAATGCTGGACCAACCCTGGCAGAAAAAATCCCTGTTCTATCATCATCTCAGGGATGG
>JBBBVU010000008.1:11644305-11667454 GCA_037177055.1 Atherinosoma microstoma
TGCTTCTTCCACCTCCTTTTCAAACATGTGTTGTCAAATCGTTTACAATCATGACATGTGTTTTTATTTTGCTCTTCATTTATGTTTGTTTTGTTTTGTCTTTTTTTTTGCTGTCTTGCCTTTTATTTGCACGTGTTTGAAATAAAGCCTTAAATCAAATCAAATCAAATCTTGTCCTAAGGGACTCTGTTTTGGAGCAAACTGCGCTAAATGTTCAGGTCACATACATCATTAGCTGTCATGGTCCACAGCTGGTCGCTGTGGCAACTGGCTGATTCTTCTGTATTCCTGAGCAGAAGGTCAAAGAGGTCCATCCCTCCATGGACCTGAAACAAAGAGTGCAAGAAGCAAAGTTGTTCTTCAATTTCTTTGTCAGGTTTCTGTTTACTTTAACACACATACACACACACACACACACACACACACACACACACGCACACACACACACAAACAAAAACAATATCTGTTTGGTCTGTCGCAAATTTCGGTCAGTGAGTCTTCCACTTCACTTTCCTGCTGACAAAATCAATTAATTAAGTCTCTTCCACTTATATCTACTTACAAATATCTACTTTTGTTTAACCACATAGATTCTAAATCAGTCTCTTACACCCAAATTAATCATTGATCTTACCTTTTCTGTTGTCAAAGTCATTATTTTGATGTTCAAAGCAGCTAGTAAAGTTTCAATGAAGTTATTCAACAGAAATGAAAATGCAGCAGACCATTAAATCATTACGCTCCTCTGTGTCTGCAGGGTGGAGGAGAAATGTCTGAGTGTTTCATGGGACAAAGTTGAAATGCCATATCATACAAGAGCATTCCCTCAACCCAGCTTATCACTGTCCAATCCAGTGTTTAGCTGACAGCCGCGAGAGCCAATTGGCACACGAGGAAGACTCAGATGGATGAATTAGTCAAAGTTAGTCACATGTAGTCTAGAGTGACCTTTGATGTAAGTTGATAAGGCACTAATTATTCACTGTGTGCTTTCACATTCATTTTATGCTTGATGGGCTTAATTTACAGACAAATTTTAATTGCTTTCAAGGGCAATAAGTGGAGAAAAACTTGTTTTGCTCTGATCTCCCTTAACCACAGATGATTAGTAAAAAGAACACAAAATATAAAAGGATTTAATTTGGGTCTGAGATCAATTTAAAGGCTTTAGAGGATGAAAGGGTTAGTAAAAGACAGTCATTTAACTAACATTTATGACATCTGATGTCATATCAGGGACTTGCTCTGACTTGCTATGAGTAGCACCATTTACACAATAATAACGAAAAAGAAAGAAAAAGTCTATATTAAACCTATCCTGTCAACCTCTACGTTTTGGTTGGAAATCAATCCTCATATCAATGTTGTGCTTTTGAAAAAGAAACCATACCTTGACTTGTTGTTACCTTTTTCCGAAGATGTGGCTAAATGGATTGTTGCTTCTCTCTGCATGACACTGAACTCGTCATGTCTGACCAAAAGTCCTAAACAAAGAGTTAAGATTGAGTGGAGATTTTTCTTTTAAAGAAACATGATTTATGTTTATCAGGGACACACTTGTTATTCAGTTTCCATCTATCCAGAAATCTTAAGGATGATTTTTCTTTAGAATTACTCTCCTGCACCTCCCTGTTTCTTATCTTTACTGCCAATAATTAGCTTTATTTGTATCATTCTATTTCTTAGTATGCAGATCATAAAGCAAAAATATATTACATAATGTGTACTCCAAGCAGGTTCACAACAAGAACATGCACACTTGCACACTGGCTATTATCACTGTGGGGAAGAGATTCTCCCTGTGGAGGAACTATTACACTCCTTGTCCCTTCTCTAATTTCCAGAGAAAATATATTCATAAAAATCCTCCTCCCACTGCCTCAACTTCAAAGCATGGTTGCACCTGCAAAGGAAGGAGTTTTGTATGGTAGCTCAAATAACTGAGAACTTCTTTTTTCACTCCACAAGATTTTTCTCCTTTTTTCTATTTCTTTCTTTTTTCTTTTCTTTTTTTACTTGAATCATGCAGCACAAGGTGGAAAGAAACTCAATGTTCTCTCTTTAATTTTCACTGAGTTATGGTGACTTTCACTAAGTGTTTCTCGCGTTTCAAAGTGGACACATCTATAAATGTATGAGAAGAACAAAAATGAAATGCTCTTACCTCAAATATCCTGGCCAGATCAAAACTCAGTCTTTGGGTTTCAAGACACAGAGTACTGCAGAGACCGTGGAGAATTATGATCTGTATAAAACGTAATGATGAGACAGGCTCACTTCTTTCTTAGTCCTTTCTGATTGCGGTTTAAACATGTCACAAAATGTGAAAAATCTCAATCTCAGAAGCAGGTCTGCAGGGTTTCAACATTCGGTGGAGAAATACCTTGATCTTATATTTCATGTAGGCTTTTCATGGTCTTAACATTATTTTTAAAAATCAATGTTTTCTATTTCAAAAAGTATTATGTATGAAGTCAGAAAAGGGTTTAAACTAACTTAAATTAACACTCAAGGAGCCAGTGAAAGTTATGGCTTCACTGATCTATTCTGAACCCGATCTTACATATTCATTGTTATGTTATAAAAGAAATAATGCATATGGTGAAGACAAAGTATGAATCTAGTATGAGCACTTCAATCTTTAAAGCACATCCTCAGTGTATTTTATAATTGGATTTATCTTTGGCAGAGAGCCCATTATCAGTACTGTCATATGCCTAATCGCGTGGCAGCAGAGTTCTACTATCTTTATTGTTTTTACAACTGGAGATTAGAGATGTTCAAAGTACATACAGATATGATCTCAACAGAACATTTTGAGAACATTTATGGATACCGATAATATTTTGCAGCCTACTTATAATTGCTGTGTTACTCCTTATGACATCTTTGGATTTGTGTAATAAGGGAGTCAAGAAAAAATGCACCCACTTACATTTATTTGAATAAAATGTCATGAGGGTCACCCCATAAAAGTGTTATTACAGACTGGAGCAAAGGCCTGCCCAAGGCATAAGCAGACTAAGCAACTGCTTGGGGCCCCCACCCCACCAGGGGGCTCCCCAAGAGAACTTGAAATGTCAAAATATCTTCATTTAAAAAAAAAACTAAATAAATAATTACACAAATATAATTAAATTATATAAATTGATAATACACATAAAAACTTGATTGTCCTACTATTTTCATGGCTGTATACCAACTATGAAATTTTCCTTTAATCATAAAGATAATCATGATGCTGGGGGCTGCTTCCTCTGTCATACAGTGCAAGCACATATACAAGTTCAGTTTGCCACATATATGTAACTCGAAGAACATTATTGCTTCATCATTCCTCTGAATTTGCCACCCCAGTAACATTAAGAACCACAGCCAAAATGACACAGAAATGATGTAAGCCAACTACAAATAATGTGAATGAATGGGTGTGTTACATTTCCATTTTATAAAATGATCACTGATAGGGGTGAGATGATGGGGGGCCCACAAATCAAATTCTGCTTAGGGCCGCATTAAGGCTGGCCATGATTGCAGCTCATAGATTCAGTTTCACACTGTCCCATTACCCAACGAGGATGGATGAAAAAAGAAATGTTGAAAATGCAGGGCTCAGCTGTTCTTAGTAAGATGAAAAGAGATCTGATGGTGAAGAATATTAACAGAATTTTTGATATGCCTTATTTAAGTAAGACTGAAACTCTGATGAGTGCTAAATGCTTTCTTACCTGTGGAAGGTTGACAAAATTCCAAAATAGTTACCAGTTATTGTTTTTTTTGTTTTTGTTTTTGCACTTATTAGCCCATTAATTCTTCAATTTTGGGCTGGAAGAAAGTTAGTATTAAAAAAAATAAACGTGTGCAGCAAAGCAAGATTCACCACCTGGAGCAGGAGATGAAGAGCATAAAGTTGTTAAATAGTGGGGAAGGGAGAGTGGTAACCCCAGTTACAATCCATCCTCTCCAAGAAGCTTGTCATCTTAATGAGTTTTGAGGTAACAAAAGCACAGAAAGCTAGCTGTTTCTAGCCAAGCCATTTAGGTTTATGAAGCAAATGCTGAGGCAGAAATTCTCAATGCTACACAGCTGGGTGTGTTCAGGACCTATAATGGTCTTAATGGATCATATGTGATGCTATCAACTGTGCCGGGGAACAGGTGGAGGCTGTAACAGGCTCCATGCCTACAAAGTCCAGAACTATGGTGCTGTCAAAGGTGAGGTAACTCCAATGCTTCACAACTGGCAGTGTTCAGTTTCCACTCATCCCAAAGAAACAAATGAAGAATGCAGGTGCTTGACACAACCCTAACAGTCACCTAGATGCTTAAGAAGTTCAGGAGAGCAGTCATCCAGGTTGAGGTGTGGGCATCAGTCCAGTAAGAACAAGCCAGCAGGATGTTGGAACGAGGCAGCGAGAAGCTCAAACTAGATGGGAACAAGCAATGGTGCACTAGAGTCTAATGGGCAAAGCTGAACAGAGTGAAGTAAAACCACCAGTTGTGTCAGTCAATAAAACTACCTAGACGACTGATTACTGGACCTCAGCAGAACTGTAATTTCTCCAATATTGAATAAGTTATATTAATCTAACATTGAACATCTCCTATATGAAACCTGTCCCTTTATAAAGCACTTACTGCTATAAATCAATTAGTATTGATTAATCAGAACTTATAGGTTGGTTTTATAGCTTGTTTTGCTCATATGTTTTGTCTTTAAGTAGTTTTTCAACTTCATCTTAAACACGCCAGGACAAATAAAGAATCAAACTAATGAAGATGATGTTATCATTTCAGTGTCCCATTTGGAGTTCTGGAAACCTTCCTGAGATGTCTTTTCTTCTGCTCTGCCCTCAGCTGGTGGAGGTCTGCTACCACATCCTGCAACAGCTTCATGGTGGAAAATGAAACAAAGGGAATAGCAGTGGGTAACCCTCATCAGTGAATTCAACAAGGCACCCAGCAGCATTGGGCTTGATAATATTAATATGTTTTGTGAGTACAACTTAAAAAGAAAAATATGTGTTTTCAAACATCCATAACTTAAAAAGTCACGTTTTATGTGCAAAATGAATGTATTGACCTGCACATGCTGTACATAGAAATGATTTACAGCACACTCCTGCTCAGCTTCAACTCAAATAAAACTCGAGCTGTGTTTGTGTTTATGGCTCCTGATAAATTATGAATATCTGGTAAATAAAACATGAGTCAAAGACTAAAGGAACAGAGTGACACATTACCTCGTAGTGATCTTGTTCTCCAGTATTTTGGTTATGGTGAAGGTTGGAGCCTTTCAGTGTGTAGAATAATAACCTTCATACACCCTGCACATCAAATAAAGATGCAGGGTAAACCGGTCTCATTAAACGTAATCAACCTCAGATAATTAAATTTGTAAAATAAAGTAAACATATCTTAAAATATCTTGATATGTTTTTGATAATTATAAAAGGAAAGTAAGATCACTATGAGATTTAGCAATGTGATGAAACTTTTTTTTTAAAAAAGGAAACATAATTCAATGCTAACTTGCACTTGATTTACAATTTGTAGATAGTTATATGATGAATAGCATGTTAAGTAATGTTTGCAATAACATCAGTTAAGCTTAATCTTTACAGCTGGCATTGGATGAAGAACAGTAGAATAAGACTTGAACTGAACCACTGTAGGTATTTTGAATATATGAGAAAACATCACAACTGTGAATTATATTACAAAAATATAACAACCAAAACAGAACCCTCTTCTGGCTTTTTTGGAAAAAAACCGTTATCATTCATGAATAATACAACCTTATTGAAATTCATTTTAGCTGTTCTCAACTTGCCAAAGAGATTGTGAGAAATGTCTTAAAATTCACCCACTGCTCCGCCAGTATACAACTCTGGGCATCTTCAAGGGGATTTTCTCAGTTTGCAAGATAAAAGCAGTTGCTACAGGTTCTTCCTAATCTGTCAAGCCAAAAGATTTTTTTTAAAATGCTTAGTACTTCCTCTGCCTCAGTCATATGGGTATTACTAAACTGGATGAAACTGAGATAATCCTGACTGAAGAAATCCCCAAAGGTAAACAGTGAAATACATTTTTTTGTATCCAAACTACATGAATATAGAATATCATTAAATGTAAAACAGAAGAAATTATGCCAAAGCCTACTTATCTTACTTCTGATACTTCTGTGTATTCTACTGAATGCATTATGAAATTATTGAATAAGTCCAGAGGACTATTACCCTCTCTCTTTCAGCAAAACTTTCTAATTTTTTCTGTTAGACGCTTAGTTCGTCAAGGGTTTCCACATCCTAATTAATATCTTAACAAATCCAGAGGGCTATAACTTCGACTTTCTCTACTTATTTATGTAGCATTGGTTGTCTTTCATTCCTGTTACACCAAATCTAATCGAATAATCAGATTAAGATTAATATAACTCACTCATAAGATTGTCATTTCCGCTACAATTTATCATTCTGGATCAGTATGAGTAAGAATTTCTGTTTGAGCTGTGTTTTTCCAAAATTCTATTCTGACTTGGTGATAAAGGTAAAATGGGTTTTCAGTATTATACTGCAATTCTCCTTAAACTCCATTATCCCTCCAACCCAAGGTTGAACAGTTTGGCTTCATACTATTGGAGATTTTTTTTAAAGTGAATTTGAGGCTGTTTTTCAGAAGGGAGTTTTTTTTTAAGGTAATAGAAATGTATAGTTTTAAAGAAAGTTGAAAGATAAATGTACAGTTACAAAATACAGATCTGGAGATACAGTAACCATAGATAATTTGCCTTGACTATGTATAATTTCCCCCCCTTTTTTTCAGCTGTTTCATCTGTTCAAGAATTGTAATGTAGAATAGGATAAACACATGACTGATATAACTGAGAATATGTTGCACAACCCATATTTCCTTAGTTTTCCCAATGATAACTCTTGGAGCTCTGCCAACACTGAGGTCCCATGTAAAAATGGCAAGTGTTCATCAAGGAAAAGACCAAGATATTTCTACAAATGCAAAAAAGCCTAATGTGAACACAATCCAGAAACACTAATCTTTTCCAAATGATCTGAGGCAACTTGGAAAACTTGTCTGTGGTCAGGTGAATCAAAGTTTGAAATTCTTTTTGGAAACTATGGACAGTGTCCCACAGACTAATGCAATGTCCTATATTAGAAGAAGGGAAACATCCTACATGTTATCAGCAGACAGTTTTAGACCAATATGCTGCTTCTAAGACATGTATTTCAAGGAAAGCCTTGCATATTTCAGCAAGACAATGCTAAACCACAGACTGCATCCATCACAACAGCATGACTTTGCATGATAAGAGTCAGGGTGCTAAAGCCTGCAGTCCAGAATTTTCACCAACAGAAAACATTTGGTGCATCATGAAACAAAAAATCCAGCAATGAAGGACCAGGACTATTGAGCAGCTAGAATCCTGCATCAGACAAGAATGGGAAATCACTCCTCTCCTAAAACTATAAGCAACTGCTGTCCTCACTTCCCAGACATTTATTCATCTTTGCTTTCTGTTTTTATTTACATTTTACATGGTGTCCCAACTTTTTGGGAACTGGGGTTATAACTAGGCCTTTAACTTTTTTGCTATCTGTTTCAATGTTTATCACAGTCCCAACTGGCAGATGGAGGAAAATAAAACTGGGATCAACCTTTTAATAGATCTAAAAAAAAAAAAAACTCTTGTTTTTCTCTCTCAGTCAGTCTCACCTATAGCAGTAGACAAACATGCGTGTTTTACCAGGACTTGGCGCACACCCACAGATACCCGATAGGAGTGGAACTGCTGAGCGGCAGCGTCCCCTGCTGGTCAGAGCTCTGACCTGCACTTTCACACGGCAGACTCAGCGGCAGCAGCGTCTCTCTTGTCACCACCGGGACTGCCTGTCCTCAGAGGCAGTGTTTACAGCAATAAGCCGTCGCACACGAAGATCCACGACCTGCCGGCAACATGGTGAGTCTATAACGGGCTTGAGTTGGGTATTTAATTTGTTTTTTTGTCGCAATAAAAATTGGGCTGACAACCGCCCTGCTGTGTAACCTTCGCGAATAAATATAACGGTGTCAGTGAAACAAGCTGTCCTGGATGGAGCCCGTCAGGTGCAGGGAAATGGATGCCGGTGTTTGGTGGTGTAGTGTGACCAGATAAGGGCTCTGTTTGTGGTCCGTTATAACATGCGCAGCAAGCAGCTGATAAAGCAGGGCTGTGGCCTTCACTGCACGGCCCGCTCTGCCTCATTGTGACGTCCATCGCAAAGCCTTTAATATCAATCTGCTAGAGTATGACTGCGGGAATATTATATTAATATGCTGTAAGACTGAAGGCACATGGTACTGACATGTCTGCTGCTGATATGGTGAATTCTGGTTGGGCTTAATTGTATATTTCGATTACAGGAGATTGCGTCACTGTTTAATTTTTATTCAAATACAAAGTAAAACGTCACTACAGAGAGCTGCAATGCTTTTTTTTATTTCTTTGTTCATAAAATTAACATTTAGGGGGTTTTGGTTAGCTCTGTGAATTCATGGATGTGCGATTTTTTTATTTTCTTATTTATTTACTTATGTCATAATCATGGCTGAATTGCTAAAATTGTGTTAAGATAACACTGAGATCTTCTTTGTACACGTTTATTTAAAAGAAAACCTCTTAATATGTAAACTAAATCCCACACAGGCCTGAGGTGATGGTTCCATATCTTATAGTCCTGTCACAATGATATTTGAAAAAAACCCTCAAAATGGTCTCACATTAATCCTCCTTTTCTGATCTGGAACTGCCCCTCCCCATATTACACATAAACTATATTATTAAAGTGGCCTGCTGTTGTAAGGTCATATTGTGAAACATATATTTTGCTCTTTTAACTAGGTGTTGATGTGTTTTTTTGTGACTTATGTAATATAGATTTCACCTTAATCTTTATCTCAGCATTTTTACAGAAATTTAAGGTCTAAAACAGAGATTCTGTGTCATAGTGCAGCTTGTCCCATTCAGCTGCAGCATGTAAATGGTGACTCAGTATTTCCTAATCTGTTGCTTTAACCATAAGGTAAAGCGCTTTACGCAGTGCCCACCCTCCTTTCTCCCAGATTCAGTTTCATACATGTCTTTCTTTTTATAGCTCTGCTCGGAGGGGCTGTGCAAACCTGCCTGTGGACATAAATAGACACGTGTGATTGATAAAATGAACCTCTGCTGCTGGTTGTAAATGTAAGAATGTAACACCCAGTTAACCCACTCCCAACAGGTGAACTTTACTGTGGATCAGATCCGTGCCATCATGGACAAAAAGTCCAACATCAGAAACATGTCTGTGATTGCCCACGTGGATCATGGGAAGTCCACGTTGACTGACTCACTGGTGTCCAAGGCGGGGATCATCGCTTCAGCCCGGGCCGGAGAGACACGCTTCACAGACACGCGCAAAGATGAGCAGGAGCGCTGCATCACCATAAAATCAACGTATGTGGTTTACAGAATAGGGGTAGAAACACAGTTCCGTGCTGGTTGTGCAGGCTATTAAAGGTCTTCAAAAGTTGGCTACAAATCTTGAATGTTTCCCCTTAACAGTGAATATTTATGACCTAATAAGAGCTTAATTTCCCAAGTAAGTTTTAAGCCTCATGAATTAGCAACTCCACAAACTCATTGGTGCATATAAAATAAGTGACATCACATTAAATTAGCACCAACTTCTTCAAAAAAATAACAACCGTCATGCAAAGCAACCAAAGCTCCTCTGAATAACATGCTCATAATAACTCATTAGTCACAGTGTGTGGCAAATACTGAAACATAATATTTTTTAAGATATGATAATTTCAAATCTTAAGTAAGCAGCACATTTCAAAAGAGCTGGCACAGAGGCATGTTTGCCACTGTGGTGCATCACCTCTTTTTTTTTTTTACAAACATGGCAAACATTTGAGACAACTGAGACTTCATGCTGCTCAGATTCTAAAACAGTTTGTCCGATTTACCTCAGTCCACCTCAAATGAATTGGGCCTAGAGGTGGTAGTGACATTTTTGGATCTTAATAGATTTTTTTTCATTGCATAATGGTCTTATTGTAATTGTAATCCCACAACAACAACAAAAACCTCAGCAACAAGTTTATAAGGACAGTATAGAGTATACTTGTCAGTAATGTAAATACCTGTATGTTGATTTATATAGAAAAATGTTTAAATACATTAAATTACTAACTTTGCCCTCATTTTTAACAGTATTAATGTGTGTTGCTCTGGGCTTGACAGGTAAAAACACAGGTCACTTCAGGTTATAAAGGATTAAATACTAGCATCTTTCTCCCTTGTTTGATTTAAATATCAGCTTCAGAGATGTTTAAGAAAAACCTGCATTATGCTTCACTAAACATGTCAATATTTACATTGTTTGACATAACTGATTATTTACTAAAATCATTGTGGTTAGGCTATTGTTCCGTATCTGAATTGGAAAGCCACTCAATATTTGTACCTTTTGAGTTGGAGGATTGTCCGGCTCACAAAAAGGTTGGTATTAAAAATGAGTTGCCGTAGTCATAAAATATTTGAGATGTATAGTTCATTCTTTACATGTGCAAATAGTAAATGGTAAATGTGCAAATAGTATGTCTCGAGATCTTTACTGTTCCCTCTCTGTTACCTAGGGCTATCTCCTTGTTTTATGAGCTTGGAGAGAGTGACATGGCATTCATCAAGCAGTGTAAAGATGGAAATGGCTTCCTCATCAACCTGATTGATTCTCCGGGTCACGTTGATTTCTCTTCTGAGGTCACAGCAGCCCTCAGAGTAACTGACGGAGCCCTGGTGGTGGTGGACTGTGTCTCAGGTAATTCCATCATTTTCAGCACACTTACACGTTTAAGTGTTTCACAGAATTGAATTGAAATTGAATTGAAAATTTTGATTTGAGCAAAAGACAAATTAAAAACAGGAAAACAAAAATGATTATACAAAAGGAAAAAGCCTTTGTCCAAAGGGAGTGGGAAGAAGCCAGTGCTTATTCAGTCCCACCCCCTTGCCACACACCATTAACTGCCCCACATTGTATTTCATATTATACTTGTATAGTATCAAAAGAGCTATTAATAATTATAATAATGATTATATAATAATGTCATCATCAGTAATAGGAACAATACTATACTTGGGATTTGATAACCATGCATGTAATAATGAAATAATAATAATAATAATAATAATAATAATAATAATAATAATAATAATAATAATAATTAGGTTGTTGAGTGGTAGTAAATGCTTACTGACTTTAAACATGATCCGTGCTGTGTGATAATGAACCAGGTCCTGAAGTCTAAGTAAGCTCGCCTGTTCTTTTCCTCTGACAGGTGTGTGCGTGCAGACAGAAACCGTACTGCGGCAGGCAATTGCTGAGCGCATCAAGCCGGTTCTGATGATGAACAAGATGGACCGCGCCTTGCTTGAGCTGCAGCTCGAGCCAGATGAGCTTTTCCAGACATTTCAGCGTATCGTGGAGAACGTCAATGTCATCATCTCCACCTATGGAGAAGATGAAACTGGACCCATGGGGAACATCATGGTGAAGCACGATCCCCACAAAAAAACACACTTACGCTCTTAAATGGTTGACAAAAGTTACAATCCAGCGGAAACTATGTAATACATGTAATACATGTACATTGTCGTTATTTTCCTCAGATTGACCCCGTTATTGGCACAGTTGGGTTCGGCTCCGGCCTTCATGGCTGGGCTTTCACCTTGAAGCAGTTTGCTGAGATGTATGTGGCAAAATTTGCTGCTAAGGGAGTTGCTCAGCTTGGACCAGTAGAGAGATGTAAGAAGGTGGAGGATATGATGAAGAAGCTGTGGGGAGACAGGTAAACATGAGTGGACGCACACAGAGGAGTTTTCTGTGTGTTTGACATGGCAGAGTATGTTCACCTATGCTCGTGGACATTTCTGCATGACTGTAGTAAGAAGCTAAACCACTGGATGTCACTATAATAGGATTTTCAGTTTATTGTTGAGATTCTACTTAATACTTCCTTGCATTTATTAGCAGGGGATTTTAAACAGGTTATTATGCCTTTTGGGTTTTTTCATTCTACTACAGTAGGATTTGAAGATTATTGTGAATGTAATGGTCTGCAAAGCCAAAGAGAAATATTTAAGTATGTAAACTTATTTACATTTACGTAAGATTATGCCTCTTTAACATTTAGCTCATATACAATGTATAAAACAAATTAATGAACTGCATATCATTCCATAATTGCAATGCTTCTTGCAGATATTTTGATCCAAGTGCTGGTAAATTCAGTAAGACTGCCAGTGGTCCTGACGGTCAGAAATTACCTCGAACCTTCAGCCAGCTTGTTTTGGATCCCATCTTTAAGGTGAAAATATATTGCAAAAAATATCAAATTTATTTATCAGATAAATACTGAAATCTCATATTTCTCCATCTTGTGACAATGTGATTTTACACACTTTTATTTTAGATATTGGCCTATTTTGCATCAAAAAGATTATTATACTAAAATAAGTTTTTAAAAAAAAAATTGAAAAAATTCTCATCTCTTAAACAGGTATTTGATGCCATCATGAATTTCAAAAAGGAAGAGACAGCCAAACTAATTGATAAGCTGGATGTCAAGCTGGACAACGAGGACAAGGAAAAGGAAGGGAAGCCCCTCCTGAAGGCTGTGATGCGTCGCTGGCTGCCTGCCGGGGAAGCTTTGCTCCAGATGATCACCATCCATCTGCCCTCCCCTGTCACTGCACAGAAATACCGCTGTGAGCTTCTCTATGAAGGGCCTGGAGATGATGAAGCTGCCATGGGTCAGTAGAAAATCGTTCCCTTTATAGTGGACATCAATCAAGAAGGAGCATTTTTAATTATTTAATGTTGCTTCATTAAAGAAGAATGGATTGCCTTGTCATTAGAGTCAGAGCCTTATGTCCTAACTCTATTCTCAGGTATTAAGAACTGCGATCCCAAGGCTCCTTTGATGATGTACATCTCCAAGATGGTCCCAACCAGCGACAAGGGCCGTTTCTACGCTTTTGGTCGTGTGTTTTCCGGCTGTGTGTCCACCGGTCAGAAGGTGCGCATTATGGGGCCAAACTTTGCCCCTGGAAAGAAGGAAGATCTCTACATTAAACCCATCCAGAGGTGAGCATGTTCATGTTCATGAAGGAGAGCAGAGAAAGTGGTAAATTTAAGCTTCTCTTACTTTCCTTCGAATAATTATTGGACGACCTGCCTTACCACCTCAGCCACTGCCGTTCCTTATGTTTTCGTTTATTTGTTGAAAACTTTTTTCATCATCATGTTCATGCAGGACTATTCTGATGATGGGTCGGTACGTGGAGCCTATTGAAGATGTCCCATGTGGCAACATAGTGGGGCTCGTTGGAGTGGACCAGTTCCTGGTGAAGACAGGGACCATTACCACTTTTGAACAAGTAGAGTATTCATTTTATTTCTCCTGTGTAGGAAAAAAGAGGAATGCGCAAAAAAATGTTGGGCTTTTTATACAGCTTATTGTTTCTTTTTACAAACACACAAGATGAATAAAGTGGCTTTATCTGCAGGCCCACAACATGAGGGTGATGAAGTTCAGTGTGAGTCCTGTGGTCAGAGTTGCTGTTGAGGCCAAGAATCCTGCTGACTTGCCCAAGCTGGTGGAGGGCTTGAAACGTTTGGCCAAGTCCGACCCCATGGTGCAGTGCATCATCGAGGAGTCTGGGGAACACATCATCGCTGGAGCAGGAGAGCTGCACCTGGAGATCTGCCTGAAGGACCTGGAGGAGGACCATGCCTGCATTCCACTGAAGGTGAACTTTCTCAGAAATACTGGTTAGGTGCACAGCAAGTCACCAGAGCACAGCTAAAACAGAGAGATACATTAAAAGGATTATTTATTATCATGAGACAAGAGAATCTGCATTAAGCTTAAGAATCTATTAAAGAATACATTAAACATTAAGAATGACATCAGTTCAAAACTGGAAATAGCAAACAGTGGGGCTTCACACAGCTGCAGCTATTCTGTCATGCTAGCTAGGAAAATAATCAGGCTTAGAAGACAACTCATTATTTTTGGGTTCTTCAGTTTCCACCAGGATGTTGTTTCCTGATGGAAATTTGATGAAGTTATAAAGCCCAGAGTCCCCACCAAAGGGAGCTCTTCTCATCCACACAAGAAGCTTTTCTTCAGCTATCCAAAACACGTCATTTTTTTCTTTGGTTACTTATCTACATTGCTGGGAAACTTATTTGCATAATACCTTCCTATTGGCTACTTTAGCCCATCTCAAAAAGGGCCAAAAAGTTGCTACACAAACACACACACACCTTTTTTTTTCATAGAACCTCACCCATATGAGTACATTTTACAGATCAAGTGAAAATGCACGTATGATCCTCACATCACAATTACATCACACAAATACAACCTAAAGTCTTTTCTCCCTCATTCTAGAAATCGGACCCAGTGGTGTCTTACAGAGAGACGGTGACAGAGGAATCAGACCAGATGTGTCTGTCTAAGTCCCCCAACAAGCACAATCGTCTTTTCATGAAGGCCCGTCCATTCCCGGATGGCCTGGCTGAAGATATTGAGAAGGGGGATGTCACCCCTCGACAGGAGCTGAAGGCTCGTGCCCGTTACCTCGCTGACAAGTATGAGTGGGAGGTGACAGAAGCCAGGAAGATCTGGTGCTTCGGTCCAGATGGAACCGGTGCCAACCTGCTGATAGACATCACAAAGGGGGTTCAGTACCTCAATGAAATCAAGGACAGTGTAGCGGCCGGTTTCCAGTGGGCAACTAAAGAAGTGGGTGTCTAATTCATTTAGATTGCTTTTACATTTTTAATTTTTCTCTCCATGTCGTCAGATGAATTGTGTTTCTGATCTTGCACAAAGGATATTTTAAAAATTGTGCATGCGTGTTCCTCAGAATTATTTTTGTCCTCAATCTGCAGGGTGCATTGTGTGAGGAAAACATGCGAGCAATTCGCTTTGACATCCATGACGTGACACTGCACGCAGATGCTATTCACCGTGGTGGAGGCCAGATTATTCCCACAGCTCGTAGGGTTCTGTATGCCTGCCAGCTCACTGCTCAGCCTCGCCTCATGGAGCCAGTCTATCTTGTGGAGATACAGGTTGGTGTGTGGAGGCATATTACCTGTGACACAAACCATAAATGCCTTTTTTTTTTCTTTATGGTAGTTGAAATAATCAAGTTAAAGTTGAGAAAGGTCTGATAATGTTACATGCATATTGTAGTGAAAGAAATCCAGCTGGGAAAAACAAACAGCAGTTTAATTTCGAGACTTCCTTTTTGCACACAGTCAGGTTTCTTTCTGGAAACCATTCTTTCATTGGGGACATTAAAATATTCCCTTTTCTTGAATATCAAGTGAAAGCTCGGTGGACTAAATCCAAAATATAGCTGATATAGATAAACCTTTGAATTAATTTTTGCTCCCCTCTAGGTTACCTTAAAAATTACTCAAGAACACATTTTATTGAAGATATGAATAGGAAGAAGGATTAGTAGAGGATGTTTTTTCAAGACTGACATGTGAAATAGTGGTTTCTCTTTAATGCAAGGCTCTCTGTTTCTGTGCCTTTTTTTCTATGCAGTGCCCAGAGCAGGTGGTCGGTGGGATCTATGGTGTGTTGAACAGGAAACGTGGCCATGTGTTTGAGGAGTCCCAAGTTATGGGAACACCTATGTTTGTGGTGAAGGCCTACCTGCCTGTCAATGAATCTTTCGGTGAGTTGTTTTAGTCTGATGCATTTTATGGCTTAAGGATTGAAAAAAATTGTTGTTGCAGCATATGTTACATATTAAAAATGGTATCAGGAGCTTTCTCTGAAGGTATTGTGATACTCAGAAGTTTTTAATCTGTATTTTTTTCTTCAGGGTTTACAGCTGACCTGCGCAGTAACACTGGAGGCCAGGCCTTCCCTCAGTGTGTATTTGACCATTGGCAGATTCTCCAGGGAGACCCCAGTGACCCCACCAGCAAACCCTTCCTAGTTGTTGGAGAAATTAGGAAACGTAAAGGTCTGAAAGAGGGAATACCCGCCCTTGACAACTATTTGGACAAATTGTGAGCGCCAATCCTGGATTATAAAACACCAAATCAATACCAAACCCTACCCCAAGGGCACTTTAAAAACCTTTGCACAGGCTTCAGTATACATGGCAAGGATTGTTTTGACTCTGAGTCCAGAGCAGAAACAAAGCTTTATTTGTGGGGTAGTGAAAGCAGTGATGCTTTATTTTTTCCCATTTCACAGCTACCGTACACCAAGTGCCTAGGGTGAGGGTTTTGGAAAGTAATTGGATCAGGCAGTTATTCCTTATTTCTTCTATTTCTTCACATTATCCCCTTATCCTTTGACTTCTCTGCCAGTATGGGCCTGTACAGTGCACTGTGAAACTGCTGCAATAATGCTTATTTAAATGGGTCATGGCCAGATGTAACAAATGGAAATCACAATAAAGTGTTACAGAACTCTATTTACTAAATTGGACTTTTGTTCAAAGGATAAAATAAAAAATGCAACTCATGATGAAAATGTGACTTCTCAAATTCTGGTTTGTCTCGTTTCTTGTGTTTTTTAAGGGTCTATTCCCTCTGACCGTGGGTTAGATAAGAAGACAGTGAATGCGAACAAGCAGCCACTAATGTGTTTTGCAATTTTGATTCTTAATTGCTCAATTACAGAATATAGCATAGCTCTGTATAATTTAGAAAAACGAATGTATTATTGGCTCAATATATTCTCTTTCAGCTGGCAGCAGCTGGGATTTAAGGAAGTTAGTTCACAGAAACAAAAAAAAATCCAAGTATTAAATCTTATCATGTGAACTTCACAGCATTTAAATCAGAATTAAAGATTAATTTAAGGTGAAATTCTTCAGCCTCTGACATATAATGTACATCATGCTGTGGCTGCATAATGGGACAGGAGTGCCATTTTGTGAGGGATGCTCTCCAATTACTACCTTTTACAACCATAGTTCTGTGGTTACATTTTTTGTTCGGTTTAAAATTCTGTAGAAATCTAGTCGAGAAAGGAAGATGGACAAAAATAAAGGAGAAAACGAATGGATTTGGCTGAGAGTAATTGAGTTGCACCACTTAATTCAAGATCTGTTAATTACCATTCATGCCAAAATCTGATCCCCCATAAAATCAAACTCATTTTTTTGGCAATTTCAACTGATGTTTGATGTGTCCAATGTATGCAACCTTTTCTTTTGTACATGTAGTGGATTCCAAAGCCAATTGATTTTTTTTCTTCTTTTTTAAACATGGAGTATATATATGACAACATTTGGTCCTGAGAATGAGAAATGGGCCATAATATGATTGTTAAAGGTCAATCCTACAATTAGGATAGACCTTTAAAAGCACAGATAAGGTAGAAATGTTATTTTGAAGATAGAATTCAGGGTCTGTACGTTCAAGACAGCAACCAAGAATATGGTGTTAGTGACAATTACTCATTTTCTAAACATACCTTCTGCACTAAATTGCAACTCAGAGGTTCAGATTATTACTGATACTTTTTAATGGTTACTGCCATGACATTCTCACTCAATTTTTGCCCAGCTATAAATACTGTTCTAACTTTCCTTTAACTCAATAATAAAAGGAGAAAATATACTTCAAAACATCTTCAAAAAATCCAAAATGTTTGAGCTTGAAGGTGCATTTTGTTGCCTTTTTGACTGAATCATGTGTCTCCGATTCCAATCTTCATGCTATGCTAATTGGCAACTGGATTTAGCTACTACCGTATTTCTCATAAGTGGCACTAATCTGCTCATGCTGAAATGTCACTGGGAGGAAAAACAGAAAATAAATAAAAACATGCTTTTCTTTACCTTTTCATATTTATTTCAAGTTACATGTTAATAAATGCCACTTTAATATACAACCCTTTATCTTCCAAACCAAGGGAGGAAATATCTTCCATACACACTTTTTAAAACAAAGCTAAAAAGAAAATTTGAAGAGTTAGTGTGCATCCATAGAGCAACCAAATAAACATATGCAAGGCCAAGAAGTGCAAAGTATCTTGGGTATAGGCAACTACCAAGCAAGGACACAAGATATCACAGATTGTACTGTTAAGTAGAAACCAAAAAATTGCTCAACGTAATCATATTAAGATTAATATGAAATTTGGTTCGAAGTCGCCAAGATTTCATAAAGCCTATGGAGGTCTGTCAGTCTATGGAAGTTACAACTAATGCGGGATAGAGTGAAGTTCTAGTCTGTACAAATGCTGATGAGGATTTTGTCTTGGCAAATCTGATAAACTGTACATTCATACAGTTGCGACTCTCCCTTGCACTAATGCTAAAGGAGTACAAGGAGAATCATACAGCTTAAGAAGAATTCAGTGTCAAGCCTTATGCCATCAATCAGAAGCAGAGACATCGATACTGTGAATAATCTGATAGACTCCTTCCACATTCCCCTAAATCCCTTGTGGAGTTGGTTTCATTCATGCCCGTTTCAGAGACAGGCATCGTCGTAGCACAAAAGGGAAAGACAGCATCTCAGGCTTTGCCCTATGTAGTGACCCACATCACAAGCCAGCTATCTGTCCTCCCAACTGTAGTGCATCATGTTGAAGGAAAAATATGAAGTCGGTCAGATTAGTCCCCAGTACGGCTGCTGAGGTGTGGCCCTGCGCTGGTGTCATGTCACATTTGATGGAAGATCGCTGCAATGTCTGAAGTGACTATGTGTAGAAGATGACCTCAGGAATCTGTCCGTCTTCTACCGAAGTGCCGTTGTTGTTGCCTGCTGCGTAGCAGAAGGTGAAACAGGTCTTTGTGCCAGTGGATGATGACTCATGGGTTACCTTTCGCATTCCCTTAGTCCCATAATGAGAGTCTGGACCCTGTAATAGACAAAGAGGTTGGAGACATACTACAAAAGACCTTTTTTCCCCATGTGTTGATCATTTTCCGCATGCTACCAACCTTAAGTGTTGCACAAGCAGTATAGTTGACATTGGGTAGAATCTCCACTGGCTCCTTAAACATGACTCTGAATGTGTTTGCTGACCCATCACAGCTGAAGCCTGTGTCATTCTGTCCCAGTACTGTGTTACTGTCTGTGTGAATTATCTGGAACACCCAGGTATATCCAAAATAATGAAAATAAAATACATCCCAACAGAAAATTTCCATCAACTAGACGAAGCTCAGTACTGTACCTGTATGTTGACTTGGTAGTCTGTAGGTCCATGTATGGAGCCATAGAGTCCAAATCCAACCACAAATATCCTTCTGTTAACAGAGAACCTGTACATAAAAAGAAACAGATAAAAAATCGAATGATTTTAGAGCTATAAGCTGGACTTTTTCCTGCCAACTCACAGCGGAGTCAGTAATGGCTGGCTCTCTTTACTTTATTTCGTAACTAATTTTCGCATCTTTTTCAGCAAACAGTCAGCAGTGTTGTACCATGACAAGGTATTGCACCTACTAGGTGTACTTTCCCTACTTTCTGACTGTCTTTGCAGTCAGTGACGAAGGAGAATAAGTTTTAATTCTAAAGCAACTTAAAATTCTTTTTAATGCTCTCCTCTTAACTCACCGAATGCGGTCACTTGTCCCACTGTAGCCCCAGCGGCTCTCCACATGACCAAAACGTGTGATGCTGCACTCCTTCCCGCGGAGACAGCAGCGAGGCCGGTCAATGAACTCTACACGAGGCTTGGGGTTTACAGTGAAGTGAAGGAAGAGACTCACCACTTCTCTGTCAGTCAGAATGTTGGACTGGGCTGGACCTGAAGAGACAAGGAACATGACACCAAGTCAAATCAAGTTCTTAATCCCAGGATGTGTGTGTATTTGACGGCCTTCCTGTGATCCTCACCTGCAGCAAACTCCTCAATGGTCATAAGAGGGAAACGAATGAGTGTGAGGGCTTTTCCCAAGACTTTACGCTTGTTCTCGGGCGTGGGCTGCAGCTGCTGCCTGTGAGCTTCAGCCTCAGCCCAACGCACAGAAGCTCCAAACAATCGCACCTCTCTCACTCCGAGAGTATCCCTCTCCAACACCGCCACCAAAGTATCTAATGGAGGAAAAGATTAAGAATAAAGGAAATTGATTTTCAAAAGTTTGAAATTCCTAAAATGTAGAAACAATCACAACATGTACAGGGACACTTTACCCAAATCTATATCTGTGAATCCCTCAGCGGCGAGAGCATCTCCAGTGTTCTTATCAATATTCTCTAAACAGAGACTGGCAAGCTGTGGCTCATCAAACAGTCGTGCCTATAACAAAGAACACACCATTGCTCTATTTTCAGAAACATCTAGGTTAAAATCTGATAAGTGCACTTTTTACTGTAGGACAGTGTTTTTATAATCAGCAAATTTCGACAATGGGAATGCAGAGCGCAGTAAGTTTATATGCCAATAGATTACTCACTCACACAGATCACATTCTTTGATACAATTCACAAAAAAACTAAACAAATGTCAGTCAAATGAAACCAAACAACACAGGAGTCATTAACCAGGGACGCTGACCTGTGTCAGCAGCATGAAAGCATTGTCTGCTCTGAGGTTCTTCTTGAGGAACTCCACACAGTGAGCCTCCAGGGCTGGAACTGCATACTTCTTAGCTGTGTAGAGCGTAGTCATTACAGTCTCGGGTCCAATCTGGACTTCATCAGAGTACAGAAACCTGCAGGATATTACACAAATCAACACAATTTTGTTATTCAACTGCAAGAACATAAATCAGGGCTGTTTAACTCTGGCCCACAAGGGCCACTATCCTGCAGGTTTTAAATGCTTCCCTGCTTCAAAACACCTGATTTAAATTAAACAGATCCAACAGCTTAAATTCAACATAAAGACTCATTTATTTGAGTCAAGTGTGTTGAAGCAAGGAAACACTCAAACCTGCGGGACAGTGGCCCTAGAGCAGTGCCATTTAACTCCAGCCCTCAAGGGCCACTGTATTACAGATTTTAGATGTTTCCCTGCCTTAACACCAGACTCAAATAAATGGGTCATTGTACAGCTGTTGGATTTGTTTGATTTGTATCAGGTGTGTTGGAGTAGTGTAGCATGTAAAACCTGCAGGACACCGGCCCTTGAGGGCCTGAGCTGAACAGCAGGTACAATGATCATATGCTTGCCTTGCTACTTCTTGGGTGTGTCCCGTTATTAAACTATGTGGAATATGAACAGTGAATGGTAAATAACACCCCCCCTTGTGGTACCTTTAAACACCACACTGCCTTTGCTGATATGCAAAGTAACATTAAATGATACTAACTTCAGCAGCGCCAAAAAGGCAGCTGGTTCCACGTCAGGAAGCTCAATTTCCGTTGAAGTGGTCGCCATCCCACCGTTGAACATGGCATCAAACACTGCGCTCCCCACAGCCAGAACAAACCTGACAACATAAACGGACCGCAGAAACAAAGAACAGATGGATCAACTCGTTACGTTTTGCATAATCTGAATTAGTTTGACGTTTGAGCGTTCCAGCCGCAGTTAATCATCTTACCTGTGTGCAGGTATTCTCTGAACACCCATTCCTTTGCCCACCAAGAAATGAACGTCACTGAGCACCTCGTTGTTGAACAGGAAAGCAAACCGCTCCTTTACGGTGCTCTTTGTTGCCTGCCAGTTGTACACTGGCTCTCGGTACACCAACACTGACGCAGCAGCCGGGGTGGCGGTCGGTGCAGTCGCTGAGGAAGCATTTGAAGCTGCAGTGGCTGTCATGTTGGACGCCGGGGTGGCCATGGCTCCAGCTGCCGCAGCGGGCTGCTGCAGAGAGTTCTGCGCAGTCGGCGGAGCTCCGGTCGAAACACCGTTGCTGTCACCCCCGCCAGGCCCCAGCTGCGGGTTGGGACGCCTCGCTGTTCCTTGTGCTCCCCCGGCTGCACCGACCGCTCCCCCGTTGGATGCTGGCATTGAGAAAACGCTGTTGCTCGGCTGACTGTTTCCCAAAGGACCCGGGGCGGAGAAACTAAGGCAAGGAGGCCTGCCGCTGTTGTCTCCAGCGGCCATCTTGAACCTGCTGTAGGCGTAAACAACACAGTCCGTCGCTTTGGCTATTTCCTGTAGTCTACACAGTCTATTTGTTTTATGCTGCTCCCTGGTGTTTGGGCAAGTACTGCAAGCTGCTCTTATGAACAGCAGATTTGCTTTATTTGAAGATTCGAGATATTGGTAATTTATCATGACAAAACTCGAGATTTTAGAGTAAATTAAGACATATCACATATATATACCATTAGGCTATTGAGCGGAGGTCAGAGGAACGATAATGTGATAATAATCCACTTATGGGCTTTTTTATTATGTTGAACCAAAATCTAAATTGTGAAGACATTGGGTTAAACAGAGTATGTGTTCACATTTCATAAATTATTTTTCTGTATCTAAATCCTTCAGATAGTTTTAGCTGAATTGTACTGTTATCTGAATTAATGACAATGATTATTATGGCATTCTTCAGCATCATGGTTATGAGATACTGATGAGCCAAAAACAACATTTTATGATATTTGATTTACAAATATGTTTGGATGTTTTTTTAATGTAAATAAAACAGAGTAACTTAAACCAGAAATGTACAAGTTTACAAAATATCATAAGCTGACACTGTGAAATGTTGCTGTCATGAAAAATATTTCTTTATAAAACTAGATACTGATATAAGCCGCACTTTTATGATTAATTGGGAGAGGAGCATGTTAAGCGCTTTGTCTCTGTGTCTTATCACCTTTAACATAACAGGGTATGGCTTGACTTGACTAACTGGGCTGCACAGTGATGGGGGTGGTTAGTACGTCGCCTCACAACAAGGGGTCATCTAGCAGCAGATGGGTTAGGCTCCTGCAACCTTGCATTGGAGTAAGTATAGACAATGGATGAACTGAATGATACTTACTGATCCCTAAAGTATGCCACTTTGACAGTTCAATTCAATTCAGTTTTATTTATATAGCACCAATTCACAACAATGTCATCTCAGTTTGAGCCAATCTGATTGTTATACATTGATTCATACAAGCCAATTCATAACAAATAGCCTAGCTAAGGAAACC
>JBBBVU010000008.1:11679241-11699503 GCA_037177055.1 Atherinosoma microstoma
CTTTCTTTCTTTCTTTCTTTCTTTCTTTCTTTCTTTCTTTCTTTCTTTCTTTCTTTCTTTCTTTCTTTCTTTCTTGTTAGATTTGCTCAGGTTTTCTCCCTTTATAGACATTTATAACTGCATAGTTTGCAAGTCATTATCATGGGTTATGTGTGAGAACTTTGGTGTGGTTAGTATGGGAAACAAGCTAGATCCTCTAGTAAAAGTACCAGTAAAACAATACACACACACACAAAGAGAAAACAGAGCTGTCCTTTCCATCCTGACAATCACAGATCTTGGATGAGATGTGTCATAGTTTACTGCATTGATTGGTAGGTTTTGTGATCTCTGAGTTTCTGACATGTTCACTGACACTCTGTAAATGTCAGTGTTATAGAATTTGTTTTTATCCTAGCTAAACAGATTCAGTGAATAGCATAAAAGTTGCATGTAATATGTCATTAAGAGATGTAAACAATACAAAAGTAACATGTTTGCTTTAAAACAAAAAAAAAGTCAAGTAACATAAAACTTTACTTAAGCCCACTATTTGATTCAATGCACTTAGTTATTATTTATAACTGTACATCAAGTACATAAGAGCAGAACATTGCTGCAGAAACTTGCATTATGTTTTATAATCTCTACTTCTTTGGTGAGACATTACAAGATTTGACCTGTTTTAGATGGGTCTATTATTTATTGTTTCAACTCATAGACATCCGAAGAACGTGTAGCCCTAGATATCTCTGAATGTCTTCTTTTATCATGAAGTCAGCCTCTCCTTCATTATTTTTGTTTTTCCACCTCTCTCTCTGTCTGTAGTGAAATTAACCGCTTGGACCTGGGTCTGACAGTGGAGGTGTGGAACAAAGGCTTAATTTGGGACACCATGGTCGGCACTGTGTGGATTCCTCTCCGCAGCATCCGACAGTCAAATGAGGTTTGCCACTAACCACCACTCGAGTAACACACACGACAACTCAACGTTTTGTACTATAAAAAAAAAATCTCTGTACACAGGAAGGTCCGGGGGAGTGGCTCACACTGGATTCTCAGGTCATCATGACTGACAATGAGATCTGTGGCACCAAAGACCCCACACTACACCTGGTTCTACTTGACACACGCTTTGAACTGCCGCTAGGTGAGAACCCAACACTCGGATCAGAAACTGCTATTAGGGGGAGAAAATATGCTGTGCATGAATATGAAACTATAGGAGATCATTGCCCCTCTAGGCAAATGGAAGACAGAGTAATAAATTGGTCTGTCAGGATATTTTCACGGCAAATGGTCACAAATGAACCCTAGAAATCTGTTTTATTTATTACCCTCGCCCACTTTTCAGTTGCATACCTTTTAAAAGCTGTGTATGTGTGTCACTGAGCAGAGTATTTGTGTCCTTTTTTTTCTCCGTGGTCAAACTGTGTTCCTCTAGACATTGATTAGGTATCATATTCATAGTTTTCCTTGTCCTCTAATCAATATTGTGCACCTATCTCTTTAGTATATTGGCCTGACCTATTTATAGGTATTTGGCTTCCAGGCTTTAAATGCGTCAGGACAGTTTTAATTGTCACCATATTCATGTTGGCCTGAAGTATCAGCACCCGTATTTCAATGTTGTATTAGAAATAGTCAGGTTTTTTTTTTTTATCATGTTTTATTGTAATTTAATTACACCGTTTTTATTATGATTATATGAAGTGTTTTGGGAGGTGAAGCTCCATTTTGGTTGATTTTTGTCCCTTGACTTGGTTTGCTGATTGCTTTTCAGATATCCCTGAGGACGAGGCACGCTACTGGGCCAAAAAACTAGAGCAGCTCAATGCCATGAGGGACCAAGATGTAAGCTGTCAGCCTGTTTGATTTATTACCTTGCCATATCCTTGTGTTTTAGGAACAAGCCAACATGATTATTTTGCAAAATATGTCGCAGCCTACTTGATGAAATCCAACATTTTCTCCATCTTCTTTGCATAAGGATACATATAATTTGAACAATCCCTGTTGATTACCAGCTAACTTTTTTCATCAGTGTTAATTTTCTATTCATCCTGCTGCTGCAGTACTCATACCAAGAGGAGCAGGAACGTCCACTCCGTGTACCAGGGACCCAGTGCTGTAAGTAACCAGTCCCTGATTTAGGTGTTTGAGATGTAATTAGATTGCTTTAACTCAGCTTGTGCATTAAGTGTTTCACCACATGAGTTGTGCGTTAGAGGGGAAGCAGTCCTGGTTTGCTGCTGCATGGGATCAATAGCACTATCAGATGTCCAGAGGCCAGGTCCTCCAGGATGCCTCTGTGTTTCGACTCTTGGCCCAGTCTGCAGAGCTTGCTGAGCAAGCTGTCTGGGGCAGCTGGAGAGACTAGGAGGGCTTAACATTCCTTGTTTGCTCTCTTTCCATTCGCTGACTCCATTTGGACACGTTAAAGCGTTGATAGCGTAAAATCAGGTTTAAGTTTGAACACTGCTGCAATTCATAATGAATACTGATACCCTTCTGTTTCACTGCAGGTAACTGGAGTCTGTGGGGAGACCAACAAAGTAAGTACAAATACAGTATATAATATAGATACAGTCCTGTACTTGGAGAATTGCAGTTGTTTTGGCTCTGTAACTAGATCAGATTATAAATGAAACAATGCTTGAGTAAGCGGGATTCAATTTGAGAGTGTTTACTCATTCTGTGTTTCTGTGTTACTGTAAACTGTGTAAGACTGCCATCTGCCACTGTTCTGCTCATAAACTAAAGGGAACATTTAGAAAATAAGTTATGCATTCAAAACTGTTTACCTTCAACTCCTCTACATCTGAGCATCAGCTGCAGCTTCTCCCAAAATCATGAAACAATGCATTCTGTTTTCTGTTTTCTTTTTTTAAAAGGTTTTTTGTGCCTCTATGGGTCACAAATTATCCTGCTCCATTTCTGATCTATAAATGAAAAAAAACCCAGTAAATTTCATTTGCCATTGTCATTAAAAGCAAATGCTTAAATGAAATATAAATACATCTTGCTCTTTACCCCAGTAAGAGTAAAGTTTATCTGTTGTTCTGAATAATAAACAGACTAAACAGACTAGACTCTGTAAATCATCCACACATACATACAGTATATTCCTGCAGAAAGAGTCCCCTATCATCCCCGCCTGTCGCTTTGCCTCTTGCTGTGATGAGCAGACGGTCTTATATAAGTGCCTGTCAGACTCACCCACACAACTGCAGCTATTCATCTCATCTCTGTTTACTCAAAGGAAAAGGGGGAAAAGGAGAGAGAGCACGGAGGTTAGTGATAGATGGTGAGCTGATGAAGTGCCTGTGGGAGGCAGGAATAGTGAGACATTCAGAAACATGGATGAAGTAAAAAGTTTGATGCCTTTTTAATTAGTGTTTACATGCCCAGACAGATGAACATAAAGGTGTAAGTGGTGCAGCAGCCACATTCGTTATCTGGCTTTCAGATTGAAAAAGATGATGATGGATAATGATGAATGATTAATAGATAGATGGTTTCACTTTTGACTGCTTCACGCTGTTGAAGTCTATCATCACTCCCCTCTGGGATGGTAATCTTTTATCCATGAATGCCACAGAAAAGTAAAGCTTTTCCTCAGCGAGCGTGGTAGATTTATGCTGAGTTGGGAGGATTAGCCTGAAAGAGAAGGAGTTCATAATGTTCATCGTGTGTTTCTTATATGAATGCACTTTGAATGACCCACACCAACTGGGGTTCAGTGGTGGAATGCTGCCAGCTTATCTAAATTATATTAATTAATGTATTGCTGAAATATCAGTTCAGTGGTGATTAGAGCCTTTTATCTCAGTGCCACATGCTTGTAGTTTTGATTGAGATCATCATTTTCTTTTTTTTTTCCTCTTTATTTAGTTTTTGATTGAATAAAAATCCAAAACATTTTTTTTCAGGAGATGTCTCATTCCTCAGTCCATATCTTTATGTGCTTCTGTGTAGATGAGGACCCAGACAGCGCTGTGGACGACAGGGACAGCGATTATCGGAGCGAAACTAGTAACAGCATCCCCCCTCCTTACTATAGCACATCCCAGCCCAATGCCTCCGTCCACCAATATCCCATCAGCCAACAGCACCGCAACTCCAGAAGCTTCTCTTACCCACGGTCTGGAAACAGTCAAGACCTTGACTACAACCATCAGAGAACTGCCAGGTATGTTCCTGCAGGGTTCTGTTAATTATTTATGGATATATTCAATGATCATTCATTTCATTATTTACGCTGGTGTTTTACACTTTGCAGCTATTACACGATTGCAGTGATCCACTGAGTTGTAAAATACTGCTGCCCTGTCTTCTCTAAATGTCTCTAAATATGACTGCAGTCTGGCGCTGGTAATGAACACATGAATACATACTGTGCCTGTCTGCAGTGCTGCTACAAATGATCTGTCAACCACAGGAGTTCTGGGAAGATTGTGACATTAGTTTCAATACTTTTATTTATCTTATTTTCTATTTGTTTATTTTCATTTGGATCCCCATTAGCTGAGGCCTGCTGCTAATCTTCATATGGTCCATTTGTTAAGTACAATAAAAAATCTGTACACACTGTACACATATACAGACATACAATTGCTGTGTCGTTGCTGCAGGGATCGCCCCGGGTGGGGGTGGTTGGTGGGGTCCTGCACTACAGCCCTATGGCTGTGGTGTGGGCCCTGGCCTGCCCTGATCTAGGTGGTTCCCCAAGCTATCGTTTCCGCACAGCAGTATCAGGCCAGATGTTTTTCAGATGTTTATCTCAAATTATGTTTTTACATTGACGATTCAGTTAAAGAGACAGAAACTATAAGTCAGATTTTATGTTGTGCAAAGAGGGGTAGGGGGAAGGGTGGGGGTTGTGTGTTTGCGCTATGTGGGTTTGTGTATGATGGTGTATGTGTGAAAAAAGAGAGTGTGTTTGGGTGTGTGTTTTTGAACTTTGATGTTTTTCTACTTATTTTTAAATACTTGTTTTAATGATGTAAAGCACTTTGTGATGCTTCAGTATGAAAAGTGCTCTATGAATAACGTTTGATTTGATTTGATATACACATAGATACTTTACATCAATCAATTCCATAAGCAATTCATATATAACATCTGTTAACAAAAATACATAAATACAGTATATTATGCAAAAGTCTATGTCTAAACTCACTTAGACAAATATTTATGATATAGGATATGTGTATGTATACATACACCCATACACATATCCTCCTACTCAAACATGTACATACAAAATTTAATAAGTATATTTTATGTTTAATAGATGCTGCCGTGGTGTTATTTTCAACTTAATGTTTTTGCAAATATTTAATTAGATACTAAATTTTAGTTTTGGTTAATATCTGACTGTTTTTTTCTTTTTCTTGACAACTCAATCATTGAATGAGTGCATTAAACTTAATTTTGCTGTATCTATTCAGCCAAGGCAGACCTTTGATTGGCTTGTTCAGACCCAGTACTGCTTCACTCACAGAGTTATTTTCAGGACTGTTAGATTTCTCAGTGGTTATTGATGTATTTCTCTCAGACGGGGTATGAAAATATGCATCCATCCCCTGCTCTATGAATTATTCAGCTTGCAATCTAGTGGTCAATACCGCACATAAGATTGGTTGCATCTTTGAGGGTATTGGACAGGGCAGCCTCCTCATACCCCCGCCTATTCTTCTCCATCTCCTCCCCTCAGATCTCTACACTTCCTCCCTTTTTAGGCTCCCTCCGTCTAATGTGTCTCCTTGCTCACCACTCCCTTCCTGTCTTCACTATCTCCCAAACCCTCCATCCATCCTCCTTCCTCTTGGTGCCTCTATTCAGTTCTTAATAACCCCATTTATCAAAGAGTACAAATACTTTTTCCCTGTTTGTTGCATTTCTGGGCCCCTGCTCGTTTTTCCTTTTGTCAGCTTTCTGGAAGCCTCTCACCTTTCTGTTCTGCTCTATTTCTTGCTACTTGTCTGGTACTCTTGTATTCCAGATGCTTTTCATTGATTAACTATCAGCATTATTCCTGGCTGCGCCAAGACATGTAGAAAAGGTGTTTAGTGAGGCTGTCCAGTGCAGGCCATAAAGTGCTGCAGTACAGTGCACAATAAGCATTTTTGACAATATATAAGTCACAAAGGGATAGTAGCCTATTTATTTCATGGTGCTGCATTGTAACTTTTGCCTCTTTTTTTCTCTTCTCTCCAGCCCCACTGGTAGTTATGCATCATCCGCAGAGCTCAGTCGTTGCAGCAGCCAGCTGAGTGAGGAGGACTACGGCGGTGAATACGGAGAAAGAGACCCTTATGATGAGAATGACTCCTACCACTCCTGCCACTCTTCAGTGAGCTACAGTAAAGGCTCTCCAGACTGGGATCCTGATGAGACTCAGGGGGGATACAGTGATGAGTGCGGATACAACAAAGACGGAGGAGAGGAGGTTGCTCTGTATGAGGGAGAGGATGGAGGCCTGTATGAGGAGGAGGAAGAGGGCCTCTATGAGGATGAGGAGATGATGTATGATGATGAAGATTTGTACAATTTGGATGGGACCCTAAGTGAAGACATGGAGCCCCCTTTCACTCCAACTCCAACATCAACTGCCCCCCCAACACTTGATGCATCTAGCTCCAGACCTCCTCTGGAGAAACAGTCCTCCTTACACCAACAGCAGCCTCCTGCTCAGGCCCCAACCCAAACATCCAACCAGACTCATCCTCCTGGCATGGCACCAACAGCACAGCCCCCCACCGGCCAACATACAGCCCAGCCACCAAAACAGACACAACCCCAAACGCAACCTCAACCGCAGCCTGCCCCATCTGCTAATTCCTTCTTCTCAATGGCCAAACCTTTAACAGCTGCAGTCTCAGGCCTGGCTTCTTCTTTCCTGTCTTCAGTTCCCACTGCCCCGCCTGCCCAGTCTCACCCTCCAGCCTCAGCTGTATCTCAACAACACCAGCCTGCTGCAGCACACTCCGTCCCTCCATCCCACCCAGCCACCTTATCTAACTCAACTTCCCAGCCGCCCTCCACCACCACAGGCCCTTCCTCCCAGCAGACCCCATCCTTGACATCACCTCAGTCCCATGTAAACAATCCCACCACCACACAGTCAACTGCTCCCGAGGACCAGCCTCCCCAGTTGGAGGAAGAAATGTGGTTAGAAGATGAGATGATGAAAGAGAAAGAGGCCAGGACGCCTCCTGCTCAGCAGGAGGAGAAGCTTCCAATGGAGCAGATAGAGGAGCCATTTGAAGAGAGCAGACCGCCGACGCCAGAAGAGCAAGAAGAGATGCCACCTGAGAGGTAGGAGGGTAGGCTGAAAGGGAATGAGATCAATGAAGTGAATCATCAACAAAAATAGACTTTAGAAGAATCGATAAGTCACAGTTTGTAGAAGCGTATCAACTGAAGACATTTTGGCTTGAAAAAAAAATATTGTCTTTCAGTCCTCCAGTCCTAGAGGAACCTAAAGAGCCAGTCGATCCAGCAGTGAGAGCCAAAGAGAACTGGTTAAGGCTTTACAACAAGGTCTTAGAACAGCTGCGGGAGGTAAGCGCACCAGTTAATCCCGGTCCCAGAATTGGTTTGTGCTCCACCCTCGCTTCAAATACTAGCCCAGTATGGGCTAAGATCTGTAGGCCTGACTCAGCTCCACCCTGTCATCTAAAACAAATATCTGAGTTCAAGAGATTCAAAAAGTGTCTCCTAACTCTTTGAAATATACATGTGTTGTGCATTATTGATGTGCAGACAGGGCACATACAGTAACTTCCTGAGTTCTGTTTTGATAGTGTCTCCTGAAAGTCACCAGAAAGCAGACTTAATGTGTTTTAGCTTCCATAATTGATACTCTTTGGTTTTCTAAAAATGGAAATACTTGTCCGACAGCCCACTTTTTATTTTAGTTTGGATGAAGCACCACATCACTGCTTGATAAAACTGTTTGATTTATTTGGACACATTTAGTTTTGCTTGGTCAATTTTCACTTGCATATTTTGTTATTTTTTTCATTGCCTTTGAATTCAGTTGTGCAAAGAATTAATCACTTGCTTCAATGTTTGTCGATGTATGTCGCGTTGCGTTTTTGTACATTTGGCTTCTTTTCCCCTGTCTGTATTTTTTTTGTTTGTTTTGTGCCGACCCACTTTGTTTTCTTTCCAGTTTCATGTCATTTCCATAGTGACACTCGCATGCACTTTGCTCGACCATCATTGGAGCATGCAGACAGGTAGGTACAGCCTGAATGGTTGCTTGAGAGAAAGAAGGAGATGCGTTTGGTTGAAATTCTCGCTGTCCAATAGCAGACACCTTCATTTTGTTGTTCATCTTCATATTAATTTGATCTCTTATGTTGCAAGAGCTGTGCACCATTTACATTCAATGCAGTATTTCTGGCTCCTCAGAAATATATCTTAATTTAAATCTTTAAATCTTTTGGTAGTGAAATTTATGAGGGCCACATTATTTTGTAATATTCTTTATATTTTTCCAGCTTGTACAAATTGTGCAAACAGCCGTTTTTCCTTCTTCCACAGTTAAAATAAATCACAAATTGGATACGATAAGAACCTGATAAAACAGCTATATAGTAATATGACTTTTCACTCTATGTTGCCCTATTTATACAGTGTATATAAGGGCTTGAAAGGGCAAACATAAGATGGATCTTTTAATCTTCTAACACTCCTTTTTCTCTCTTAGGCTCGTGGAGAGACATCCAGCTCGCTATGGTTTGGTAAAGGAGGGTGAGTATTGTCCAATCAATTTTCTGTCTCCCAAATGAAAGGAACTGTATACATCATAAAATAACTCCGGAAATTAAATTTGGTCTAAATGAAACATCCTTGTCAGGGGAAATCTGCTACCAGTGCTTTATAAGTCTGGGACTCCTCTGTTCTGTTCTATTCTTATTTACTGGCCAGTGGACATTGAATGACACTGGGCTGCCCTGACTTAGCTAGCAGGTCATTTGCAGATGAGCTAGATGTCAGAGCAGAATGGGGCGTGCATATTGAAGAAGTGCTAAGTTAGCCGAATAAAAACAAGCAGATATACCAAGGACTTTGGAGTGTCATGACTACTATTTGAGAGGATGCAGCCTGAGTAATTCAACTTTCCAATTAAGTCCTTGAGAAGTCCTTGAGTGGCTTTGCATTAGAAACAATGATTAAAAATACATCAGTAAGTAGTAAGTAAGTAAAGTTTATTTGTATAGTATCTTTCACAGAGAGTCGTCACAAAATGCTTCACATAGAAGTAGTTGATGAAATTCACAAGCAAATTTTAGAAATACACAAAATATTATACATAAAATAGAAGAATAAAATGAAGAATCTGTCATAAAAATGTCTTCAGCTGCTTTTTGAAAATATCCACTGAGTCCAAACTACGTAAAGTTAGGGGCAGGTTATCAGGCTCTGAGTTGCTAAAGCAAGATTTCATGGTTAGACATTTTGGTGTTATGCATGTTTGATCAGCTATAAATAGTGATGAACACATAAATGAATGTATAATGGTTCAAACTTGTCTTCTTCAGAATGGGAGGTGCACTTTACAGTATTGACAGCATGCCTGACCTTCGAAAGAGGAAAGCCATTCCTCTCGTCAGAGATCTGGTGAGAAATACCATGAATGCAAGGACAGACAGTAATATATAACAAACTTGTTAGGGGGGGTGGGGTTATAAGTTTTCTGCTTATTTTATTGGCCACATTTTCTGTAAACCATGTTTTGTAGTTTGCTCCCACGACTGAACATGATATATTAATTAATTAAATGTTTGCACATCTACAGTGCTGATGTAATTTCAATAATTAATCAGTGTAGCTACAGGGTTCTATTTTAAAGGTTAGAATGTACCTGTCAGATTTTCAGGGTTCCCATACACACACAAACACACTTTCATAAAGATTCGAAAAGCTTGTTGTTTGAAATTTTTTTCTGTGATTTTTGTCTCCTTTTACTCTCCTCCTGTGTTCCATCATGGCCTGGCTTTATTAGGCGATGGTAAGTATCTCTTTTGCCTTAAATGAAATCAAATGGAGCTAAAAACTTTAGTTTACATTCAGACTTGAACTGTTTGCCCTCTGGTTTTCAGTCTCTGGTGCAAAACTCACGTAAAGCTGGAATCACCTCCGCCATGGCTTCCACCACTCTTGGCAACGAGGAGCTGGTGGGTTTACTTCTTGCTGGCCTTCATCAGAATTCTCAGCTTTTTCCACCATGTAATAACTGCTGAAATATAACTTTTCTTTGTTTCGCTGTGACATTTGCAGAAGAGTCATGTTTATAAAAAGACCCTCCAGGCTCTGATCTACCCCATCTCCTCCACTACTCCACACAACTTTGAGGTGTGGACAGCCACCACCCCCACCTACTGCTACGAATGCGAGGGGCTACTTTGGGGTATCGCACGCCAAGGCATGCGCTGCTCCGAGTGTGGCGTTAAATGTCACGACAAGTGCCAGGATCTGCTCAATGCAGACTGTCTACAGAGTAAGGGGATGCTGATTTGAACACAAACATATACTCACATTCAGTAAAGTGCACATGCGCCCTGTCCCCCACAGAAACTATTTTGGCTCCTCCTCTGTATCCTTCTGCCAGATTGACATCCCATTATTCTTGTCCTCTATCCACTTTCACTTTCTCCTCCCTCTTCCTTTCCAATTTATCTCCTGAGTAATGTGCTGTCACACCCCTGCTTCTTTTCCCTCTCTCTTCTACCCACAGAGTTGTATCCATACTGCTTTGACTAGTTCTGCTCCACAAGAGGTGGCTTAGTCAGCTGCCAGTCTGGTTTTAGAGTCAGTCCATGTGATGCATAATTTGCCTGTCTTCTGTGTCTAAAGTGGTACCGTCAGTGGTACTGTCAAAGCCTTTTAAATCTTAACAAATGCTTTCATGAGTTGGTTTTCAATTTTTAAGAGATGTGTTGCAGGAAAGCATGAGATAATCTTTTTGGTCTTTGAGCCTAGATTGCCTTTCATATACTGTATTTAAACAATATGGACCCATTCCTCACTTCATCTGTCTGTCTAATCAGGAGCTGCAGAGAAGAGCTCCAAGCATGGGGCAGAGGACCGGACCCAGAGCATCATCATGGTCCTAAAGGATCGTATGAAGATTAGAGAGAGGAATAAGCCTGAGATCTTTGAGCAAATCCAAGAAGTGTTTGCCCTTGATAAAACAACACATGGCACACACATGAAACAGATCAAGCAGAGCGTGCTTGATGGGACCTCAAAATGGTCGGCAAAGATCAGCATCACAGGTAAATAAAAAAATAAAAAATTATTCCTAACATGGATCAAACAATTTTTTTGCCACAGATACTGGAATGTTGTGCAATGGTGTTGTTCTTTAGTTGTGGTGAACAAATAGATTTTGTCAGATCTTTGTCCAGTCAGACTCTGTTATAATTTTTATTTAAACATCTTTCTGTCTGTTATCTTATCTTCAGTGGTGTGTGCCCAGGGCCTTCAGGCTAAAGATAAAACAGGCTCCAGTGACCCTTATGTAACTGTCCAAGTTGGGAAGACGAAGAAAAGGACCAAAACCATTTACGGCAATCTCAATCCTGTCTGGGAGGAGAACTTTCATTTGTAAGTATAGTAGAAAGCTGTTAACAGTTCTTAATTTCGACTTCTTTTTTCATATCAGTATAATGGAGGCTGTTTAAATTAGATTAATGATCTTAAAACCTCTCATTTAATCTTCCCAAATGTTATTATGCTTCATCTTTAGAAATGTATGCAGTACTAAGTATTACCCCTAGAGTCCTTCTGCCATCATGTTTTGTTTCCCTGCATTCCAGTTGTGAACTAATTATGTTTTCTGACATTTTCTGTCTCCACCTCCCCCAGTGAATGCCACAACTCTTCTGACCGCATCAAGGTTCGCGTGTGGGATGAAGACGATGACATCAAGTCTCGTGTGAAACAGAGGTTCAAACGTGAGAGCGATGACTTCCTGGGTCAAACCATCATCGAAGTGCGCACTCTGAGTGGGGAGATGGACGTTTGGTACAACCTGGGTGAGTATTGTTAGATAATACAAAAGGTGATGGGGAATAAGAGATGGATGAGAGGAGCAGCTAATCACACAGAGATAAGAGCACAGGAAACGGATAACTGTAGAGCTCATCTGTTGTAGATAGGGTAGATTTCATCAAACTAAGGAAGTGTGTATGTCTTACTTTTGTGTGACAGACAAGAGAACGGATAAGTCTGCTGTGTCGGGAGCCATCCGGATGCACATAAGTGTGGAGATCAAGGGAGAGGAGACAGTGGCTCCTTACCATGTCCAGTACACCTGTCTACATGAGGTCAGTCGGACTAAACACATAAAGGGAAATATGGCCACATCAGGTTCACTGTAACCATTTAAAGTTTTGAATCATTAATAATTCTTAAAAAAAATAGACCACCTGGATATAGGATGGACATTGCTCGGTACAATGCCACACATAAGTATCATTCATCCTATAATCTACACACATTTAGGAGTTTGCGATTTTCCCAAACTGATATACATGACCTTTTTTATCAAGTTGTTCTCTAATAAACTGCAAATATAATTCATATGTCCTTCATCTTACTAATACAACAAGTGCTGCAGCTAGAAATATTAATGACCTCCTAAAACAGGTGTACCTTTGTGTGTTTAGCATCTGTTCCAGTACACCACAGAGGAACAAAATGGTGGTGTTGTAAAGATTCCTGATGCCAAAGGAGATGACGCTTGGAAGGTATACTTCGAGGAGACTGCCCAGGAGATTGTGGATGAGTTTGCCATGAGATATGGAGTAGAGTCCATCTACCAGGCCATGACGTCAGTATTGCAACTTTTTCTCTGAATATCAGACTTTAGGATTATTGTTAGTTTCAACAAATCTTAAATGAAAAGCTTAGGAGTTACTACTCTTGCTATTAAATGGCTTTATTAATCAAACTGTTAAATACTGACTGTATATTTGATTTATTCATGAATATAGCGGCCAAAGGAGCAAGAAATTACTTAAATGTTCTCATTGTCATTTCTACCGAACAGCCACTTTGCCTGCTTGTCATCTAAGTACATGTGCCCTGGAGTGCCAGCTGTGATGAGCACCCTGCTTGCCAACATTAATGCTTACTATGCCCACACCACCGAGTCCTCCAACAATGTTTCCGCCTCAGACAGATTTGCCGCATCAAACTTCGGCGTGAGTCCCTGAAAAATTACTCCAAGAATTATGTGATGACTGAAAAACACCAATACTGCTCTTACAACACTTATCAGAAATGTCTAAGCTTGATCCCTCTGGGACAGTAGATGAGAGTTAAACATCTCTTGCCTACTTTGTCAGACTTTCAAGTGGGCGATAAAGTGGTAATAAATAATTTTGTCAGCTCTGTTGTGTTTCTGATCTGTGTTTTTATTTTTTTTTTACCTTTGTAGAAGGAGAGGTTTGTCAAGCTGCTGGATCAGCTGCACAACTCCCTGAGGATCGACCTGTCAATGTATCGGGTACTTACTGCTAATTTAAATTTATATTCTGCTTAAACTGTCTCATGGGTGCTGTTGATTATCTCTCTCCTACTGCCTTAATCTGCCTAAGCTATTTTTGTGTGCATATGTGCAGGGTGCTTCCTTGTCATCTGTTTTGGGACTGTGATTAAAACAATGTGAAATGTTGTTTTAGGCTGCTGCTGGTGTAGTTTCTCATGTATCAGTGTGTTTGCTTTAGAATAACTTCCCTGCCAGCAGTCCTGAAAGATTACAAGACCTCAAGTCTACTGTTGACCTGCTGACCAGTATCACATTCTTCAGGATGAAGGTTAGAGTGAATATCAGAAAGATTCTTTTCTTTTTTTTTTCTTTCTTTTCTTTTATCCCCACTAAATATGTTTACTCTTGTTTTATTTGTATGATTTCTGCAACTCATATAGTTAATGGTTAAATTCCCCGTGAGCTTCCTACCTGCTGAGACGATGCACATCCGACATAGGAAATGTTTTTTTATTCAGCCGTATGTTGCATGCTGTTTGTGTTCAGGTCCAGGAGCTCCAGAGTCCCCCCAGGGCGAGTCAGGTGGTGAAAGACTGTGTAAAAGCCTGTCTCAACTCCACCTATGAGTACATTTTTAACAACTGCCATGATCTCTACAACAGAGAATATCAGACAGACCCGGTGAGTTTACCTGTGTAAATACACACTTCTGTCCCTGCACTGTGCAAAGAAAATCTAAACAGATGCAGCTTTTCTGATACTAATTTAACTTGTTTTTTTTTTCATTGTAGTCAAAAGCTGTCCCTCCAGATGAGCAGGGTCCGAGCGTCAAAAACCTGGACTTCTGGTCAAAACTAATCACCCTCATTGTTTCCATCATAGAAGAGGATAAAAACTCATACACCCCTTGCCTTAATCAGTGAGTGTGTGTTACAATAGCATTGCTCCAGGAGAAAGGGGGGAGGGGGGTTTAATCAAATATTTGTGATAATGAATTTAAATGAGCCCATGGGCTTTGGAAACAATGAGGATAATAGCATCTTGCTAACTATTTTTCTCAAGAGGATTTTTATTTCTGTGGCTGCTGGAAATATTGAGAGGAAGTGCTGGTGGAGTTATATAAAAATGAGCTTCTTGTTTAATAATACAGCACCATTACTAAGCCTGAGTGCTGTGATGTCTCTCACAGGTTTCCCCAAGAACTCAATGTGGGTAAAATCAGCGCTGAAGTCATGTGGAACATGTTCGCTCAAGATATGAAATACGCCATGGAGGGTAAGTCTGTCTCTCAATCGCTGGGATCATAAGAGTTTGGATGCATGTTTGTGTTTTTAAAAATGTGATGGTGAAATGGAAGGAATGCGGAGAGGGAGTTTCCTAATCCTTTCTCTTTGATATTCAGAGCATGAGAAGCAGCGGTTGTGTAAAAGTGCAGACTACATGAATTTGCACTTCAAGGTGAAGTGGCTTTATAATGAGTACTGCAAGGAGCTACCTACTTTCCAGAAGCACGTACCCGAATATCCTGCGTGAGTTTCTTTCTGTATAGCTGTACACCTTTCCTGATGTATTCAACTGTGACATTAACATTTATTTTATCTGTGTTCATTCTTTATTTTCAGCTGGTTTGAGCCATTTGTCGACATGTGGTTGGATGAAAATGAGGAAGTGTCCAGAGATTTTCTCCATGGAGCTTTGGAGAGGGATAAGAAAGACGGGGTACCTGTTGTCATCTGTCATCTCAATTTGAACAATGATTGTTAATTATTGTGGTTTTTTAGATATTTCCAGATAATGGCAACATATGTTGCTTGCATCTCTGCAAATATAGAAAAATTAAACACTAAGTAAGACAACTTGAAAACACTGAGGGTCACAAAATGATATTTCAGCAATTTTCTGGCCTTTATACTTATCTATAGACTATAAAAGAGCCAGGTGTTCATGAAAGAGTAAAGTTTAAGTCTAATTCTGCTGAGACAGCTCTGGAATACATTCTGAAAGTTTAAATGTGATCTTCAGCCTGCAGCAACCCAACCCCCCCCCCCATACACACACACACACACAAACACAAAATGTATTCATACTTTTCTTAAGCAAACCCATTTCTGTGACTCAGCACATTCCAAGCTGTGAAGAGCAGCTTGGAAGCCTCAAGGCAATCAATGAGGACTTAATACCAAAGGCACATGGAAAGGGAAAAAAAATCCACCGTGGAAAATAGCAGATGCTACAGCACAAGTCGACATACCACGCAGCGTCTCTCACTCTGGGCCTCACTCACACCTACACACCCGCACAGCAAGAAGGTCGATACAAAGCAGCTGAAGACTCTCCCAGCTCGTATGTCAGGGTTCCTTTGGGTCCAATTACTGTAGCCCGAGGCAGCTTCTGCCTTCCCGTGTCAGCTGAATGGTGGTCCCCAGACTCAGTCACATGCCGTAACACTATTCAACGCTGGACTAATGGCTGGGCTGCTTATTAGGGTGCTTTTCCCTATCATAACCCTCTGATCACCTCCAGTCCTCTGATCCAAATGCTTTAAGATCACCTACTTCATAAGTTACAGGCCACTGAACAGGGGTCAAGTTTTATTGTTCCTCTCATGGGTGGGAAATCAAACTGTACACTTCCAGTTAGATCGCCATGCTGCAGCAGCAGCACCACAGAACACTTACTCAAACTTTTCCCTTGGCTTTTCCTCTTGATCTCCAGTTCCAGGTCACGTCGGAGCACGCTTTGTTCTCCTGCTCTGTGGTGGATGTGTTCTCCCAACTCAATCAGAGCTTTGAAATTATCCGGAAGCTGGAGTGTCCAGACCCTCAGATTGTTGGCAACTACATGAAGAGATTTGCCAAGGTGACCTTCACCTCCTCAAGCTCTCACATCATGTCTTTGCTTTAGTACCCAATCTAATGTTGCACTTCTCTTTCTTTTAGACTATCGGCAATGTCCTGCTGTCTTACGCTGACATCATTGCAAAGGACTTTCCAAATCATGTCAAGAAAGAGAAAGTGGTAGGTGTTTGGGATATTTGGAAAAAGCATGTAATAGATATAAAGCTTTGACACAAAAAGGTAACTGATGGGAATTTGTGTCGTTTTAACTGTATTTTAGGTTGTATGCTTTGTTTATGATCAAGTTTATTCATCTGAGCTCAATAAACTGCTTTTAAGTATAATTGCTGAGTCCAGGCTGCAGCATTCACTGTGAATTAGGGCTGTATAATTAGCTGAAAGTGGTTTAGACTTTGGGAGGGCAGTGTAGACTGTACTCCCATGGAGACTAGCACCCCCTAGAGGAACAGTGATTATTATAAGCTCCAGCCTCTCCTGCCATGCATCACCAAGGGTGTCTTTTGCTAAAGAATCAATTCAGAGAAAAGAAAAAGTTACCGTAAGCAATCTGGCATTGATTGATGAAGATGAAAAGATGGGAGCAGACATGGCGAAGGGAGAAAGAATGTGAAAGAGAGAAGAGTGTGAGTGGGTGTGTTTGTGTAATGATGTTTTTTTTTCCTCCAAAGCCATGTATCATAATCAATAACATCCAACAACTCAGAGTTCAGCTGGAGAAGATGTTTGAGGCCATGGGAGGCAAAGATGTGAGTTTCCATACCTTTCTTTTCTTTTTTCCCCCTAATACGACACATCTGCTGTACTCATGACATCTGTCTTACTTCCAGCTTAACTTGGAGGCTAGTGACTTCCTGAAGGAGCTCCAGAACAAACTGAACAACGTCATGGACGACCTCAGCCGCATCTTTGCCGTCAGGTGAGTGTGTCTGTTTGACTGCCTGAAACTGACCACAACCGGTTTTTCCAGCTGATTTCAAAGTCTGTTCTCATGCCTATTCTTTTTGTGCCCTGTTGCAGTTTCCAGCCTCAGATTGAGGATAATGTCAGGCAAATGGGGGACATCCTAGCCCAGGTGAAAGGTCAAACTGTCCCGGCCAATGGCAGCGTAGTGCAGGAGGCTGACAATGTCCTGCAACCCATCATGGACTTCCTGGACAGCAAGTAAATATCTATAGCCAGTTTTGCATATGATGCATATTGAAAATACAAGATTTCAAAGGTTAAGTCCGAGAAATGTTTTTTAAGATGTCTGCTCATTTACAATTTGATGCCAGTGGCACTTTTCCAAAAAATTGGGACTGCTTATATCAGACTCGATATGACTTCTAATGTCCAAAAAACACAGTGACATCTTAAATGAGTTTGGCCACAGGGCCACAAGGCAGCATCGTTTCTGGATGTTTCTTATGTGTTTTTTTTTTTTTATGCATAGTATTAATTAGTGTTAACCTGCACTAGGGAATGCAGCCATGAACTGTGTTCTCTGATATTGGTTTTTAGAAGTATTCCTGAGTTAATGTACTGGTCTCAGCTACAGAATCCTGTTGGTTTTTAATGCAATCTTTCTTGCCTGAAGGACCAAAGATCCCAGCTTTTCACTGAGTGTCAAATTCAAATTCATCACCCTTTCTTAAAAAAACAATTATCTTTCTCAGCTTTAATAATCAGTATTTTGTCTTCATGCAATTTTCAATCATTTTGAAATCAGTGGATTCTGTACTTTGATTTACAGTTTGTAGAGCGTTTTAACTATCTTGGAAACGGGGCTGTAAATGAAAATACGGGCTTTGAAAAATGCTTTTGTTCCTGTCAAGTGAGATTGTTTGTTTTTTCTGTTTTTAGTTTGTCGCTATTTGCTAAGATCTGTGAGAAGACGGTCCTGAAGAGAGTGTTGAAGGAACTGTGGAAACTGGTGATGAACACAATGGAAAAAACAATTGTGCTTCCAACACTTACAGATCAGACGGTATGTCATGAAAAAAAAAAGAAACATGTTCTCTTCCTCTTTTTCATCTGTTCTACTACTTAAATTCAATCATTCCCCTTGCTGTAATAAAGTATGATTCATTAACCCATCTGTCCTGCCATTTCCCCATCCTTGCTTTTGCTCTTTCTCTCTTAGGTTATTGTAAGTATATTTGTGTAGCCTTGTAGCCTTTAAAAGCATGAAGAAACACTATTCTTAACAAAAACCTTAACAACACCCTCTGTAGCCCTTGTCACTTTTCTTCTTGATGGGTGCAGTGCTTCAAAACCTGATTTAAATGGCAGCACAGTCCACCAGAGGCTTATTTGCCCTGCTACACTGAGTTGCTGTTCACCACTAAAACACTTAAACCTGAGTCCTTCCCCTCCTTAAAAACTGCTCCCAAAATACAGCTTGTTTACTGTATTCGTTTGAAAAGTATGTTCACTCTGATCATAAATGAATTGAATTTATAGCTCTGTTCTTTTCCCGATCACTAACCTCTCACTTAGCAAATGCTCCTCACATGCTCATCTCTCAAACACCACTTCTCTTTTCTTCACTCTGTACTCACATGCCTGTCCATCTCTCTTTCACAGGGCACTCAGATGATCTTTAATGCTGCAAAGGAACTGGGCCAGCTTTCCAAGCTCAAGGTGATGAACATAGATGGCAGAAAAAACTATTTAAAGGCCTATCAATTTGACAGAAATATTGTGGATTTCATCAACATGAAAGGCTGAGTTTTTTTTGTATGTACTTTTCCTGCAGGAACACATGGGCCGAGAAGAGGCCAAAGCTCTGACTCCTAAACAGTGTGCAGTCATAGAGTTAGCACTGGACACTATAAAGGTAGGATATGTATTTTTTTGCTCTTTAATTAGAATATTGCCATAGTTTGTATTTAAGTGTGCTGCTGCTATTTAATAGATGTTCACCCACTCAAACAGGAACTTTGATTTCATGGCTGCTTCATATGAAAATCAAAATGTTAACATAAGGTGGTTTTTGTATACTAGAAGTCATACGATGGCAGTCAACACCTTGTCTGAGCATTTCCACCTTAGAGCTATGATGCATCAAAGAAAGTCTCCAAATAACAGCTAGGGTTTAAATTATAACAAGCTTCAGAAACCAGTCATCAGAAGGAAGGTTTATCTACCGATGGTATCAGTATGAGTCTGCTCTGCTTTGATCCTCTCTTAAACTGTGGGTCAACCCTGCTTTGGGTTGCCACCCTCTGCACTAATCACACCGTCCCAAGTTTATTTTCCACACTATGCACAGAGCCACGTCTGTGTTCTGGAAATTCTTGATTTAAAAAACAGGCACTAAATTTTCCCTCCCCTGCTTAGAAAAAAAACTGCTTTATCAGTATTGACAGGCATTATGTCTGCCTCATTAGAGCAGCAGACAACAAGATCCTTCGCAGCTCTGGATGGGGAGGGTAGGAAAGAGGGAAGAGGAGCAAATAGCAGAGGGGAGAGATGGAGCTGATTTACATATTCAGGGATCCCAAAATCATTTTTTCAGCATTCCAATTTTGAACAGTAATAAATATAGAAAATACTACTTTAGATGAATAAATAGATGGATGAATGAATTCTTCATATATCATTTATATGAACATATGATGCTTTCACAGGTTTATTATTACTTTGAGATAGGCTGTTAAAGTTAAATATTAAAGATGTACTGATTAATAAGAACTTAGTTGATACCAGTATCAACATGAAGATAAATAATTTGGCTGATATTTCATCAGGGGGCAATAAAGCATCCGATGTGAAAAAAAAATTATTCTCGTCTTCATCACACTGATTTCTGAAACCTTAAAACATCAACAATACATAATGCTATTTATTTATTTATTTATCTATCTATCTATCTATCTATCTATCTATCTATCTATCTATCTATCTATCTATCTATCTATCTATCTATCT
>JBBBVU010000008.1:11699603-11723814 GCA_037177055.1 Atherinosoma microstoma
ATCTATCTATCTATCTATCTATCTATCTATCTATCTATCTATCTATCTATCTATCTATCTATCTATCTATTTATTTAACCTAAAGCACAGTCTGTATGGGGTATTTTATTTAATTGGATTTGAAATATGGTGATATTCATAATTAACTACCTATAGATGATCATTGATCATACTTGAATTAACCTAACAGGAGAATATTGCATGGAATTTTGTCACATTTTTGGGGGACGGGCCCACACATTTAGTATATTGCTCATTCCACAGAAGCAGGATCCTTACAATTAGATCCTTACAGTTATACCTCATTGAAAAGGTGAATAATCAGACTTTCCAACAATGTATCACACAACACCAACTGGTAATATTAAAGGGGAGAAATAATCAACCAAACACAAATGTTTTAGAAGTAAATTAATGGAAATATTCATCTGCATTCCTAAACAAAATATGATTATCAACCACATAAACATCAGCAGACACTTACTGATTTTATTTAATATATATCATTTGCTGCATATAACTGGAGTCACTTGATTAGTTTATATTTTTCCAGGTTTAAACGTGTTTGAATTACCAGGCAAGCTTCAGTCACCTCATTGCTTGCAGGATGTCAACCCTGTAGCATGCTATAAGGCAGTTTGATCCCACTGACTCACACCAGTTGTTTGACTCTCAGCTCACTGTGTCTTCTGTGTCGCTGCTTGCCATCAAGTGATCTATAACACACGTGTAATGTCCTGGCTGTTATGCAGCAATACTTCCATGCGGGTGGTGTGGGTCTGAAGAAGACGTTCTTGGAGAAGAGTCCGGATCTGCAGTCTCTGCGCTATGCCTTGTCTCTGTACACGCAGGCCACGGACAAGCTCATCAGGAAGTTTGTACTCTCACAGAATGCTCAGGGTACGACTTCAGACAGTAACAACACACACACACACACACTTTTACTGTTACAAGATCGATATAAACAGTTACAGTTTAAACAAAGATTGTTTGAGTTATTCAAATACATTAGTTTATTCTTCCATTCAGTATGGTTAATTGAATGAATCTGGATTATCGGGGCTAAGTGGAATAACTTGCTTATAGTGTTGCCGAAAACAATGTAGTTATTCCTTTAATCGCACATACCACAGGTTGATTCCTACAATCTGCTTGATGAATAACTGTTTTTATCAACTTTAATTCTGATTTTCTTCTGTCTGCTTTCAGTTCACGGAGGGAAAGGGATCAGATACTCAGCCAATGAAGACACCCCACCGGAAAAAGGTAAATGTCTCCCAGGAAAACCCTCAGCACCCAAACGCAATAAAAGTATTCACAATGAATAGGATTGCTGATGGAAGATTAAATCTTTCCCACATAGCTGTAGTAAGGAAACAGAAAGCACGACACACCAACAGAGATATTGAGTATAAATACAGCAGAGGCTTCAGATCAAGGTTGAGGGCAGAATGTGAAAGACATGATGAATAAAAGAACAGGTGATGCACACATGCGATGAAAAAGTGGTGTACATCTATTAACTTTCATTGCTTCCTTCAGATGAACTGATATTTTTCTGTTCTTCAAAGTCAATAGTGTCTGGGATGAATATAGGGCTGATAACTGAGTGTGTTTTTCCAGCATCTGGAGTGGATGCAGTCGGCGAGGTGATAATGAATGTTGATATTTTACCCCAACCGAATGGAGAGCACAAGATCAATGTCAAAGGTAAGAACACAGCGCCGATTATGCTGTGGTCTCATTTGCTTCTTTGTTCTCTGCTATTTTCCGTTTTTGCTCACTTGACCCTCCCGTTTTCCTCCCAGTGGTTGCTGCTAATGATCTGAAATGGAAAGCACAAGGCTTCAGGCCTTTTGTGGAAGTCTACATCATTGGCCCTCATCTCAGCGACAAGAAGAGGAAGTTTGCCACCAAATCCAAGAACAACAGCTGGTCTCCAAAGTTCAACGAGAGCTTCCAGTTGTGAGTATCCATTTTACCTTAACACTTATGTCAGCTGTAAACAACAGAATCAGGGTCACCAGCATATTCTGTCTTTTCAGCTCGCTGGGTACTGAGGTGGGACCAGAGAGCTACGAGCTACAGGTGTGTGTAAAGGACTACTGCTTCGCTCGGGAGGACCGTACAGTGGGCATGGCCTTGCTGCAGGTGAAGGACATGGCCAACAAAAGCAGCGTCACCTGCTGGATGTCGCTGGGCAGACGAGTCCACATGGACGAGACAGGCCTGACGGTGCTGCGGATCCTCTCTCAGCGTAACAACGACGATGTGGCAAAAGAGTTTGTGAAGCTCAAGTCAGACCAGCGCTCGGCTGAAGAGGGCCGCAGCTGAGGGAGGAGGAGGAGGATTAAACCCGTGTGCACAAAAACAGTAGAGACACCAGATAGACCTAGTGTTACGCACACATAGCACTCACGCCTACATTAACAACCGCGTGCAATATACAAGCACACACTTAAAAAAAGCTCTATTGTACATATATCTGCATACATTATGCAACATTTACATTGCAATGTTATCAATGCAAAGATGGGGAGTTATGTTTATAAAAAAAGATTTGATTTCATTTTATTTCTGCAGCTGCCCCACTTAAAGGCTCTCAGTTTAGGTTTGCTGTCAGATTAGCAAGCAGTAATCAATCCCTCAATCACTCTTTCCTATGACACATCACACCTTTTATATTCTGTACATTTAGTTGTGATATAATGCACTGCAGAACAACAAAACCATGTAAATAGTTTGAGAATGACCACTTTGCACTTTTGCTTCTCTGCATCTTCAGGAGAGCAGTCTTTGCCTAGCTACGCTCCATCCGTTCGTCCGTATGTATGTCAGCTCGCCTGCCTGACTGCGTGTTGTTCTTCAGTGCGTCCCCCACCTTTGTCGTTCGCGCCACAGTCTTCCCATGGTGTGATGTGTTGTGTTAAGTTGGAGTTGATACAGATCCAAGACCGATTTCTTTTCGCCCCAAAAAATCCAAGAGACCTTGGATCCAACGTGAAGGAGGCAACACCACTGCTAGTTTGTGTTGTAATGTATCAATGTCCTGCATGTTGACCCCAGGGACACTGTGATTCATTTTGCTGTAACCATGGCAACTATTCCCCTCCCACATAAAAGATGGGTGCCTCCAGTATTTTATCTGTGTGAGCATGGTGCATATAACCCTGTTACAATAAGGTTTTTTAAACACAAGCTGAGTAACCGTCATAATCAAAGAGAGGACACACTGACACTGGATCAGTTCAGAGCCCAATATGTGACGTGTTCATAGAAACGGACGTTGCGATTGCATTTTTTAAATGCTTCATACCGCTTGAAACAGAGCAATACCCCACTGTCTCTCACCCCTAGAGTGCACATTAACTCCAGAAAGGGCTACAGGATCAGTGGACTGGGATGTCACTTCACATACACTAATACATACGCTACGTGCTTCTGTTAGCAAACTGGCCACAAAGTTTTCCTGTGCACCTGCTCTGCCACAGAAACAGCGCTTCACTGCAGATATGCAACAATTCAGAAAGTCATGAATGACACTGGGGAACTGGGAGAAACCACACGAACCCTGAAAAGAGACTCGACGCTGACCAACATTTCACTGACACACTTTCCTCCTGGTCACCTGCACACATATAAACACATCTACTTAAGGCAATAGTGGTTTGTTTGTGTGTTCACTGAAACATGTGGACAAACCCTGTGTGAACACTGCTGTGTCTTCTATTATTGTGTACATGCATGTGTGTGTGTATGGGTTGATGGTCGCACCTGCAAAATGGGCTTTTGAGATTGTGAGCAATACTTGCACACCCTAAATGTATGTGCTGTCAGTATATAAAAACAGCAGGAGCACCATGTGCACTGTTCAGATCCAAGGAATGGGAAACTTTTTGTAAATCACTGAGATATTTTATTTATGGACTCATAAATTCCCATTCCCATTGGAAGTGTGTAAGCTTTTCCTGACATTTGCTAAGGAGAAGGAAAGTGTTTTGAATTACTATTTGCCTTTAGTAGGACCAAATTTGCAAAAGCCACAGCTCAGTTTATTTTTTAAAGAATGAAGCCATCAAAGTCACCGCCAAGATGTCCCTATTTTCCTTTCAGTCATGTTGATAAATCCGTTTTCCTTTACCTGCAAAGAGGTGAGCAGACACTCACAGCCATAGTCTGGCTCGTCTTGTCTCTTAGTGAAATTAAATGTCAGTGACGGTGACTAAACGCTGCAGGAAACTTTTCTGTCACACCGTACTGGTCTGTTACTTGTTACCTTTACTCAAAACTGCTTAAAACTTACCAAAAATAAAATCTGTGAATGTTATTTACCCTCAGCAAAGCCTTCTCTGTCTCATCAAAAGGATTGTAAAATCTTAAACCACAATTAGCTTCGAGAGACCAACTCATGCCTTTGATTTTGTTCACCGGATATCACTTGAGCCATAAGAATGATATTCTGCTTGTTTTTTGTGTGGAAAAACTCTAGTTGTGCAGTCCTTGGCAACATTTAAAGGGGAACTCCACTAATTTTACACATCAGGGTCTGTCTACTGTCTCCTATAGAAAAGTCTTGTGCGTATGTCCCTCAGGAAGAGTGGGAATTCTGATAAATGTCGTCACGTGGTGTCAATTGTTAGATCTTGGCTACAAGTAAGGTAGAAAGAAAAAAAAGTGCCACAATAACCAATACTCAAATGTTGAACATGTGGCATTATGGGTAACGATTTTTATGTGTGCCAGTCCATGAGTTTCAGAATGTAACAAATTGGTGGAGTGCTCCTTTAACAGTACCTGCAGATACACAGTTTTCATGTGTTGTCGTGTGAAATCTTGAGGTTCAAGACGAAACTTGTAGAACCGATCATCCAGTTTTGGGCTCGCCCATCTGAGTCACCTGACCCGCACACATCTACGCACCAACCTCCGCTCAAGCACAAAAGGGGACATGGAAGATGACACACATGCATGCACACCTACACAACTCTGTGGAGACCAATGATGCCCACCCTGTGAATAGAATCAACTACAATTGCATGATGGGAAACTTAATTGTGCCAGCACGTGTCTCTTTGATGTTACTTGACTTTTTATTTGACTTCTTACTTTCCAAAGCTATGTAATAACTCATCAGTGTGTTTCTGTTTTTAAAAAACAAAAACAAACAAAAAAAGAATCTGTAACCAATATGAATGTAGTGTGAACACAGAACTCGCATGAGAGAATTATTTTCTACTGAGGATGTTTGTAATTTGTTTATTATTGATTGTTCTTAATGAGGATGAAGTGGAGCTGGAATACAGCCTGATTGTGATCTGCTTCCTATTAAAAGGACTTTTGTGTCACAACCTACATGTCTCACAGAGAATCACTGCAGGTTAAAGGAATGTTTTCAGGCTGTCATTTCATGAGAGAAACTCTAAAAGTCATGAAAGCACCTAGTTAGGAACTGCACGACATCTTCACCTATAAAAATTCAGACAAATATTTCAGCAGATGTTGCTGGGGTCTCTCAGACAGCTGGGTGTAACTGACACAAACTTTCAGCTGGAAGCAGCTTCCACCTCAGTGAACACTCAGGGGAACGTCCCCACGAAACCAGGGTTTAGCCTCCATGAAAGCGACCATGTCTGAAACCAGGTCCCAGAGTGGATAGGTTTGAAACCTGTAGCGTCTGTGCTCCGTAGGGACAGTATAACCGCACAACTGGGGGACATGACGTCAGAGTGAAGCGCATAACACAAGGAGTCGGTGTGCCTTGAAGACTCGCAAAATACCAGCGTATTTACTTTATTCCCAATCCATATCTTCCTCATGTTTTTGCTTTATTGACCATCTCACTGATTTCACATCGTTTGTTGCGCCGCCACGTTGGGAAGTGAAAAGCTAGTTCGGACCGCTCCTGCTGCCCAGCGCGTTTACTGTGGCCCCTCCTGCTGCCTGCAACATATCCGCTACCTTCATATTTACAACTACATAGTCAATCAACAGTTGTGTTTAACAGACAGAATTATAAATATTTCTGTCAAGCTGTGGAAAGTAAAAAAGAAAAAAAAGAAAGTATTTCTACTTCATGTCAAAGGTGAATAAGTAAACATGTACCCATTAGGGATGTCTCTATGTTTATATTTAAATTTAGGTGTCAACGTTACATTTACTGCAACAAATCACTGCTAATTTAAGACTGTTCAATTAATTTAGAGACCACGTAGGGATTTTAAGTCCGTAACATTTAATTTACACTAAAAACTCACCAAATTTGTCATTTACACCGTGCTGAAGGTTGAATTTGTAGAATATCCCACAACTTCACTGCGGCTGTGTTTACACTGAGCAACTTTAGTGTTGATTTGCTGCTTCACATAAACCATGATTTACATAAAAACGTATTCATTAGCCTCCTAATTAACCATGAACAACGATTTTGCTTTCATTTCTTGTTATACGAACAGGACTGTTCAATAATCAAACGAATACCTTTTTTTTTTTTAAAGAACTTTATTATAATTTGCAATCTCTTCTTTTTTTTCCTGCTTGCCGTCATCTGTGAAACATGTCCAGGTCATCCTTTGGTCTTCTTTTCTCTGGAGTGCACACAAACGTGAAGACGGATGGGACGGGGGACATGTTGTCCAGCTTTTACCTAAGGAAAGACTAAATTAGCCTCAGAACAACCTGGAGCGCTATAACGTTAAACACTGCGGTTAGCTCCACTTTAGTTCTTTACTTTTTCCATTTAAAAAAATATTCATACTAAAGTTCCCCATAGATATACTTGGAAAGCCCACAAAACAATAATTTCGGTTAACTTACCACCGACACAGAGCTGCTACACCGCCTGAGGTTTCCGATGGCTTCCAGTTATCTGGTTTGATGACAGCGGCTCATCAGGCCGCCATTCAAGGCTCAGCCGACATCTGTAAAGTTAAATCCCATCCTTGGGATGTCGATCGGAAGATTGAAAAACACAGCACGGATTTAACATTTGTTAACGTGAAAAGCGAGTTGTAGCTGCCGAGCTTGTAGCAGTAGTCAGTCTGTTCCCCCACATGACCTGTGTCACCTATGACGGTCATTTCACACAATCTACCTATCTACCTCACTTAGAGAGCAGTTGGGGGGAAAAGTCTCATTTTAGTTTAAAAAAGAAGAGACGCTCATCAAAAACATGCAAATGTATTTTTTCCTCCAATTTGTTTAAGCCATCTCCACTAAAAGTCATATCAATGAAAGAAAAAACCCATTTCGTATCCAAGCTATTACTTACAAAGAAAACTTTGTGAATTTAAAACATTTTCTATGCCTTTTATTCATTTTAAACCTGGTGCTGTCCTGTAGCTCAGTACGAAGGAATAACTAGCTTTTCCTCACATCTCCAAGCTCTGACCTACTGCAGGTGTCTGTGCTGCCACCACGAGGCGCCATCACAGCTCTTCCAGTCTGCTGCACATTCAGACTTTATCAATAAAGAAGCAGGACAGAGGCTTTTAATTTTTTTTACCGTAAAAAATGAAACCAAAAACAAGACTTTATTAAAGAAGCATAAAAAATAAAACTCTTGATACATTTCTCATAACCGTCAAGTCAGCTCAAATTATACGATTATACAATTTCTCCGGCTCACGGTTAAAAGGTCCATAAACTTTCAAATAAAATATATTTCAATTTTAAAATTTCTTCAATAATTTTCTCATTTTTTTTTATAAATTGCCTATATGTAGTACACAGGAAATAAGGAAAATAAAAAATGGAAAATAAAAATAAATTTGAAGTAATAAAAAGGGTCACATTATTGTCTGGGATATTTAGGTAAGCAAATAAATTGTAAAAATAAAACGTGTACAAAGTTGTTTTTTTTTTGTTTTTGTTTTTTTGTTTTTTCTTCACCTTAAAAATTATTAGCTAATGCCAGGTGGCTTGAAGACATGCAGATGGTTAACTTACAAATAATGATACATGTTCTTTAGAAACTACACTTATCTTCAATTAAGTCATTTTGTTTTTGAAAACAAAAAGATCCCGTTGATTGTATCCAGGGTATATACACACACAGGTTAGGCCTGAAACCTAGTTTGCTGACATTTTGGTTCTGCATACAAAGATAATTAAAGCAAAAAATAGGAGAGCGGAGGCTTAAAAGGGGAGTCTGTCGCCCCTTACTGACATGGCTCTCTTAGCATCCCCCTTCTAATCACAAAAAAAAGGTCAGAGGTCACTGACTAGCATGCCTCAGGAAACCCTGTTTTAAAACCTTTAAAAAAGGAATTGGGGGAGGGGATACAATTGGCTAAAAAATAAAATAAAAAGTAGCAATCGATCTGAAAAAATTTGTACCTTTTACAATTAAAACTACTGTACATTAACCCTAACATTCTCTCATTGGCCAGAAACATCCTGGGGCAACCCCAGGATTTACATTTAACCCATCTGGCAAATACAACACAATTTTTTTCTTTAACATATTAACTTGGACAGTTTAAAGAGGGCTTCAAGAGCAGCCTCAACAGACTCACACAATATCACATATCTGTTCATTCAGACACATTAGCAGCCCTGCATCTGTTTTGAGTGTGAAGGAGAAGACGCGGAAAGCAACAAAGCCCGACAGGAGGGGGGGGGGGGGGGGTGTTGCTGGTTTCAACACAGCAGTCCCGCAGGGGAGGGGGGGCAATAAGAATGAAACAGGGCTGTCAGGTCTATAGTGCACCGGAGATGTTAGTCTGAGAACTAAATGGCCTCCCACTAATGACTGGGTTTGTTCATCTTTATAATTCAGTAGGGAGTTGCACCAAAGCACCAAGGACTCGTCTTCACAAGGACTACCAGCTCAGCTCCTGGGCAGGCTCTCTTAAAAACTGTCCGTGTACTGCTGCGCTCAACTGGGACAGCCACAGCGGAGATACTGCTATTGTCCCATAAGTAGCAAACAAACAGTCAAAACAGCAAATAAGTTTGACGTTATACTAACTGGAGCACCAAAGCACAACAGCAACTGCACAATTCTTTTCTCAGAGTTACCTTTCATCCTATAATATTAAACCCTGCCGCCTGTACTGATCTGTGATAATGTCCAGGCAGGACGACACACTGACTGCAGTGACCCTACACACCAACAAAATCTGGATGTGATGACTGTAGGGATAACTTGAAAAAATAATTAATAAAGCAAAACATTCTGCAGCTGCTGGGATTGAACACGGAGTGTCTGGAAGCCCTGGATGACCTAGCTACTAGCTGCCATAAAGAATAAGTTGATTCTTCCTACTTGTGTGAGCCTGAAAATGTGATTATGTGTCTGTGCAGTCAGAGGAAGCCCTTGAGAATTAGATGTGTTGTTTCAATTCAGTTGTCATGGCTTGTCTCACTCTATGAGCTGATTCCACATGATCAAAAGGGCCACCGACGACAACCATCACACCAACGTCACCCAAATCATGTTGTATTAAACACTAAATGAGGCAGTTACTGCAAACTCACACTGAACTTTTTTTTTTTAAACACAAACACAAAACAGGCTGTACCTGCCTAACTGGAGTTACTCAGTAATGCTATGAAACACAGGACAAAATCTCAAAACTACTAAACCATATAGCGCACTACGTTTTGCCAAGAGTCCAGCGCTATATGGGTACAACAGTGTGTCATCTGAGAGAGTGCCATACAGCTTTGCTGTTAAGAGAGGGGTGGAAGACCAAAACCTAACAAATACGTAAGAGCTGTGTTTTGTTTTTTTTCCTTTTTGTTTTTAAAAGGGGCCGGGGTACAGTGCATGGGGGGGAGAAAAGGTTTAATCAAGCCCCTTTTTATTGTTTCATGTAGGAAAAGCAGTCTTCTCTCCTTAACCGTATTGAACAAAACATTCTAGTGTGACATCAGAAAAGCCCTATCTCATCCTAGAGTTCAAAATATGTCTGTTAGCCACACACTACACAGTCAAGAGTCAAACTAGTAGAAAACACTAAATAAGCAGTGTAACAGACACGGGATGTGAGAGGATAATGTTCTAGTGTGGATGGATCAGAGCGACGTCTTCCTTTAAGACGGAGTGAAGGACAGAAAACAAACCCTCTCATAGAGATGACACACTGACGCTCGTGAATATTATAAGTGGGCATTATTCTCTCACATACACACCACCACATACACACAGAAGGAAAGAAATGTAAAGGGATTGTCAGGCAGCCCAAACAACCAAACTGACCACAGTCACGGTCCGTCAGCATCACCAAACTGTATTTTCCCCCCACCTATTAAAAGATAATCAATAAGAATAAATTCAACAGCCACATTCGAAACATGGAGCAGAATCATCCAAATTCATCCAACGCATTACTGAACTTAATCAAGAATTGAGAAATGTCTATTCATAGCATTCATTTGGCTTATTTACTGATGGCTAAATTTTGTGTGGCAACAAGAAACAGGAATTCATCCTTAACAGGTACCTTGAGTGTAGTGTTCTGCCAGGTGCCTGACAACATGCCAACCTTCAAAAAAAAGAGAGAAAATAAAGGCTTTTCCAAGCTTTGAAAAAAAGAGAAACCCTTCCGCTTCATGTCACAAAAAATATAGCATGAGTGATCGCGGAGGAAAAGGGATTTGTTGGAACAGGTTGAGAACATTAAAATTAGGAGTAGAAAAGTGCAGGCCTCATTGACAGCTTCATCGAAAAATATCTGTTGAGTACAAAAGTGTTAAAAGGAAAGGCTGTGAGAGAAAGCAGGCAGAAATCTGAAGAAGAAGCCAGAATGAAGACATGTGGAGACAGCCAGCAGAGCCGGCTGCACCGGGTCGAAATGAAGGCCTGAAGAGAGATAAGACACTAGTTTCCTTCCATAAGTTCACCGCTGAGAGACTGTCTGATCCCCAACTGTCTGCTGACCAGTTTCAATTCACTTCCCTCTGAAAATAAGTCATTGTCATTATTATTATTATTATTGTTGTCATTAATCTTGACAGTTATCAGCAATATATCAACATCCGTATATTATCATCTATATTAATGCATTTATTGTGATCCATCATGTGTTTGTGAAGGTTTATTAGTGTGAATCCTTCCATTGTCGCCACCACAGCTAGTGCCCCACTCCAATATCTTCTTGTACTCCATCAATCCCTCATATTCAACCCCCAACTCAGTTTCCTGGAGCATTAGGAGAAGATGCGGATGCACTGTGTGGTAGGAGTGTGACAGACTGGACATTCTGGATCAGCTGACTGGCAGATTTGCCCGGCGCACTCCATGCAGAAAAGGTTGTGGCCACAAGGCACCAGGGCTGCTGTCACCTCACTCTCAAAACAAACAAAACAGTCCCTGTTGATCCCAGGGCTAACGCCAACCAAGCTCGCAACCCCTGGACCAGAGCTGCCTTTCAGACGGCTCAGCATCCCAGAGTTGAGAGCCACGCCGCTGCTGCCTCCCTCGGAGTCAGTGGGTGAGCCACCTGGCAGGGAGGAGGCTGAGCAGGAGGAGTAGCCAGTCGATGAGCCACCGGAGCTGGAGCTGGAAGCCCCAGAGAAGGAACCGCCTCCTGTACTGCCAGACTGTAGCCAGGAGAGAGTGCTGAGAGGGTCGCTCTGGGCACGACGGGCCAGTGGGTGATCCAGGGGGCCAACGCCCGTGTCCTGAGGCAGAGTTGGAGACAATCGTGGAGTTATAGCACCGCCGCTGAGGCCGCTGCTGTTGCGACGTAGAGGCTGCTGCTGGGAGGAGCCAGCTGTTTTATTGCCTGCACCGCCATTGACGAAAGGTGCCCAGATGTTGGAAGCACTGAACTCAAAGCCCAGTTCATCTGAGGGTGGCAGTCCTGGGGTAGAGTCGCCCCCAAACGTGAACCCGCCTCCAGCACTGCTGGAGCCTGTGCTAAAAGGGCTGGTTGGGCTACCGCCCTCATTGGCCTTTCGGGTGGTGCTGAAGCTGTCTGAGCTCATTGCGCCGTTGTGCGTGTGATAGGCAACAGAAGAGGACATCTTCCGGCTCGAGGAGTGGTGCATGGACATGGGAATAGAAGGCGGTGGAGATGGGGGAGTGGGGGGTGGGGCTGAATGGTGGCTTGCAGCCCTGGACCACAGAGATGCACCGAGCCCTGCACTCAAGGACCCGAGACCTTCTAGGCTGACATCAGTGCCGTTGGTGTGGAAGTCATTGTCTCCTTGCAGGTCTACAAAGGTTCCAGTTCGCAGGGTGATGTGAGTCTCAATCTCCTCTCTCGCTCTGTCAACGTTTTCTGGCATCCCAGTCACCTCGAACACTGGGTCTTTCTCTCGGCTGGGTGTCACAATGTAGGTGTGGGTCTGCTGCTGGATGCGCTTGATTGTTGCTCCCTTTGGTCCGACGACTAAACCAACCACTCTGTAGGGCACTCTCACCTGGATCAAGAAGAGAAAACAATGTTTTAGCCTAAAATATGTACTTTATAAGCATGTTTAAAAAAAAAGATTAAGTGACTAGTTTGTTAACTTGTAGAGTACAACTACAATAAAACATCTCCAAGCCACAGAGTTTTCTGCACCTGTATTGTGGTCTGTCCCGGTAAATGAGGCGGACCAGGAAGAGAGCCGCCGCCGCTGCCTCCTCCTCCTCCCCCTCCTCCTGCTTTGCAGCGGGATGCCCGAATCATAGAGAAATGCTCAGCCGCAGACACAATTTCACGTTTGGCCATCTCCACGTCCTCCCTGCGTCCCGTCACGATGAACATTGGATCCTCGCCTCTGACTGGAGTCTTTATGTAGGTGTTTGTTTTAGCCCGCAGAGCCTTGATCTTACACCCTGGAAGATTTAGAAGCACATAAGCAACAGTTGTAACAATCACAGTAAAAATTACATTTTAAGCTAATTTTCTTAAACTCTAAAATTACATGCAGTGTGTATTGGCTCATATTTTTAAATGAGTGACTATTACATAATCACCTGACCCATTTCTTTTAGCTAGGATAAGTGTAAAATCAGTATGGTCATTTCCATGTACTTGTATAAAAATAAGCTTATGAAACTAAATGGAGCATTGCAATCACAATATTCCAGCCTTTGTGCCCCTCTCCTTTCCGATATGGTTTAATGCTTATCTTGAGGCACTTAACTTCTAATCTTTGAACAACTACTTTTCAGTTAGCATCTGTTGAAATTTATATAATGGATTCAGTTACAGCATCACTGTGGGTGCCTTCTTACTTTGAGCCATGTGAAAAAGGAGATCCCAGCAGTACAGAGGAGGCAATTTGTGAAGCTTGTAGCAAAAAGGCAGTCTGCAGAGCTAACATCACCAGCATAAAAATATTGAAGGTGTGATTTGTTTTAATTGAAACTACAGTAAATGGGTTAAGTGTCCACTAATTTATATGCATACAGCAGTTATTTTACAATATGAAGAGGAACCTTGAATTAAATGTTTTGCTCCTAAACATTTAAACTGGTACAGAATCCATAACACCGCGGGCTCTCCAGTTTATGTTATCCTTTGTGGTGTCTTTATAAAAGCAGCTGATTATCATATCAAAATATAACATCGATGGCAGTAGCTATGCAGGATATTCATAAGCTCAAGCGTTATATCTGTGGCTGCTGCACCGCCCGTGTCATCTTATGCTGCCCCACCAGCATCCACACCGTACTGTGTCTTTAAATGAGAACGGTTCATTCCCGGTGACCAATAGGACGCACAGAGCGTGATGTCATTCTGGGAAGCAGAAAGCATGGCTTTTTCAAACAAAGAGAACAATGCCGTAATGCTACCGCGGCTGTGAAGCAAAAACTGACTCCTAAACGCCAGCACACTTCAAGAGTGGGTCAAATGTTGATAAAAACGATGGGGAGATATCATGTGTATAAAACGTGGCAGCTCGGACGCAAGCAGCAGCATCGGCAGACAGCGATGGGTGCAGGGCGTAACACCGCCCAGTCCCGTGTTTGTGCGCCTGCTGCCCCATTTCTACCTCAAAATCTGCTCAGAAAATCCTATAATAAAATACCAAAGACACGCATATGTGTTAGCGTCGCGACTTCTGTGGTCAAATTTGCGACTTCGAATCTGCGATATATAAACAGAGCATGTTTCGCTATATCTTCTTTGTTTGGTGCAGGCTTCTAGACATGTCCAGACTCCCGACAATCTGCCGCTTTGTCTGACCCTCTTCCACCCCTCCCCCTCAATCCTACTCATCAACCACCCCCACTCTCCCACTCTCTGTCAGGGCATTGTCTAAATACAGATAAAATGGGCATTCAAAAAACACAAGCAGTGCCGTTTTTATTGAGTATCCGCATTATGCTACCATTAAATTCCTAAACAGGGTGTTTAGTCCGACTGGAGGATCATGCCCAGACAGTTAAAGTTCAGAGACCCTCCTCTCACCAGGCAGCCACCCAAACAAAGAACCAGGTTGCATGCTGCCCAAACATGCTCAGAATAAACATAAACATCTAATAATTATTATTCATATTTGAATCATACACACTTACCTTGTCTCCCAACTATTTCAGCCACATGTTCAGAGCTGGGGACAGGCACACATTCAGTCATGTTGACGCTTCTTTTCCTGTTGGAGAGGACGGAGCTTTGTTCCCCGTGGAGCATGGCGTGTGAGCCGGCCATGTGGTACCCGCCTGAGCCGTAGTACTCCGGGGAAGGAGAGCAAGATGTCGGTGAGTCTCGGGACCCACTGGGATGTTCCAGCATCTGTAGATCCATATAGCCACCTCCACCCACACCATTGCAGCTCTCAGAGCCCGGACCCTGGTTGGCATCCAGGGTGTCGACAAGCCCGCTGCCTCCACTACCGCCGCCGCCCCCACAGTCCACCTTCTCCAGAGCCATGAGTGACAGCTGATCCAAGGCGAAGCGGAGCGCCTCTTGGTGATCTTCTTCCCGGGACTCCTGATCCGTTTCCCGGGACAGACCAACACCGTTGTGCTGGCTGCTGATCACCACGTCGTGGTCCATAATCTCGGGGTGGAATAAAGGGCTAGGCATAGTCTCTCCGTTGATCTCACATCAGATCACGGATGCCTTATGTTGGGAGTGCGCTCACTCTGCTGAAATTAAGGAAAACAACAACCAAGATAAACAATTTGTTTTGTTTTTTCAATTAAATGCGCATAAAATGAGTGGTGGTGAGCATCCTAGGTAACTCATCAACAGCAGCATGCATAATAGTGTTAATTTGAGCGCCTTGCTTTGTCTGTTGTTGCTTCTTGTCTGACAACTGAACCCATCCAGGAGACTGGTTGTTTTGTCTGCCCCAATACAACTGAATGAGGTATTTCCACAATGTAGATAAACGGAAAATTTTTTGCACCAACTTCAGTCACTCGATATATGTAAATTGAACTCATAAGGTCTACCAAATAAGGAAGAAATTATGTTGTTGGCTTGAAAAAGAAAGCTAACAGGCTAGCTCCACATAGTCGGTAGTCAGTCACGTTGTCGACCCCTTTGTTTGGGAGCACCGCGGCTAGCTGGTTAGCTCTATCCTGACAGTCGAGCTTGTGCTAATTAAAAAAAAATAAACATGTTGTTTTTTAAAATTAAACAAACATGGAAAGCTCACAAACTTACTTTATCTAGCCTTTAATGTTCTCTCTTCGCTTGTCTTCCAGCTCTTGAGGGAAAGACGAGAAGCAGCAAGGAGGAGATCAGTGCTGTGCAGTGCAGCGCTAAGAGCTAGCGCGTTAGCTTACTAGCAGGCTAAATGGGGGCGTTGAAGAAAAAACGTTAAAAATCGAAAATAGGGCACAGTTGTTTTTCCTCTTCCTGGAGAGTCAAAGTGTACTCCTAGGACGGTAGCTGAGTCTTCATTGTCTGTATCGTCAACAAGACCGAGCTGAAATCCAAGCCTGGGAGTTCCCTTTTAGTTATAAAAACAGTGATTCTCGGCTCTCTGCTGCTGCCTGACCCCGGTCGGTCCGCCGCCTTTGTCTAGCCAGGCGCACGCCGCTCAGTCTCTCGCACACGGCACTGACGTCACCCGCGACACAACAATGGGTTCAAAGGCCACATGAAGCAAGTGGACAGCATCAATGCTCAGCTACTGCCCACTGCCACTCTCTCTCTCAATTTTCACGGCACAATTTAACTATTTTTTTTCCTATCAAAGAGATGCTTTTGCATCCTGTCAACACAGAGATACATGTGAAGAAAAAATGTGGTCATGGTTGGGTGTGTTCATCATGGCTACCAATGAGGTGTTTGGGGTGGTCCAACAAAACCCCTGAGAGATGCTAATACACTTTATTGCATTTGCTTTCCAGGTTATTTGATAATGACAAATAAGTAATAGAGGTACACAGTCATCTGAAATCATGTAAATACTTCAGAACATAAATTTTTTATTAAGCAAGCACTGAAATCAAGGGTTGAATTTTTAAAGTGTATCTGAAAATAACAAGTCCATATGCACAATGAAAGCTTTTTTTTTTTATATAATAAGTGATGAGATTCATTTTAATTAATACAAAATCCCTGTATGTTTCCCCAACAGCAATGAAAGGAGAAAATGATAAATGCCTTTTTTTCCCTATTTTTGACCAAATCAGATTTGCTTCTTGAACTGGCTATATTAAGGAATTGTAAGCTTAACATGTAATCAAGCATCAGTTCATGTTTGGAGCTCCACCATCATAATAAAGAATGTACCATCAGCAGGTGTAGTACATAGTCTCCCTCTCTCAAACACCCTCTTCAGTCTGAGGTAAATCATTTCTCCCGATCAAACTGTCCGCACATGAAAACTCACTGTTACCCAACAGTTAGTACATCTTTGATTCCTCTTCTTGCATTTTAGTCCCTCCCACTTGTGGTGGATGCAGATACAGACTAGGCATAGTAAGCATCAGTCAAAGGGTATTTCAAACTCTTGAATTTTAAGCAGAGGTCAATTAAATATTACATTGTGAACGGCTGCATCATCTCTGTAATATTTAGTTACAGCCTATTGCTTTATTTTAAAATCCATCTAATCAATATTTTAAAAAAATGTGTTTGTAAAACCATATATATCTCAAATTAAGCTCAACATGTATCAATTCCAATATACACGTCACCGGTACTGAAACGTCTTTGACAAAGAAGACACTGATGCATCCCGGCACTCTATGCAGCTTCTTTCCTCCTCCAAGTGTATTTTAGGGAATAAATCATTTTCAAGATTTTGTGCCGAGATAAAGTTCTGGGTCACAAGTTTGTGCCTGAAGGAGGCAAGGAAGAAGAAATTTGAGAAATAAGATGAGCTTTTGGTCTCAGAAAGGTGTCAAATTTTTAGGTTTTCTAACCAATTAATTATTCGTCAAATTAAGTTCAAAATATGTGTACAAAACAAAGAAGAACCTGTTCTGTGTGGGTTAAAAAGAAATAAAATGAGTAAAAAAAAACAAAAAAAAACATCAGCTTTGGAAGTTTTCTTTTTAATTTGGTCAATTTGAAATGCTGAAGTCTAAAGTTTACCTTGGCTGAAAGTAAGATTATAAACAATTATGAAAAGAAAAAGGACAACCATTCTTCACCATAAATCATAAAGGAGTTGCATTTATTTGACCATGAAAGTAGTACACAGACAAAATCTTATAACGATGTACAGTACACCAGGATTGTGTTTGTGTTGTCTGAGGATACATATCTTAACTGTAACTGTCCAAACTCTAGTGTAATTGGCAAAACAACAAAATAATTTCTTATTTTTAAACTTATTTTTTAGACACAAGCACCATGACTCAAACTATGTAAACTCAGGTTATTGCAAGAAAAAAAACAGAAATGTAAAATGTTTAAATGTTTGGTTATTCACAGCTACAGAGTGCCGTGTGCTTATACAAAAGAAATACTGCAGTTTTTTCCTCCTTTTTCTTGTGTAACAAAACTACCTGCAGTGTCAGAAAAATACAAAGAAACACGTTCTTGGAGAACAGTTAAAAATTTACACACTTTTCAGAACCAACTTAAACATCACAACATTCACATACATAAGGTTTGTGTCTTCAGCATTGAGCTAGAACAGCTGTTAGGCGAATGTAACACTGCACTGTATTGAGCACCATCCACAGCTGCCTTACATTAGTAGAGGTAAAATGAAAACTGAAACTCAAAGCACCCTTTTAGGGCTACACTGCCACTTTTAAGGAAAACAAACAAAACATTAAAAGACAAAAGTCTTTGTTAATGTGAGCAAAGTCTGCAGCACAATGTCTGCATTTAAAGTCTGTTTCAGTTTAAGTGTATACAGTTCAGCATGGAGACATATACTTGAACATCTGAAAAAATGAACTTTACCAGCAAACTTCATGTCCATCAAACCTGTGGGAGAGATAAAGTGTTACTCCGTTAAGAATGTCTTTAAGTTCACATCATTGTAGGACTGAGTTGTATTGGATGAATCAGAGAAGTTTAGCTATTCTACTGTGTTTGTGTGTACCTGGGCTATAATTCCTCCTTGTCCACCTGCTCAACTTTCTCCTCGACTTTGTCAACTGCTGCATCTGCAGTGGAAGCCTCTATATGAGCCAGCGAATCAGCCATCAGGGCTTCCTCCAGCCGTCTCCTCACATTCTGCACCAGGTCTTCCTGCTTCCTAAGAGGTACACACAAGGACAAGTGTTATAAGTGATGACAAGCTCATCACTACTCAGAAGCTAAAACCGATTGTCTTTTAATGTCCTCAGAAAACCTGGAAAAATTGACTAAAAAACAAAAATCCCATATCTTCTGATGGCCACAAGAACACGCAGTACAATCTTATCCATTGATTGAGCTTAAGGGGCCATTCGATTAGCTACCTGACAATCGGTCTAGTAAATCCAGGGTAATTACAGCTTACACTAATGACAGCTCTTTCACAATCAATGCAGTCACTACACTATACCTTTTTTTAGTTTATTTATTGAAATACACTTTTAAAAACATTTTACCACACAACTAATGCATAAACATCATGGACCTACGGAGACTCGGGTGGTGAACATTTCCACTATGGCAATTAGACCCACTATTTTAATTGTTGTACTAACAAATTTATGATGACCATAACTTTTAAATGGGGCAAGTGTTCTATATGGCAAAGCACAGAATTTTAACATGTCTGAATGATTTCTTATGACATTATGAGTGGCTGCATGGTGGTGCAGTGCTTAGCGCTTTCACCTCGCAGGAAGAAGATTCCAGGTTTGAACCTCAGGTGGGGCCTTTCTGGGTGGAGTTTGCATGTTCTCCCCATGCATGCATGGAGTAACTACAACCAGAGTTGCAAAAACACTAGGCCTGAATTGTTTAGCAAGTGACTTTTCAGACATTATGCCCTGTGAGCTTAATAACTACTGTTAAAAGTCTATTTTTATTTACATTATTTGCACTGCTTGAATGGCAATTCTATACTGCGAGTACAAGCAGACTGGGTTCACTGCTGACTTCAGCGCGGGAAAAACTGGAGTAACCTCAAATGAACCAAATATAACCTTGCTCTGTAATTAAGCTGGAGATGGGAAATTGCAGTTCACATAAATCACAAAAACACACTGAAGTGCACCAGTAGTTAGTTATGTATATATAGTAAACAAAAAATTAATATGGTGAAGCTGTTAACTCTATCAACAGCCTCATTGTTGCATTTGTGAACATTCAGGGATGTGTAACTATCCAACAGCCAGCTTGAAACTGCTCTGAGTACACAGATATATGAATGACTGAAATTGGTAAAGAAAGGCAGCTTTGCTTGTAGCAGTTCTAAAGCTAAAATTGCAATAATGGTAGAGCAAACGCCTCATAATATTTAAATTAAAGTCTGTTGAATTTGCGCGCCTTTGGGCAGCAAAATATTCTGGCCAAATGCAACCCTCATTAATACACCCAATCTACCCATTTCAAGTCTAAATGTCTTTGCATTATGGATATTGTGCATATTTATATTGCGAGGATACATTTTTGATATATTTGAATTTTTTTTAAATGTAAGGAACAAAAACTGCAAGTTTCACAAAATGTTTAACATGGATTCAGAGAAAAATATGCAATGTCTGAATGATAACAGCAACTTCAAGTTGTTTTTTTTTAACACTTTCAAGCTCAAAATAATTTGCAGATGAAGCTGTGGAAAAGATGCAATAAAGTTAGAAATGGCAACAACAACAAAAAATCTGTTGATAATGCAATTACCAGCAATTTTGCTAACTAGTGAGATTATTCACAATTCTACTGATAATTGCAAGAGAAGAAAGAAAAAAAAAAAACAGGTTTACGAGCTGGTCAAAGTAACAGTGACCCACTGAAAAAGATTACATGTACAACTTATCTTTCCCCCAACATGACATGAAACATGGATAGACCTGTTTCAACATGCCTTTTCAGTGGCTTTAGTATCACATTTATCCTCAGAGTGCCGAGACCACTACTTTCCTGTGGATGAGCCTGTAAGCAACAACTTGAGAAACAGCCCTACACTGTATCCTACAGGCTGTGATGGACCACAGTTGCTGATAATAACAAATGTCTGAGATAACTGGATAAGTTGATATTTCTGACTGGGCTGCAGGAGTCAGCTTACACACTGGGGCTGAGTGTAAGCTGCCAGCTGTCTTGCAGAGAAGTAAAAACAATTGGTTGCTTTTTTTTTTTTGTCTTCAAATCACTGCTGTCAGTTTCAGACCTTCCATGTAAGACCCAATGGTCAGTACACTTGCTTTAATAAAAGAAAAAAAAAAAAGACACTTTTTTGCAGCACCCAGCACAGCATTCTCATTGAAGCATGTGCAAACGTGTTATGCTCCCATTAATGCTGATTAGAGAAGGAGCACATTAATATTGTGATTACTGCAAAGTGATTCAACATGGAACTGAGTGCTGATTAGACGCTATCTCAATGCACTCAAGAGCCAGATGTTAGTGGGAGTTAGACGGTTTTTGACCAATGGGAAGGAACTTTCAACAAAGAAAAAAAAATCTGCAAAGCCTGCTTGTGTGCAGCAAATGTTACAACATAGAATATTATTAGTACTGGAAGTACTGTTCAGTGAAGAAATGGCACTTTGAATTAGGGTCAAACATGCCATCTCTGAAATTTAATCTCACATGGTAGAGGGAGGAGTTGTTGGCATACTACAACTTTCCACTTAACAGGCATAATAACCATCACTCCTCCTACCATTTATAAATGAATTCACAACTACTTCCTCTTTTTTTTGTAAGAAACCATAGCTTCCCATTTGCCATGACTCCTTGATTTCCAGCAGTGACGATGCAGTTTAATGTTAGTTTTCAGAAAAAATATACCAGGAAGTTTGGAGCAACCAGATTTAGATGGATCGAATCATTTGCAACCTGTTCTCAGCCAGAACTGATTCTCTATTTCCATCCTTACAGTAACATACAATGTCAACTCCTAAAACTTTGGGCTCTTATCTTGAGCTTTACTGAATACATAAATTAAACAACAATTCTACACCATCTCCTACACTGCAGGGGTGATGGCAAAAAAAGAACTCGTGAGCCTGAATATCTTTTAAGGTGTTCACAATATTATTGCACAGAACAAATTACACCTTTTTCCACTATAACATCCTCTTGAATCCGTGGCTATTTCTATTCTAAAAATATTTTTCCTAACTTGTTAATACTTTTAAAATGATTAAGAGTTTTTTTTAAAAACTGTTTTTTTTTTTGTTTTTTTTTAAAGGACTTTTTGGATCTAGTGGCCTTTATTTGACAGTAGTTGGACAAGAAAGGGGGGTCAGAGGGAGCGAGGAATGACAGACAGCAAAGGGCCCCGTGTAGGCCGGTACTCGACCCCCGACCAGGAGCTGTAGCTTCTCTACATAGGGCAGCCACTCAACCAGTTGAGCTACACGCCACCCCTTAAATGACTGTTTTAACCACTTACCTGTCCTTTGGCAGAGCCAGATTTGGGGTTATTTCACAGCAATACAAAAATTACGGTAATAGTAATTACTCCATGTGGCTACAATATGGTCCTCATACATGTAATGCTTTTAATATCCAAAAATAAAGTTTACCAAGCAAACTTGTTGCAGAAAAGCACACAAAAAGTGTCACAGACAACAAAGGAGGGAAAATGTTGGAGAAACAATAACGGTTAAATGATGGCTGTGGTTGAGAGCAAAAGGTCTCCAGCAGTTGGCAATTGCGTTTTTTTTTGCACGCATATATCCCAAAATGTTTTTCTTCAAATCACTGACTGCCACACACCAGATTTCCATCACCCCTGTACACTATGACACTAACTCTTGAGTGAACGTACAACTATGAAGTGCTCTCTCAGACATCAAAGCATTCACATTTGAGAACTTAGATCACCTTAGAAAGGCAACTCAAGAAGAATCCACCAACATTGGCAACACATTATTATAGGGTATACATTATATATGAATTAATCCTACCTGATGTCATCATCAGTCACTACAAAGGCTTTGCACAGAGGCTGCGCTGTATTGAGCCAGACTCCAGGATTTTTTTCCACTGCGGCGGTGAGCTGCCCAGTGATGGGTACATGGCTGGTATGCAGGGCGCTTGCAATGGCAGAGAGCAACGTTTTGTCTGAAGATGCAGGCCCAACACCTATGGAGAGAAACAGGTGCGACTTGCTGAGAATAATTTCTCACTTTCTACTATAACTCCAATTCCAATCAAGTTAGGAAGCTGTGTAAAATCTAAATTAAAAAAATATTTAAAAAAATCACAAATCTTAAAAAACAATATTGAATTCACACTAGAACATAAAATAACATAAAAATATCAAATTTTTCTTATCGTAAAATGTCTCACTTTCAAAATTTGATGTTTTGTCATAATATGAATTTTTTAAATAAAAAAAGAAGCAAATTATTGCTTTTTTTTGGTTTAATCATAGATTTTACACTGCAAAAAGGGTCCATCTAGCCAAGTCTTACAATCTTATATTCAGCTAAAAAGTCTTCATGACCTTGTTTTGAGAGTAACATATACATACTTGCCAAGAGAAGAATGTGTAAGATTATTAATCATAGTTTGAGAGGAAATGTCTTTTTATCTTAAAATCTTAAAATTGGTTATTTTACGTTGATATTAAGTTAGTGTATCTCACTGAGACGCTGAGATAACATATGATCATATGAAGACAAACAGAGCTTTTAAAAATAGGCTATAAATAGCAATTCTGAAATTGAGAAGAATCGTTGTTTTAAGATCTTTTTTCTCAAAGTGAGAAAGAAACACTGAAAAGGCACATTAACCTTAGAACACTAAAGGTGGGTATATTTCACCCATGCTACATTGGTTTTAAATGGGTAGAGTACATGACGTTAGTGTTCTAGGGTTAACAGGATAGTTTTGAGTTTGTTTTTTTTAAAGGGGGGGGTATCATGTTATTTTCAGGCACAAACAACCATTTTATAGCACTATCAGTTGTTTTGAAAATGCTGTATATAGAAAAAAACAACTCAAAAGAAATTTACGTGTCTGTATATGAAGCCTCGAAAATTCACCTCCGTGTCTTTAAAATTCTCCTATCCTTTCTGACACGCCCCCGTCAGCCTTTGCAGCTGAGAGTGGAAGGTGGGGAAGGGGGGAGTAAGGAGTGCTCTGCTGGAGCTGAGCTTGGCAAAGGAGGGGGAGGAGCTTTGCAGAATAGGAGGTGCTATGCAGTACCAGCCCTTTTTGCTTCTCTTGGTCGCTTCCACAGGAATTTCTCAAATATGCATGAATGAGTGAACGCAATCTGCGGGGCATGTTTTTGGGGCAGGAATGACATGAAAACAAGAAAAAAGGCTAAAAAAAAAGTCCCCTTTGCATGTTATCCCCCTTTAACTTTATAAGGGACTTGAATTGAGTGTTTCACAACTTGTTTTAAGATGTTTCTCACTCGTTTAAAGTCCAGATAATTTTTCTTATTTCAGGAAATCTTACTAAGTGTAATGATCTCACTGCGTGGACAGATAATTTCAGTCGGTTATAGTCTGAATCTTCTCAGTTTAAGTGCTTTGTTTTTTTTACTCATTAAAAAAGGTGCATTGCGCAAGTTTAAATGCTAAATACTATTATTTTCTTTCCCCAACATCATCTTACAATTGTCTGATGTGTAGGATGAGCAGATCTCTATTCACTGCAGTTGCCTCTATGCATGTGGGTTGAGATGCTGCACGTGCTCGTTAACCTGGCCGCTGCCAGTGAGGAACCTTGGAGTTATTTTCGACCAGGATTTGTCCTTTAACTCGCATATAAAACAGGTTTCTAGAACCGCC
>JBBBVU010000008.1:11731175-11742607 GCA_037177055.1 Atherinosoma microstoma
AGAGAGAGAGAGAGAGAGAGAGAGAGAGAGAGAGAGAGAGAGAGAGAGAGAGAGAGAGAGAGAGAGAGAGAGAAATACAACAGTACTATAAAGTCCGAAAAGGAGCAGACTGAAGTCAAACTTATATATTTACTCCTCCTTAAAGACATTAAATTGCCAGTCCCATTCAACAAAAAAAACATTTTTAGAAGATTGAAATAAAAAGAATATAAATCACTTGTGCAGATGCATACATACTCATATATGCATCTGCATATATACTACATATCTATACATAAACACATGTACACACCTATATACTAATAATCACATTATATTTTTAGTTCTGCATACTCTTACACTTCATACATATATGCATGTCCTCACACATACTTTATTCATTTGCACATATATTTAGGTATTCAAAGTTTATTGCATGGATTTACATATCTTCTCCGTCTTTATATTTTTTGAATAACATTTCTTAGAATTTTTTTAAAAATTGAATGACGTTTGGACATTGTTTGAGTTCTTCCTGAAGATTATTCCATAATTTTACACCACATATCGTAAGGCACTTGTTTTTTTTGTTGTTCTTACTCTTAAAATCTTTAGATTTAATTTTCTCTTCGTGATTAAAAAACATATTTTGTATGTGGTCAGGTGGTAAATTATTTCTTGCTTTAATACATTATTATTGCCGTTTGTAACTCCACCAAATCAATGAATTTTAGTGTTTTTAACTTCCAAAATCGTAAATTTGTATGTTCACGATATACGGCATTGCAGACAACCCTTATAGCTTTTTTCTGTTGTATGTATAATAATTACAGAGAACTTTTGTAAGTGTTTTCCCATAGCTCAGCACAATAATTCAAATATGCCAAAATCAGAGAACAGTACAAAATATAAAGTGATTTTTGATCCAGAAAATGTTCAGATTTGCTCAACACTTAAGTATTTCTTGCCATTTTTGTCTGAACAAACTTTATATGCGACTTCCAGCAGATTTTGAGGTTGATGATTACACCAAGAAATTTATAATTGGAAGCTGTTTCAATGGCTGCATCTTTTATTTTTACTTGTGGCCCAAAATTTGAACTGCAATTTCCAAATAACATTATTTTGAAGGAATTTAACTGTCTGCAAGATTATCTTAATATTAAAGTTTCACTTAATTAATTTGGAACAGTGGAGACCAATGAATCTACAAAAAATGTCAGACTAGCATATATTTGTGCAATGCATTTGCTTAACGGTAACTAGGTTCTGTATTTGAGTACTGACTGATAAAGGCAGCTAGAAGTCGTTCGGAGTTGTACAATATCACTCAAAATACATCCTCAAATAGGAATAGGCCCTTTATATGGAATGAAACATAGTAATACTGTTCTTCCATTGCTCATGTTCCAACTCCCAAAAGAGGATGGAGTTTAGTTAAGTCTTCTTGACAAACATGAATATATATTTCCACCTTTACAGAGAAATTATACTTTGGTTATTGCTGAGGTAAAGTAACATGTGATAGTGCTTGCAAATTAATCATTTTTTGCTCGTCTCTCTTTGCCATTTCTTAGACTGACCTGACTGCCACTAGTCATCCTTCTTGAATTTGCCATTGATGTAGGGAACATAATCCAAAATTAACTGCCAGTCTGTCATGTAGACTAGAGCTACACCTCCAGTTGTGCCCCATATCGCCAGAGTAGGGACCCTGTGGATTAGAGAAAACATTTAAGATCGAGTCTTTTTTCTCACATTTACAGGTCAGAATAGCTTTAATGCAACACTTCTGAGATTAATATAAAATCAAGTAACGTTTCTGAAATTGTAGCATCATAAAAAAACATTAACAAATGATCTATTACAACTGAAAAATAAATTTCAGTCAGCAGTTGAACTTTAATGTGTAAAATAAATAGGAAAAAAATGGTCAGACATTAAAAGCCTATAATTACATTAATTTAATTTGTCTCAGTCCTGAAGCCCAAATCACTAAAATCTAAATCCGTATCCAATGTAATGTCAGTGCAAGCCCTCAAACCAGTACACTTGGCTAGCTGTTCAACTCAAAATAACATTGAGTTATAGGGTAAGAAAGTCTTAATGTAGCTTTATGATCGTGGAAGTACAACTGATAAGGAAAGGAATATGCGCACGCTCTTTTCTGAAACAAATGTCGTAATCCCAGACATATTCAAAACAGAATTTAGCTGAGAGGCTAAAGTCAAAATGTCCCTATAAGTATGACCTCAGCTAGGCTAGCAGCTAATATAGGGGGGAAAACACGTCAAGACTGTTCACTAAAAATATAATTTTGGGCAACTTTTAATCAAAATAACGATATAAAATCACCTCACCATGATTTGACGATGGCTGCATACTTCTGACCGATAACTTTGCCGATCATTTTGGCCAAAATGTGCCCTTCTAACGCAGGACGTGCCACTTCAAACGTAGGGAAGAACTTCCGAGTATCTCTTGTACAATACCCCAATTGCGCATGCGCGCGATTTACTTCCGATTGTTTGCAAAATACAAGCTTATACTAAATTACAATAAAATAATATAAAAATCTGAGTGAAGTACAATATGCAGACTTGCGGTATCCTAACTGGGAGAGTTTCTGAATCACAAATGCGGTCTGAGTCCGATACAGAGTATTTTTATGCATACTTCAACGTTAAAGCTGGCTTCTTTTATATAAACATAAAAAAAGAACATGAAGTTTCTTATTACAAATGGCACATTTATTGCTACAGTACTGTTATATACACAACAGTCCTTAATATCTACTTTATATATATATATATTTAAAAAAAAATAGGAAACTGGAGGCACTTTGAGGACAAAGCCTACAGATATTGTCCCCAAGCATGAGAGAAGACAAAGCTGTAGCAGGTCATTTTTCACAGAGGACAAAGGGGTTTTGAGACAAAGTTACTGTAGACAAATATTCATGAATTCATGCAAGTCTTCAGTAGCAATTTTCCATATTACAGAGACTCGTTTTCTAGAGAAGTTAGAGTAACTGATAAAGAAAATTAAATTTGGGACTCATCCAAGGGGCAGAATTTGATAAAATGACAAATACTGTTATATATCAATATCAGCTCACAATGATAAAGCCGACAAGGACATATCAGAAAGCTGTACATATATATAAATCCACATGCCAATCTAGGACAAAATTATATCACAAAATGATAATGAAAAAGATGACAAGTTTTAAGTACAATTTTCAGTAATAAAGTTGTAGACCATGTTCAGCTTACATCTGATGACACACAAACACTGAAGAGGTCGGTGTCAATGCATGTAATTCTTCATTAGACAGATGTTACTGAAATAAACGTTTTGTACAACTGTATTACAAGAGGGCATATCCTATAAATCCTTGAATGCAACATCAGAGATGTATTCAGGCACTGGTGAGTATCCATTATCAAAAACCTCCAAAGTCATAAAAATGACCAAGGCCACCCTTTTTGATTCATTTTATGCGTAGCATAATAATGAGAGTGAATTTTGTTGTAGATTGTGCAGATCGCCCCATCTGCCCCTTCCTCAAACTAATCAAGAAGCTCATCAGTTAGATGGACATTGGGGAGAGGCAAGGGGTGTGTGCTTAAGAAAAGTATTACATTTCTTTTATCACAGAAACTGTCACAAACACTAGAACAATCCAATTATAACTGGCCTTACAGGTTTGTGTTCAGAAGGTTAGTAAAAAAAACAAACAAACAAACAAACAAAAAACAAGACCCATATCACAACATGTGATATTACAGCCAGATCATTTTGTCATTTCTAACATTACTAACCACCTGGCACCAAAGAAAACTCCTCACTTTGTTCCTGGAATCTAAATTGTGTTGTCTTACATTAAAACAATGTAAACAAAGAGAAAAGGCATTCCAAATGATACAAACAAAACTCTTACACCTATGATACAAAGTAAAAAATACAATTATTTAAAATACTAAACAAAAACTAAAAAAACAAAACAATGATATATCGATTCTATGAAAGGAAGATCCTTATAAAAGGCTCCACAATTGTTCAGTTATGTGAGGGGAGGGCAAAAACACCAAATACTCCACACAGAGCAACCAAAACAACCAAATTAATGGCAATAGAGGAAAGGTAGCAGTAACACTTATGTTCCCTTTCAATACTTAGTTATTTGTCAACAAGCAAAAGAAAAATATTTAACACAATACAAATTGCTCCGAGACTTCTGGTAATAAGTTCAAAATGCTGTAACGGCATCCTCATGTCTGATGTTATGTGGGTAGGCTGGCTGCATTCGCGTCCGCGGGTTTGCACTGACCGCTTGGCTGAGCAACACTGAATTCACGATGGTGAAGGATGCTACAGTCCAAAGGCAGCCTCAGAGATTGTGCTGGGCTTCTGATTCAACCTCACTGTGGATCTTGAAAAAAGTAATGTTTTTGAGGCCGTGGGGGCCTTTCTCTGGCAGTCTTTCCATTCCACTTGCATGGCAGTGACAATTACAAACATACAGGACTTTAAGAGACAAGACTGAGATCCACAGGCAAAAATCAATCCATGTGTGAGCAAGCAACTGAGGCACCTTTCCAGCCATTTTAATAAATTAAAGAAAAACAGCCTGAAATACCAGCATTTCAAAAAGAGGAGCCAGTTTTGTGATTGACCAGTAAGTGGGTGGATGTCTCCAAAACCTCTGCAATTCAGCCATCAGGAGAGGATAGTTATTTTATCAAACCAAACACTATACATGAGACCCGTTAAGGCATGATTAAACAGGTTTTGTTCAATCATAGGATATAAATCATTCCTGTTTGCTTGTGAAGAATGTAAGACCTCTTTTACTGATGGGAATGCCAATAACTATTCAACAATATAAATCCCACCTTAGCTCACATGAGCAATTGATCCAAAAGTGTTATTTGATCCAAACAAGTTTTGCTCCCAATGTGTAAAGCAATTTTTACAATGAACTACAAAAACATGATCATAAGAGTATTCTTATGTCCCATTTTCACTGTCTCCAAAAGCAGTGTCCTCAGTTCAAGGTGTTTGTCACATAAAGATTAATAAATCTTCTCTTTTTGTATCGTGTGTGCTTCTTATATTTGTATTCATCTTCAGGAATGTGGCCACCTGCTGTCAGTAATGAAGTGTGTGCATGTGTTTTTTCGAAAGCGGATTAACACACAATGAGATGCATGACAATGATAGATAAGGCCACGTGTTCAAAGGGCTGTACAATCAAGATGAACTGGAAGAAAAAGGAGAACAAATGATTAATATTTTACAACAAAACAAGATTAAGTAAGTAATGAAAATAATGTTCATCATATTAAAACAGAACCCACAAAACCCACTGTAAAAATTTTGTAGACTGACCAGAGAATTACATATGGCTCACAGGGTTGTGTCCTTCACCTCCTAGAGCAGGGTGACCCCCACCTATCTGCATCTGGGGGTCCACACCTGAAACCTTCTCCTCCTCTCTTCTCTTAAGGCAGGCAGCCTTTGGATTCAAATTACGCTCTTAAAACAAAATCAAAGAGGAAAAAAAAGATCATTAGAAACCCCAGTGATGCGTTACCTTGATTTTTAGACCTATAAAAACTTTAAGACAACAAAGCAGTTGAATGGTATGAATATACCCAGCACTGAGTTTGCAAGAGAGGTCAAACAAAAAAAAGTAAAAGCAAGACAAGAGAATGAAAAGTATGGTAAGAACTGCAAGCATTTGGCAGAAAACCAGGGATATACTTCCTCAAACCTTCTGCTGTTCTTCTCCTTTCTTAATTTTAAGCGACAGAGCCAAAGAGAGCCAAAATGGATGCTACACAGTAAGAACAGTTGAAGAAAAGATTTTCCAATAGGTGAATCATTGCCAACTTATGTTCAGCTACGATAAACAGATGGCTGGTTGTCTATATGGATCAGATCTTCTTGTACTGGCTGACCTACCTCGCACCTGATTCTCCAGGCTCAGAATGACCTGGACAGCCTGTTGCAGGATGACAAGCTTGGTCTGGGCCTTGTCGCTCTGCAGGTGGACCTGACACATCCTGCCCAGCTCTCTGAAGGCTTCATTTATGTCACGGACACGTACTCTCTCCCTAGCGTTGTTAGCTAGGCGGCGATCACGCTCCCTCTGCTCCTTCTCCTCAGCAGTCAGGTTCTCATCAGTCACCGAGACAAGGCTGCAGCTAGGATGAGAGGTGGTGGTTGGAGGGGCTGGTTAACAAACCCAAATCACAACCCTCACTGAACCTAGGCTTCATGTTCTCACTACCACTGCACTCAGCTTATACTGCAGCATTTAACCTAGTATTTCATCCTCTCGGCATCTTTGTTCTGTCAGACATTCTTTCTTAGTGTATGTCAAAATCTGGTACTACTTTTAAGCTCTGAGCCCAAGAAGATCTCAGCGGAGCAGGGCTGTGTTCCAGGAGATTGAACACAGGTGTATAAATACATGAATTTTCAAAGATGTTCTTTTCAAAATGCAAGGATGTAATCTTTTTTAGTCATATTTTCTTTGTTGGAGGTTGAGGAAGCGCAACGCTTATATATTTAAAGAAAAGACTGGATCAAGATGCAAAAATGAATCGGCGTGTCATTTAATCTAACTGACCTACAAAAATAACTTTTGGTCATATGGGTCCAGGATGGAAGTTGAGGGGACACAGCGATCTGTCCATCAGAATGAGATAAGTTATGGGACAGAGGAAACAACACCCTCTGCCAAATGCAGTGCACAAAAAGAGCCACAGAGGAAAAGCTAACTTGAGAGACTGACATTCATCACGTTAAATACATCAGCGGTAGATGTATTTATCTGAATGTGAGGAGAAGTAGATCCCTGTTGCCATCTGAAAAGGAAACATGAACAGGCCAGGGGAGGGAATGGCGAAATGTAAAGAATTTTTAGAAAACTGGATAGCAAAATAAAAGGGGTAATACTAAACAGCTGGAACATGCAGCACAAAGACACTGCAACACACATGAAGGCATGCAAATACAAAACAGCTCTGCTTTCATGATGGCAAGTATAATTCAAGTAAAATATTATAAAACAGACAAAAATGTCATGTAAAATTAAATAAAAACAAATTTATCGTTTAGCAAAAGCAGGATGACGCAACAATAAAAAAAAGCAAAGGAGAGCGGAAAAAAGATGTTAATAAAGCCCAGTGGTGAGGTAGGCAGACATGTAAGCAATTAAGTGTAGAAAGGCAAAAAGCTGTAAGTGAAGCAGCAACATAGTTCAGCAACATTAGAACCAACCATAGTCCTGCATATGCTACTCGACAATGAGAACATTTTAGTGTGATCTGGGGAATGGGCAAGTCTTAAAACTACCACACAGCTTGATGTTCTTGCTTTTGGACTGTTTCATAATAGAATGTAAAAAAACAAATGACAAAATTAGTTGTACAATATATACATACAGTAGTTAAATCAATTGAACTACTTTGATTCATCATTTCATTCAGAAACATTTAATACCAGAATAACTGAACATGGCAGGAGCTGGGAACCAAAGCTGTGTGGGAGTTTTACTTCATACAGAGGCCCTTCCCCTCCACTTCCTTCGTCCCTGGACACCCACTGACCTCGAACTTGTTGCTCCAGGTTGAGTATAACATTAACGGCCTGTTGCAGTATGATCAATTTGGTTTGTGCTTTTTCATTGCTCAGATGAAGCTGACACATGTGGCCCAGCTCTTTAAAAGCTTCGTTGATGTCCCGCACACGCAGCCGTTCACGGGTGTTGTTTGCCAACCTCCGCCCTTTCTCCCGCTCAGCCTTAATTTCCACTGGTAGATCTTCATCATCCTCATCATCATCCAGACTAGGGTAGTTCATAGCAGATGAGGAGGGAGGGAAACAACAATATGGGTACAGTTCACTTGTAATAGTGTCACAGTTTCCTAATTAATGTCAACACTCTAGAGTAATCTAATGTGATGACAAACATTGTTACAAACATGGGCATATCAGGATTGAAGCCAGTTAAAAACAACCTGCCCTTTTCAAGCCAAACAACACCAGAAACAATAAAACCATTGGACCTAACAGGAACTGAAACAGCAGATCAAACTCTTCAGTTTCTAGGAGCATTTATACCAGACTGGAAGAACCAGAAGATTAGTTGAATGAGAGTGATTATGCATTAAAACTAAGTGAGTTATCTCGGGAATTAATTTTGAACTATAACATTTCTGTGACCTCATAATCTAATATTCAATTCAAATTAATTCATATAATAAGATGTCAGTTTCCCTTATAATCTTTACTCACACATTTATTTTCTACACAGATGTAAGTTTTATTCACTTTATGTAGTGATATTTGAGCAATTATCACCATTATCGTTTCATTGTTATAACACTTTCCATGTAAGAAAAAAAAATGCTATGAGATCTAAGAAAAAAATAATCAAGTAAATGATATAGTGTATAGATAATACTGCATATCATTGGAATATTGCTGATTTACATTTGGATATGACTGACTCCATGCATTCATAAAAAAGATTTGAAAAGATTTTGGACACCTTGTTCGAAGGCGGGCCTTCATGTCTTTTTTCTCGTCGTCTGACTTGTCTGTAATGGAGCAGTTCTCGTCATCCTCCTTGTCCTCCCTTTTGATAGCACCAGAAGAACGATTCAGGCTCCCAGGCAGGCCTACACAGAGTTCAGACACAAAGTTACTGAGAAAATATCAAAATATTACATAACAGTTCCAAAGTGACTAAGTATTTCAATTCTGATCAACATCTCGAACAAAAATTCACACCTGTAAAGCCTTCAGGGTGAGAACCTGGGTGTGCGGATGCAGAGGTGTGTTGCATAAGTCCTCCACTAGAGGGCAGACCAGCAGAGTCCTCATGGTGGGTGGACACCTACAAAACAGCAATTTATACTTACCTTAGCATGAAAGCTGCTAAATGTGCAAAGCACTGAAACCGTTACTTTGACTGTTTTTAATGATCAATCCAGTCCTTTGTGGATAGCTTCCCTATCACATTTTCAGAAATCTCACCAGTCCTGGCAGGCGACTGACCAATCCAAGTGCTGCACTACTGAACCCTGGAGGTAGGCCTAAACCAGCTGACAGCAGACTGTTAATTTCAGCGAGTCCATGTCCTCCCTGTCCACTGGCGTGTCGCTGAAGAACATTGATGGCTTCATCTAGCCGGTCCTCCATTTTACTCTGCTATGGAGTATGAAGTACCATGGAAGAAGACATGTGGTGATGGATAAATGATTGCACAACTCTGATCTTTGATATTTAAGATAGAAATAAGCTACTGACTGACTCACCATGGACTGAATTCCATCATCATAGTTTGGTGAAGGTGTGGCCTGACCAGAGGACCGAGTCCACTGGGATGCAGAACCTTGCAAAAAAAGGAAGACAACAAGGCATTTTTCAACAATTTTGTTCTGTTTATAAAATACTAGATTAGTAAAGAAGATTAATTCTTGGTAATGGTCAACTATTTATGTCCTCTTTTTATTTTCTTTTTTCTTTTTTTTTTACAAGTGATTGATAAAACTGGGGACTTTTTGCATGCACCTTCTGGGTAGCAGTGGTCTCCATAAAAAACATTTTCATTTGTGAGACCTGTTAAGGAAAGGCTACACAGGAAATGTTGTGTGTGTAGGGATTATCAACATACACAAAATGTATGACTATGTTCTGAAAATAACACTAGCCTCATGCGGAAAATAATGTGTTCACACAGGTCTGCTTTCATGCTTTGCTGCATTGTGCTGATTGTTATGTGCTAATGTATTTAAGCTTTAGTTATCACATGTTTTCTACATTAGTTGTCAGTTTATAATATTTAGAAAGTGGCATAATAGTTTTCATATCAAAACAAAAAAAGATAATTGAATTTGTGGACATACATCTCAGCACAACAATGACACTAATCCCGTTCTAACAGCTTTACATGTAGGTTGAAACCAAAACTATTAATAGAGATATTAACAGATTGAAGTTTTATAAGTGGTTTCATTTTATAGAAAAGTCTCACACCACACCGAGAGTGACAATTGCAAAAAGAAATATGTTGGTCAAACTGTAACAACAAGGTCTGTCACAGGCAGAAACTTTGGTACAGATATGCTGTCCAATCTCTTCTGCAGAGGCAAAGTCGAGGACTACAGGGTTGGGTCAAGAAAACAAAGTGCAGCAGACAAAAAACAAATAAAACCTAGTTCCATTAAAAATCCAACAACATGGGGCATAGCCATCAACTCTGAGCTGATGGAGCTGATTAAGACCCTGGTACACCCACCTACAGTCTGGAGAAATCTGGTCAGAAGGTCTTTATAGACATCAAAAATCTCTTCTTCTGATGCGGTACAAAGCCAAGCTGACAGCAGGTGCTTTGGTTAGACAAGTCCGAAATTAAAAAAAAAAAAAAAAAGGATACTTGGCTTAAACAGAAGGCATTTAGCTTGCCAAAGAGATGACAAATGCTACAAGTATGAGCGTCTGCAGGCAACAGTGAGGGATGGAAGAAGTTCTTAGAGCTGTATTTCAGATTTGGAGAAGTCATTCCTAAACACGAAGCATGAAAACTATCCCAAACATAGGTGTAAACAATTTCTTCAGTAACCAGAAGAACAACAAGTCCTGCTACAGATGGTATGGAACTCATAGCCATCATCTTTAATCATGGAGTGATTCTGGGATTACATGACAAGACATTCCAGACAGACCTGGCTACACACTCCTTTAAAAAATTGAATCAATTAAAGCTATTTTCAGGAGAGGGTGGTCATGTAGGTTATTGTATTGAGTTGAGTTGGTACCTGCACTTTGTGTAACATCCATTTATAAAACTTTTCAATACAATGAAAAGTTTTTCTTAAAGCATCTTTAATCCAAACTATTTCACAAGTGTCTTTAATCTGTTCCACAGTGAGGTTTATCAAAATAAAACCCTGCATATTTAGAATAATGGACATGAAATTCTATGACCAAAGTATAGATGTCATCCAAATTTGGAAAGACAAATCTCCAGACACATTTCCTAATTAGGCCCGAGCACCGAAGGCGGTGCGAAGGCCTATTGTATATCAAGTGTTTCTCGTTTTTATTCTCGTTCTCATTCTTCTTCTTATTATTTTTCTCCTTTCCGTCTCTTAGTTTGCATTTTTGGGGGCCTGAACATATCTGCAAACTCATGAAATTTTGTGTACCCCCCAGAGGGCGGCAAAAAATTTGATAATTTGGGGGTCCCATAAAGAGGCGAGGCCAAGTTTGGAACAGCGCCACCTATTGTTGTTGCCCCGCCACTGACAGTCAGATAAACACACGAAAATTGGTACACAGGTAGAACTCATTGACCTGGACAAAAAATCCTCTTGGAGGAAACGCCTAAACCCAACAGGAAGTGGGCTATTAGGGGTCAAAGTGGCCATTTT
>JBBBVU010000008.1:11747736-11782832 GCA_037177055.1 Atherinosoma microstoma
TATATATGTATGTATATGTATGTGTACACACATCAGCAGAAGGTTCAATTACCTTTGAGAAATACGCTGAATATGAGCCTTAACAAGTCTAACTGGACTTTTTACATAACTGAAGCTACAGACGGTAACCTATGTTTTTCATCAGCGTCCTGAGGGAGTTAACTGTGTTAGCAGGCTTTAGTTTTCCCTCAGGACTTACTGAAATCTGTTATCCTTTCTCAGTCAGAATGAGCAGCCAGTAATTCTGTGTCCTCTGGCAACATAATCTAATGACAAATTGTAAAAATTATGTAGTTTCCCAGTAAAAGCCCAAAATTCCCATTACCTGCTTTTAGTTGCTTTGGTTCTCTGCTTCAATTCAGTATCTGAGTAGCTGAGTTACTGATGATGTTTGTATGAGTTCAGGTTTGCAACCATGATGACATTTACAGTCTAAACAAGACCAGTAAAAACTCCTGCAGAGCAGCTCATAAAGCTGTAAAAGCCTTGTGTTACCTGAAGCAGCATAAATCTTTGTTATCTTAAGTTTGAATCCTGCTTTTTATATTTATAATTAGCAATCACTCTGGTTAGGTTTTAGGAAGCAAAACTTCTTGGTTATGTTTTGTTTAACAACCCTGATTACAAAAAAGTTGGGAATCTGAGCCAATCTTATCAACCCATACTTTATTCCCAATAGAAAATGAGCAACATATCAGATGTAGAAACAGAGACATTTTACCATTTAATGAAAAATATTAGCTAATTTTGAATCTGATGGCAGCAACACGTCTGTAAAAAAAATGAAACTGGGGCAACAAAAGACTGGGAAATCGACAACTAATTAGGTTAATTGGCAACAAGTTAGTAACCTGATTGGGTATGAAAGGAGCATTTCAGAGAGGCAGAGTTTCTTAGATGCAAAGATGGATAGAGGTTCACCAATCTGAGACAAACTGGGTTTCAAAATTGTGAAATATCCATCCATCCATTTTCTGTACCGCTTAATCCATGCATGGTCGCGGGTGGGCTGGAGCCTATCCCAGTAATTATCAGGCGAGAGGCAGGGTACACCCTGGACAGGTCGCCAGTCTATTACAGGGCCAAATTGTGAAACAATTTCAGAAAAATATTTCTCAACGTTAAATTGTGAAGACCTCGAAGATCCCACCATCTACATGTAATATCACAAGACTCGGAAAACAAGGAGGAATCTGTGTGCATGGGACAATGCTGAAAATCTAAACTGTTGATGTTGGGGTCCTCAGGCTGCACTGCCAGAAAACCAGACAGGATTCTCTACTCAAAATCACTGCATGGTCTTAGGAAGACTTCCAGAAATCACTGTCTGTGAACACACTTCACCCTTAAAGCTCTATCATGCAAAGAAGACCCAGATGTGAACAGAATTCAGAAACACTGTCGTCTTCTCTGGACCAAAGCTCATTTAAAATGCTCTGAGTCAAAGTGGAAAACTGTTCTGTACACAAATGGATAAATATGTGAAATTCCTCCTGGAAACCATGGACGCCGTGTCCAGACTGAAGAGGAGAGGAAGCATTCAGCTCTTTTTCAGTGGACTGTTCAAAAGCCTGCATCTCTGATGGTATGGGGCTGCATTAGTGGCTATGGCGTGGACAGCTTCCACATCTGTGGAGCTCCAACAATGCTGAAAAGTACATGGAGGTTTTAGAGCAACATCTGCTCCCATCCAGACAACGTCTCTTTCAGGTTCTCTTCCTTGCAGATTTCAGCAAGACAATGCTGAACCACATACTGCATCCATCACAACAGCATGGCTTTACAGGAGAAGAGTCCAGCTGCTGAACTGGCCTGCCTGCAGTCCAGACCTTTCACCAAGAGAAAACATTTGGAGCATCATGAAACCAAAGATCCAACAACGAAGGTTCAGGACTGTAGAGCAGCTAGAATCCTGGATCAGACCAGAATGGGACATTTCTCTCTAACTCCAGTAACTGCTCTCCTCCAGATGTTTACAGACAGATGTTAAAAGAAGTGGAGATGCTACACAATGGTAAACATTACCCTGGAACTACTTACAGATGTGTTGCTGACATCAGATTCAAAATGAGCTCATATTTTCAATACCTAGTTAAAGATGGAGTATGTCATAGCCGTGTCCCCCCTTAACTCTTGCTACTTTACCTTAAGGTTTAAGTATCATTATTTAGCAGTAATGAATTCCCTAAAAACTCTTAAGTGGTCCTCAATTTTTTCTGATTATGAAAACAATTATTATAGCAATGATGAAACATTTATTTATTCTCTGATGGGGTTGAAGAACGGCCAGACAAAATGTCCCAGTGACACAGGATCATGTGGTGAACAGATGGGCCTGCGACATGCACTGTCATGATACCGTCCCTGCTTATCCAACCAGTGGCACAGTAACCATTGTTTAGCTCATAATTGTTCCGTGAATATGGCCAGATGTTTGTGCTTATTGCTGGTAGGAGACATTTTCTAATCCCTTGCATTGACTTTATGAGTTATAATCACATCTTTTACCATACGGAGAGCTGAACGCGTGTATTTAGATGGATCTGCATAAAGATTCTCCGCTCTCCATTTGAAGTGCGTTTGGAGCCTAATAGTTCATGTTGTGGGTTTTTACCTCAGAAAATAATTAACAGCTTTAAGAGGGTCACAGTCAAGAGACAAAACTACTCTCATATTCTGTCATACTGATTTTTTTTTTTCAAAATCGAAAATAATTTCAAGTTGGATTTCCATGCCACATTTTCAAACACTTCCTATAGGAAATGAGGGTACAGAAGGATCTTTACAAAGAAATAAGAAGAGAAGAAACATACTAAGCAAACACTCACGCTGCACCTGAAATACTGTCATATAAAAATAAAATAAATAAATTGTAAAATTACAGTAAAATTCCATATTAAAAATACATTTAACTTTTCCTTTACATGGGATCTTTTGTTTTATTTTTAGCTGCATTATCGGTATTCTTTTTAGTAACTTCAGTTAAGTAGATGTAAAGTAATGACAGCCTGTACCTTTAAGGAGTTTTTTTATGGCAGACTTCACCAGTGGTAGGTTTTGGTTTTGGTTTAGTGGCTGGAGAAGACGAGGGTGGGAGAGCTCATGATTTTCTGAGGAAACATAAGCTTCGGATTTAGACGGTTTTAATGGAAAACACAATTCAAACTTTTCAGACAGCTCAGTGTGTATTCAGTGTTCAGTGTCAGTACTTTTTTTGGGCCCCATCTACAAATTTAACTCGATTTTTTCCTATTATCGTTTTTAACGCAGAAATACTTTGAATGGTTTACAGATACATAATTCACACTTTTTAACAAGTAAGAAGTTACCATAAAATGGAAGCTGGATGTTATAATGGGAATAAAGAAGTTACTGTTCTATCAATCTAGAAGATTCAGGATGAAAAAAAGTATCAAGTACTGTGACAGAAAAAGTCAAATCCAAATGGACTGAAGTTTTCTTCTGTAATTTGATTAAACAGAAAAAGAAAAGGAAAGAGATGGGAGAGCAGAAGAGGGAATGGAGAGATGTACTCCTAATTACTGAACCATCTGCCGAATCCTGGCTGGCAGCCAACTCCACTGGCAGCTGGGATAGAGAGATGGGGGAGGGAGCAGGAGAAAGGGGAGGGCCGTTGTTGTTGTGGAGAGTGGAAGAGAGGGGGTGGTGTGAGATGGGGTGGGGAGTAGCGAAAATGAGGAAATAGGGTGTCCGGAGAGCGAGAGGGAAAAAAATGAGGAGTCAAACCCCAGTATAAATTCTGTTCAGTGATTTGATGAGTATACTTGGCAAAGAGAAAGAAATGTGGCCACAACACAACAGGCTCACAAATACAACGCACTAAATACATACTACAAATGAGTAACTGGGTGAATGAGTGACTTTCCCCCCCTGTTCCTTTCTGACTTCGGTGGTGCAGACGCACAGCTGTAAGACCTCGAAAGCCTGTATTTCAGCTATTATACTGCTTTGCAAGCCGAGGAAAGATTTAAGATGTTAGAAATGTGAAAGGTGCCGTAAAACATGAAAACGTTGGGTTTTATGGAATGAAAGGAAGGGCTGAGATATTGTTCAAGCTGAAGATTTCAGGATGTTAGTACTCACAGAAGAGGGCAGGCCAGGGGGCACCTTCCTGATCTTTTTTGGCTGTGACTCTGCAGGGTGGGAGACAAAGGGAAATAATGTAAGACTGCTTACAAAAAGGATTTAACTCTTTTTGAGAAAGTAATGACCAAATAAGCATTGAAAGGCTTCACTTTTGCCACTTCCTTCCTGTCTAATCGGTCTGTCTTTGTGATAGCTCATTAATGCTTCACCAAAAGATAATCGTGTTGATATTATTCAATAATGTCCGTCATTGAGAATTGGGATATTTCACTTAATCTTAGTAAGAAGAAGTGAGAGTTTTCACATCCTTTTCAAAATGATGGTAAACACAAATTGAGATATAAATCAGAAGACCAATTTTTTTCTTTCTAAAACAAAATCTGTGAAGATGAATACCAGTGTTGTACAACAAAATGTATGAAGCCATGCTTTATTGTCTTACCAGTGGGGTCTTGTGAAGGTCTCCTGCGAGGGTTGCTGCCCTCATAGGATGAATAAAATTGGGAACTCGACTTAACAGCAGATGGGGGGAGAGCATCAGGATTGGACATGGGTATTTCACTGGGCATAAAACCCAGCTTCATGATTTTTTTTCAAAAAAAAAAGAGAGAGAGGGAGAAAAAAATCCAAGCTTATGTCAAACTGGAGATGTTGGAGGACATAGTTTAAAATATTATAAGTAAAACATGAACAAAAAATTGACAAAAGACCACAATTTCCAAAAAGAAGCACATTTCTCTTACCTGCGTTGCAAATGAGGAATATGCTCCTCGTTCAGCTTTCCCTGTTAAGTGAGAAGAAATAAGGAAAGATGTTAGGATTGTGAAAACTGAATTTTATCTTAATATTAAATCCCATTATCATCCCTTTTTTTATATATCTCATCAGCTATGTGAATGTATATGAAGTTGTGTGGTAATTATGACTGTAGACAGCAAAAATACAACCAATAGACCCATTATGAATGTTTCTGGGGGAATTGTACCCAACCTCTGCCCCCTCTCCAGACAGTTAAACAGAAAAGAGCTATAGTCCACCGTACTCCCCAAGGAGAGCCTTGTTTGTGCATGGGTGCCCTCCACCTCCCCCCCACACACACTGAACACGCAAACTGCAACACACAAACAAACCCCTCCTCCACATCCTCCCTGATTACCCTGCTCCCTTCAACCATAAATATGCTTTGCTCTAAACTGGTACATTTGTGTCTAACTTGTGAACGACTGCTCTCTCAAACAAACAACTCATTGTTCCGATTCAGTCACACAGTCCGCTGATATAAACATGTGCTGTGGTCAACATCTTTCACCAGCATTAAGTCCAACATTGCCCAAAATTTCCCTGATTTGCTTTGGTTTGTGAAAAAAAAGAAAATGGTACAGTTGTGACGTCTTTCTTTCAACAGCTCAATTCAAGCCTTCTTACCAACAATCCCTGATCCAAATGCTGGGTTAGAGGCCGGGCCCTCTCGCTCGTTGTAAAGGCCCTCTTCTCCATAACCCTGGAAGAAAGACAACAATGGCAGCATGGATGGAAATACAAACAAAATTACTTTAGTATCATTACTGAACTGATATAGATATCTAAAAAAATACAAATAGTTTTTTATTTTTCAATTGATTCTAATGAAGAAAAACATGAAAATAAAACATATTTAGGAATTTCTATCAAGCTGTTCATTCATACTCCGTCAGCTTGTAAATCAAAGTAATTCAAATTACTTAAATTTGCCTTTTATTTGGAAAGATACTTTACTAATGAGTTGCCTAGTTTTACTGCTTGCATGTGAGCCTGAACACAGTTTCACAGCAAACAGTGAGAAACCCTTGGGATTACTACCAAAATATGAACACTGCTATACAATTCTTCAGGTTTTGATGGTTTACAAGGGGTTGGAGATAAATTCGTTGCACCCCCGTACACCTGCTCAGCGTTAATAGTAATCTTGACTACAACTTTAAAGCTTTGGAGATGAACATACTGACTCGTGACATCTTTACACTACAAAACAACTATCAAATAGTACATATAGTATGTTTCTCTAGAAATACATTTTTTATTAAATCTGAGCTTGTGTTTGAAGTCAAACCAAACTAACTGCGTATAGGAAACGAGGTGACAACTACATCACCTATATCACCTGACTATGTACTTCTGATAATGGTATTATAATAGTGGTCAAATTTAGAGCAATTTAAGATATTACAAATACTTTTTGTCTGTAACTGAGGTTTAAAGTGTGTACACCAAAATTATTCAACCTCAGTTACACTGGATTTACCTTTAGTGGGGGTTGAACATTTTTGCTGCCAACTGAGCTTAGCCATTTAGGTGGAGTGCAGTGTAAAAAGTTTGAATAAATCATACCCTTCCCTGGTTGAAAGGCGGACTAATATGTTCTCCTTGTCCCCAGGGACTGGATCCACTCCTCTCCTCTATACCTGGAAGACAAAGAACTGGGTAAGAATTTTTTTCCCCCAGTGAATGGCAAATGCATTCTTATCAGAGATTTATGCCCTGGTTTTACAAGAAATTCCTAACTTGAGAGAATTATGACTTGCTTTGATACAGGTTTTTCAGGCTGCTCAAAGTAACCTTCATTGAAGAGCTTCACTTTATAGCTCACATGGACAGCATAGTGATGTTGCTGTCATATAGTGTGGATATGAGCTGTAGGAAGTTTGAATAATCAACACCCTGTATGAGGCTTCTAGAATCATCTTCAACATTCTTCCTCTCCCACTCCACTCCTTTACATTTTCCATAGCAACAGTCATTCATAGCTCATCTATTCTCACACATTTGGCTTACACCTTCGCCTTACCACAGATTCATATCCTTGATTTCACATGGCTAGCATGTATTATCTCTGGCCAGAGCAGCTTACAGAAAGGTGACTGTGTTTGAAAGGAGTGATTTTAAAGACTGGTGAAGCATAAATTCCTGTAAGCCCTCTCTCTTTCAATCTTTTCTCTTTCTGTAACACAACATCTCTGGAGGAAAGCTGAAGCTTAATTGCAACCTAATTTGCATAATTGTGCATATTAATGAGCCTGAGCTCTATGAATATTCATATTTTTGTTTTGTTGTCTAATTAAAAAGCTGAGGGGAGAGAGAGGAGAGGGGTAGAGGCGGGCTAGAATCATGACAGGATCAGCAGTAGAACAGAATGATGGGTCCATAGTGCCAAAAGCTGCTAGATTGCAGTGACAAGTGTGATCTACACGACACCAGCAGAATAAGAGATGAAGGAGAAAATGTTTTGTCCCCTCTCTACTGCTGACTATCACTCTCTATGCCAATCAAAGATTAAAAATGAAACACATCCAACATTTCTTTGTGTGTTAAGTCATTAGCACTCAATCTCCTAACAAGAAAAGGCTTCAATTCAATGTTTTTTGTATTCAGAACTATCTAAAATCTTTGTAGTCCGATGCAATGTCATTGCATTCAGCATATTTGAATCTAATTAACTCATTTTGACATTACTTTTTTATATAAATGTCACAGAAAAGTGGACTTTCAGTTAAGTTCTTTAAATAAGTGTATGTATTTAATTAGCTACACAATTTCACAAACACACCTTGCATTCAGAATTTTTGGGTATTTTTGGAAGGTTGATAATAAACAGGAAATATACATGTGGTATGTTTGATTCTTTGGAATTCTACAATAAGTTAAAAACGGGAGAAAGAGAAACATAGAATATCATGATCCATTCCACTGAGCATGAACTACAACTTTTTCCTTCACAATCTTGTTCAAACATCTTGTTCAGTAATTACTTTTTCGTGGCCCTTCTTTGAGTAAAAACACATTCAGCGTTAAACTTGAGAGCAATTTTAGTAAAAGAAATGGATGATGGAAAAAAGAAATGTCAGAATTAATGTAAATGTTCATACCTGATAATAAGAGATGTTATGAAATGAATTTTAAAGGTATATGTAATTCTGAGACTAAAGATTAAATTAGATGTGGTACACTCCCAGACACATAATGGTGAAATGACGAAAATGCTGTAATATCAACAGGAAACCATTCAAATAAAGGTTCTGATACATTCAGCAAAAGGCAGACACTGGCACATCAAAATCACATGGCTGATAGCTTAATGCAACTGATTGCAAAGTGTCTATATGATGGTAATATGTAAAAATGACAGTTAACTTGTTTCATGAATCGTATCTGCATAAAATATTAAGTTAGTGACACTTTCAGATTTACTTGATAGTGACAAAAACCCTCGTGCTCTTATAAGGACCCAGTCCGTATTTATGTATGCTCTAATGTTTTCTATAATTCAAATAAGAGAAAGAAATGAAAATGTACTCATATATAGTTGTCATGAACAGGGACATTTGCTGTAGAGACTAAAAAGTTTTTTTTTCTTTGCTGTAAAACTTGGGCAACCTCTTCAACCTCCAAAAAAGGAATAATATTCCTAGAGTGGTTAGAAATACATATTGTAAATTCAAAAAAGAGTTTTTAAAATGATGACTTAAAAAAAACCATGAACTACATTCCACATGACCACAAGAAAGACCAAAATCAGGAGAAAACAAGCAGTCAGACTATGTGAAATGGAAAAAGAATAATGAAAAAAAAGGGTGAGTAACATCAGACAAATTCTCTGGAGAACCCCAGTGCACTTCTCCTCCCAGCATGCAACACCCCTTTAAGCACTGCTAGTCTATAATTACACAGGAAGAGATTCTGGAAACAGACAGACGGCTTGAGTCACAGGCTTCATGAGCAAAGCTGAGGCACATGTATTGACCTAACTTTAAGACATGTCTCCCTTTTTACAGGAACACTGCCCCAGGCCAACTTTAACCGAGTGTGCTATTTGTCTATACAACACCTTCCTTCCCTGGCAAAGTGAGTCACACAGACACGAAGAATGATGTCAGATAAAATCTCAAGAGAGTGAGCAGTGTAAATGAAACACTGAACAATATACAATGACAAAGCCCTGCTGTTTTAACCTGTGAGTCACAAGATTTTTTTCCCAACCCAACACAATGTGTTGTAAGCCAATAACACAGACAGCTTAGTTTATATTTTCACCATGTCTTATAAAATTATAAGCATTTTCAACTATACCATGTATTCCAGCTTCAAATAGTGTATTTATTTGTGATTTGAACACTCTTTAGTCTCTGAGAGTAAGTCACACATCTGCTTAAATTTTTCATGCAAATTCTTTGTTATCCCCTTCTGCATTTCTGCCCATACCAGTTTAAAATAATTGTTAGGATTTTCAGTTTCTAGTCACCAAAAGATTAAAGTGTACCAAAAATAACTAAGTGAAAGTGACTGAAAACACATAAGATGAATAGCTCTAAAAGGGAAGTTTGCCACACTTGTTAAACCTATACTTGCCTCAAACCTAAACTATACTAGGGAAAAGGGCATCTAACTGACTCCAAGGAAAACATGAAGAACCCTAACCAAATAATAGTTAGACTATTATTTGTTTTTGTTTTAAAGGAATCATATGATAACATATTTTCAGGTAAACACAAAATCAAGATTTCATAACCACCCTTTCTTAATGTATATTGGCTTGAATACTAAAATTAAAATACTTCATTAAGCCACAATTCTACTTCAGTAGCCTCTGCCCCAGTATTTGGATCAATACCATTTACTTAGATACATAAATCTACCAACACTCATTTGATTGTATCTGAAGAAATGGTAGATTGAGTGGTTTAACATTATGAGATCCACAAAATCTAGGGATCACTAGACACAGAAATGTGTTGAGGCAAAAACCAAATAAATAAAGAAACAAAAAAAGAATTACGTGCTGCTGCTTTATAGAATCAATTAATCTGCTAGACAGTGATTCTGCCAACTGCTTGGGCTGACTTGTTCAGCATGACACATAGGGCTGGGAGATAATGGCTGGCAAGAATACTATCATGATATTATTTGATCAATTTTGAACTTGATATAGAGTTCGGCTCCCTTCACACTGCAGCTCAATTCCATTTTTTTTGCTCATAGGTGACTCATTTGTGACTCGTATGTGATTTTCTAATGACAGTCTGAACGGCAAAAATCTGATTTTTTTAAAAGTCCAACCCAGGCCACTTTCATATGTGGTCCTATATCAGATACATATGCAATCTGTGTGGAAGTGACCGCAGTCTTAACGGCCATGCCGCATTTCATCCAACTTTGATGCCACAAAGTGAGACAAACATCACAATTCTGCACCGGTGGAAGGGGAACCTGGCAATATAATCATGTTTAGAGCAAGTTCAGCTTACTATTCACCTTCAAATATATTTCCTGCTGGGTCTTTTTCTTTTTTTATTGTAAATGAAGATAACAACAGTACATCTTTAAATGTATGAACAAATAAAGAAAAGTAATCCAATGGAGGGAGGAACGGGGGTGTCTTTCCAATGACTTAATGTGTTGCGGGTCAGGGGGCGGTGTGTAGCTCAATTGGTTGAGCAGCCACCCCATGTACAAAGGCTACAGCTCCTCAGTACAGCCAGCCCAGGTTTGAGTCCCAGCCTAAGGTCCTTTGCTGCATGTCATTCCCCGCTCTCTTTAACTCCCCATCCTGTCCAGCTACTATCAAATAAAGGCCACTAGAGCCCAAAAAAAATCTTTAAAAAATATATAAATAAGTGGGTCGGGTCATGCGTCATACATCGTTGGGTCGAGTCCAGATTTCTTTGTGAGATATCTGCAGATAACGGGTCGGGTTTGCTAATCATCCTCACGGCTTTGGGTTATGGAAGACCAGGAGGGTCTTTGAAAAAGCAATGCAGCATTTTCATGAGTAATTAATTGTGAAATAAAATATTTGTTGCAAAATTCAATTTCAAATTCAATAATTCAACAATTAATACTTATAAAAAGAAATCAAATTGCAAAGTGACTTGTAATTATGTTCTGCAACAACAGCCAAACAAACGTGTCACGTGACTTATATTTTTCTGTAAATCACACACCTTCCTTTTGCCCAATGTCAGCGTACCCGTCATGTTATTTACTGTCGACTGAGCACAAACTTCTTTGTTTTTAACAGAGTTGATGTCTCTGGATGTAGAGGAAACGCTGAAGCCTGGGGATGCAGCTCACCTTCCCTTCCCTCCTCATCACATAAGAATCTAAAATAAAAGGGATTGAATCGAATTGGATTAAAGCAGTTATATACTGCTGTGTTCTGCTGAACTACAGTAATCAAAGTTTGTATAGACGCCTTAAAGTCTTTATTATTTTTTATTTACATGCAATTCCTGAGACACACTCTCATTACGTCATCTGTTCTGGACAAACAAGATTGTTTTTGCTTGTAGTTTCCTGTATTAAGTGTTTTTGACTTTAGAAGAAGGAGAGAGGTGGCATAGTGTCCATAATGGAGGGACTTTCCCAAAAAATAGTCTTGCCCCTGCTGTATTTGTATTCTCCCCCTCCCCCCCCCAGAAATAAAAAGTTTTTATTCAAGCAGTGTTGTTTTTCCCATATGTATCTGTATATAATAATGGTGTATTTAGAACAAATGTACCAAAACCAAGCTGAACGGTCAAATAAGTTAATCTTTAATGATCAATTCACATGTTTTTATGTTCTGCAATAATGTGTGAACAATAAATGAAGATGGACAGATATTGCTCCTCACAGGTAATATAATCTATCAACCTAATGTCAGACATTAGCATGGTCAGGTGCTGCTTGAACTGGAGGCTGACCGTGATCATGGATGTCATACTCCTCACAAACAATGTTGAGAACAGTCCATGGCCTTGCTCAGCTCCAGTTTGCAGTCATTTCTCTTCAGCAGGGAGCTCCATCGCCCTGAACGCAGCTGTAGGTGTGTTGTTAACAGGTGAATCTACCTGTGTCTGTGAAGGGTTTCATCAGCTACTTTTGCACGGGGTAAGCAGGATCACCAGTGAGCTAATGTCCAATTTCTCCAGATATTGTGACCTTGTTTTGGTCTAGTCCCGCGATGCACGGACATTTTGCACAAACTGCTCTGCGGTCAAATCCGGATGTGGTGGACATGTCCAGACGACAGGTGACCTCCGCATCCTAATCATCCCAACAGCTTCTAAGAAAACGGGATCGGACATAAATGTTGTTACGTTACATTATGTCATTTGTACTATTATGTAATTGAAATACATTCAGTGAATGAGCAACAAGTTGTAGCTAACAACAGCAAGAACAGTATAAACAAATTACCTTTCTCCTGAAACGTAGTTGCGGTTCTCTTCGCCTGGTTCTGAAATGTAGCGGGATGGCCATCTACAGATAAGTTGTTCATCAGTGAATCTCGGCACAAGTTTGGAAGGCGAGGAGCAGTATTTGTAGGGGAACAACGTAATTTTCCATGTTTACTGTTATCTCTGCCAGAGCGCGCTGTGACAGCGCTGCTGTCTGTCTTCCTGTTTGGGGCGGGCGTATACAGTTGAGTAAAGATGACGTAATGATGCAGCACTGGCCTGTCTCTTTCGGCCGAAAGCAAAACCGGTTCTTTGGAAGCACCAGAGTTGAACCAGCTAAGCACTGGTTCTAGCACCAGCATGAAACCAGCACCAGTTCTTCTTTGGTGGAAATGGGTAAAGATATCAATCTAAATTTTACCGCAATCTAATTTTGGAATCATTTATTGCCCTGTTTTGGGGTTTGTTTGTTTTTTTAAATCAGTCCAATTTATTCCACTTGAAACTGTATACAAATTTGTGTTTCACTGTCGTAGATTAACACTGGTTAGCGTTTGGAAACACTGGTTGGAGCAACAGAGAGCATTTACAAACACCAACTGTTTAAAACAGCATCAGTTTGCAGGAAAAACAAAACAAATAATGTGATTTAATGGTGTTTCTGGTTAAATAAACCATTTGTAATCCTCTACAGAACTTCAGAAGATACTGGATGTAGAGTCAAACCTGTTAGAGATGTTTAAAGTGACGTAATGAATGTGGCTCTGGCGGGGTTCACTGACAGTGGAAAACCAAACCAGTTCATAACTTCCTGTTATCTTAAAAACATCTGTTAAGAACATCTGGTCTTAGCATTAGCTGCTAATGTGAGATGTAATAAGCTGCTAAATGGTTTACAGGTGAATGTTTTACTTAAGTGGTTCCCAAGCTTTTTCTGCAGGGCCCCATTTTCATCCACGATAATGTCAGAAATGTGTCGCAAAATAGTATTGTTTGGCAGAGAAATAGTATGTAGTTCATTACTTAATCCATATTAAAAATCTGAATTTGACATCATCTTGGTGAGAGAAACTGATTCTGGGCATATAGGTGCTTTGTCACAGATATGTACAAAATCCACCAAAAAACACTTTATCCTCCTCATGTATGACATTTCTGATAGTTTCCCAACATTATATTTAGAACTCTTTATTTTTGGGTATCCAGAAACAAAATTATTATGCGTGCCATTTAAAAAATCTGAATTTGGCATTATCTCGGCGAGAGAAGCTGATTTTCGATGGAAGCGACACAGCTTTTTGCACATGCGCAGATGTAAAAAGACAAAATAAATCAGATATACATGTATGAATATATTGGGGAGAAATCTTCGTGTTAATTATCCAATTTATCATAATCCAATAATACCAGTTATCTGGCAAAGGATATCTCATCTTGCTGCCTACATGACCACTTGAATTATCTGATAACTCCACAAATCAAGTGATATTTGGTGTGCATGTAAACGGGCTCACTGTTGGTGCTTCACACAGACACTGTTCTGGTTCTGGCATCAGCTCCGGCTCAGTTCTCGACAATTAGAACCTTGGAGATTTCTGGTGAACCGGCCTGCAATGGGTGGTGTGTAGTCAACCTACCGTCTTCATCTGTGGAAGACCATGGCAGGGAGGGGGTACTTGGTCGGCTTCTTCGGTTGTAGCTGATGCAGCTGGAAATATGGTCATATAACACTACGTCCAGCTCCACTTCTGTCCATGTCATGGTATTCCATTTTCACTTTCTGAAGTTTGTTGACTATTTTGTGTGGCTTTTTTCTTTTTCTTTTCATCTTTATTGAAACACAGCGTGCAATAAAGCCCCTGCGTAAACACTGACAGCCGGCCAGCGTTGGTGTAGATTGGCATTTTTTTTAATTCTTTTTTTTACTTTATTGAAACGTAAGTAAAACAGTGGTTTGGTTTCAGATGAATCCAGCCTTTGACCATCACTGACCTCACAGTTCGTGATTGAGAACCACTATTTTTCGGTGCCCTCTGAGAAACAACTTTTCAGGTTCCAAACCAACTTTCTTTACGTGTGAATGCGCTGGCCGGTTCAAAATAAGGTTTGGGAACTGGCAGCGTGCCAGTGCCTGGCCAGTGCGAAAGGGCTATATGGGTCCATTCCTCATGTTACAGAGGCTAACACTAAGAATTGTTGTTTCTATGGACAATTTACCAACGTCCTGAAGTTTTTTGTAAAGGCGTGTTTCTATGGCTTAATCTTATGTTCAACCAGTCACATTACAGTTATATCAACGGTTCCCCTTATTTTGGGAAAGCTCCAACTCTAAGGTAGGAGCTAAAAAAAGAGCATATAAATGAAGGTCTGCTAACCACAAGCAGTCACAGTTTCTGTGGTGAGGACACAAAAATCAGGAGAGAAATCCTTCAATAGTTATAAAAACTATTAAAAAGTTCATGTGGTACAAAAATACCTTATGAGTAGGTGTCAAATTGATAATATCAACATGTCTCTTTTGTAAGGTCACACCTTGCATTTGTAAAACAGTTAAGTGGCTTTCAAGTGAACAGATGTAACAGAGACCCCTTTACCCCACCCAGCAACTGAATGCCTTGTCTTTCATCTTCTCCTTGAATATCAGGTTTCTCTCTACTGGTTGATGAAAGACTTACTGCCCTGCTAGAAATACAAGTGCAGAGAAAGGCTTGTGTATGATGTGGATCTGGAATAGTAAAAATTGTTACACTAAAAGGAGAAGTTGGCAAGGATACATCAACTAATTTCCATATATGACACCATTACAAAGGGACCAAAAAACACCAGAACTGAAGGAAATGGTCTGATCTCAAGTAGCATGAACTATTTTGTCTACAGTAAGGTACGTACATGTCTTCAAACTAACTACAAAGGTTGAGCTGGTAACTGATTGAAAAGTACTTTATTAATGAGTATGATGAAGATGAATAACAGTTCTAGGTGAAAATGAATTATGTGGAGAGGAAAAAACTCGGCTGGAAGAATGCAGGACAAAGGACGTACACTTTTTTTCACTGAGTAAGCAGAGGACATTAATTTGGCTGTTCCTACCAACCCCCCAAACCTCTGCCTTTGTTCTTGAGTGATTGAATGGCAACAGCTGAGAAGGTGAGGGAAGGGACACCTGTGAGGTGAAGATGAGGTCTAGGGAGATCACACATGTTCAATATATCATGAAGTAAAATGGTAATATTTCCGATGAAGTTCTTTACAATAATATGTGATATGAAACCCAGTTTATGAGCAGAAGAGAATAAGAAAAAAAATGTTTCCATCAAAAGAAAAAAAAACTTTATAATGGAAGTGGGGTAGTAAAACTGAAAAGGAAGGATTGGTTTATTGTAGAAGATTCACCATGGGAGCATTAAGACACAATAAAGTCACATTTTCTTTCTAGCTATAGGTGAGAGAAGAGGAATAAAATCTTATAGGTATTTACTTACCAGAACCGCCAAACTGACTGCTGGCAAGAGTCGTTGGCCCATTTTTACCATTTGAAACCGGAAGCTCAAACATCTGAAAAGAGAAGAGTAAATTCGTAAAACTGCTGAAAGTCAATATAACATCCTGATATACCCTCCTTATTTATGCAAATGCTGATTAATAGGTAAGTAAATGGTCATATTCTCTTTAACCAATAACCCCAATGGGCATGAGGTGTCATTTTGTGACTTCTTCAATTAAAGTGACACAAGAGAAACAGTCAGCTGATAAACGCACTGAATCCACTGATCATGAATGCCATTCACACACACTTCAACCAACTCAACAGTTCAGGATTTTTTAAAATTAAAGTAAAAATAATCTGTCGTTCTGTGACCACTGAGGGAACTTTTTAAGATTTGCACTGGATAAATCCAGGCTATCTGTAGAGAAATCTTACCGCGGTAAAATCCAGCAAGTCGTTGAGCTCCTTGTCTGTTTCCACTGCAGACATTCTCTGCTGCTGTTCACTGGGCCCTTTCAGTCTCAGCAACTGACTACAAGCAGAGGTAAGAATAACATGAGTTTATTCTGCTCATGTGTAAGATAATCAAGTAATCTATTCAATATAAATATATATTCTGAAAATGTTGCAATATATTTTGGATAAAATTATTGCTATTTTTTCTTTTACAATTTCTTTTGGACAATTTATAAGAATATTACTTTTGTGGATATCAAAAACAAACGAAGATATTTAGTGTTTATTCCGGAAGTAAACAAAGTGATTATTTTACTAATTGTATATATTTTACCCCAGATTTTTAAAAGAATTTGATTTTTTTTAAAGCGCGTCCATTTTTATTAGCTTAAATTTTTTTTAAATATGTTAAATCTTCTCCCTTAAGTAAACTCAAATATGAATTATAGTTCTCCTGAGTCACTGAGTATTTATATCAGTCTTAAAAAAAGAAAAATTGGTTGCTGCCATTATCCACACAAATATATTATTTTCTCAGTCCCATACAGTCGGAAAGGCCCAAGTTAGACAATTAAAAGCTATTCCATCTGTTCAGAATGACAGTGAAAGTTAGTTAAATAAAATGGTGTGAAAGGTGTAGTGGGAAAATTCTTACAAGTATCACTTTCAAGTTGTTTTCCTTACACTAGCCTTCAGTTTTATCTGTAATCGTACTGCCCTGTTCCAAGGTGTATCATCTTGTACTCCCACTCAAACAAATTTTTCGTCATTCCTACATTCTTCTCTCGACCACCTGTATCATTTGTGTATTAATTATTCCTCATATCGGCAGTATTTGTTTCTTACGTTGCAGAACTGCCTGATTGCTATTTGTATAACTAAGTAGCCATATAAGAGATCTTAGTTGTTCTTTTTCTTAATTCAAACTTACTTCAGAAATGTCCACAACAGGGGAACCACATAAAGCCTGCAACATTATCTCAGGCCAATTCACATAACAGCGGCACATCCAGCACAATTTATGCAGAGATTTAGGGTACAAATTGGTTTGTTATGTTGGCACACTCCACACATACACATCAGGAAGAAAAATGACAACTTAAAGCAGCAAGATTACAAACTCCTGTTCTTTGTGGTGAAACAAAATGAAAAAGTAATAAATAAATAGATTAAGTTCTTGTTGGACAACTCTTTAATTATGAGTGATACATGTGTGGATAAAAGTAAATCTCCTGATGTGGCCTCTCCTCAAGAAGGGCTAAACAAGTTGGACTTCCATTCAGTAACTGCTGCATGTACGCATCCACAGGGACACACATTTCTGTGTTGCACGCAAACATCCACTAAGAAGTCTTTTTGGAGTTGAGTATATTAGAAACATTGACATTACAGGAATCTTTGGAAAGAAGGAGATGGAAAAAGCATAACTAGCTCTGGTTCAGTTTTCAGGGAGCGCTTTGCATTCTCTACTAATCTTTTAACTTTAGTGTATATCTATGTCACAAGACTGAACTAACCTTCAAGTGGTATCCTTACCACTAACCTGTGGCCAAAGTACTGACCAAGTAATGCACAAACATAACCAGTTCTAAGAGCAGCCTACATCTAAAATGGGTGACCATGATTCAGCCACATTGCTGGGCTCAGGCTGCTTCCTTCACCTCGAAAACAACGGACTCCAATAACTCTGCAATAAATTCAAAGAGTGATGACATGACATGCTGAACTCAGTAACAGGCAATGTATCGCAAGCCAACATCAGGACAAATGGTGTCCATGTGTGGAGAACATCTTAAGAACTACCCTATCTAGACAGGACAAACAAGCAGCAGCAATGCATGGTTAAGAAAACCTAAAACTGCAGTAGATGCAACCAAGAGGAAATCATAGTTTGATTTTATACTGTGTCACAGAATTTGATTAAATTCCCAATTAATTCAGAGAATGATGAAAAGGCAATAAACACCAAATATCCTCCAATTAGTGCTGGTTAGGAACACTCTTGTTATTCACTAATGCAGTTTACTAGAGCTTGGACTATAATGTCATTGTTTTTTTTAGCCCTGAGAGTTTAAATTATTTTCCATTATCTGAGAAACAGGTCCTATGAGGTTCAGCAAGTTGCCTTGACAACTGGTTAAAAATACTGTTTCCATGTAAGTGCTAAAATTATGCTCTTTATGAGCACGAACAATCTTTGCACTATTTCTGTTGCATTAATGTGCAAGACTGTCCAATTATATAAAAACTATAAAAAATATTTCATTCTTCACAGAGAAAATTTGCTGTCAACCAACAACGACTTAAAATCACCAACTGGGATTGTTTTAAATGATACAATAACAGTACATAGTAAATGTTTGTTTTGCTTTTAAATTATAAAAGAAAAAGTCATTCATATGATCAATATGATCAACTCCATAACTTGGGGCCGCTGTCGCTCAGGAGGAAGAGCAGTTGTCTACCAACCTGAAAGTCGGTAGATCGATTCCAGGCTTCCTCTTACTACATGTCGAAGTGTCCGTGGGCAAGATATTGAACCCAACGTTGCCTCCTGATGTGTCTATCGGGGTATGAATGTGTGTGATAGGTAAAAGCATTTAGTATGTTCCAATAGATGTCTTGTATGAGTGTGTGGGTGAATGTTACATGTAGTGTCAACGCGCTTTGAGTGGTCGTGTGACTAGAAAAGCACTACACAAGTACAGTTCATTTAACATAACTGAATTATCTGTGGGATGTTACATATTACTGTTAATTGTTTTGTGGCAAAGGGGCTTGCTTGTGGTGGAAAAGTAAAGGCACAAACCAAAATAAGTTATCCTAAAGCAAGCATGTATCTTTAAAAAATAACCAGGTTTAGGTGGGATCTGTGGCCTCAAGAGCATGTCAGATGTTACAGAGGTGACTCAGACTACCACAACTAATCATTTTTATATCACTGATAAATTGCTTTTAGGCTATTGCACAATCTACAAAAGGGATAAGCCAGATAGTTTAAGTTATGTAAAGTAACTATAAAATTGCTCCTCACGTTAAAATATATCTACAATTATACTTAAGAATTGATTTTATATGTAAAATTCGAGGAAATACTATAAACACGTCGTCTCCCAACCTTGTTCATCATCGAGTGACACAACTATAAACTTCACAAATTTGCATTAAACTAATAAAAGACCATGCCGAGTATATCCCATTCTGAAAGTATGACAGAAGGTAAATACCACATCAAATATAACGAAAAAGAGAATAGTGGTACAGCAGCTAACGGAGAAATGTGAAACTATCAAAGAAATGTACGGTGACTGCATATAATCTAGCCATTTCTGTCTCTCAGTTAGCTGAGGTCAAAATGGGGGATAAGTGCTTAGCCCCTCCTAACAAATAGAAGTTGCATACGCTTGTCTTTAGCACCCCCACCTTTGGCCTGCGCGTTTGGAGAAAAGTTGGACGGCTGATATAGCAAAACAACGATAACGTCTACCTGGCGTGAAATAAGAGGGCAGACTGTAGGCAGCAGTCTGAGTTCTAAAGCCTCGTCGGTACGTTAAAATACTGCAGGACGTTTAAAAGGACAAAAAAACATACGCAAACATAAAAACCTGTTGCCTGCCCTCATGTCGAGCAGCAGAATGAGACACTGGTGAAAACAAAGGAACGGCCACCAAAGTTTAACTCGAGTGCAAAAAAGTACATAAACTATAAAATTACGCCCACGTTTCATAAAAGAATTGATCAAAATCCGCTTTGCTGTTTTCAGGGACCGAAAAATATGTGTTTGGCTTTATGCCACAGGTTAACGGTGAAATGCAGAATAGGTGTTAAAAAAAAACACACAAAAAAAACAGTTATACTTTTAAAATGGATTTTATAATCAATGCACGATTATTGGCTTTCGCTTATTTTACATATTCACATGTTGCATTTCTTACATTTTAATCTATATAAAATGAGGGAAGAAACTAGCATAACAGTCGCAATCAGTAATGTTATAAAAGAAGTCAGCCGGTTTAGATTAATGTTATACGGCTGATATTCAGAAATAATACCCATATATTAGTACTGCAGTCAACAAGACCCCGGGGAGCTAACTCAGCCTGGTAATATGCTAATGTGTTTAAACGTTACAGCCCATTGAAGTGAACAAAGAAGTCTTTTCCATCACACGCAAGCTGCTAATGCTGTGTAATAATACTCCGAGCTCACTCAGGCCGAGGCAACGAAAATTCAAGACCCCGCTTTTCCCGGCTACTCAGTATAACTTGAAACACTGCGCTTAAAACTTGGTTATTACGCCGGTACCAACGTTAACAAAAAACTTCTCTGTCACATGCTTATGCCTGTTATAAATTTGACCACATTTACCTGGACTTAATAAAGTGGCATCCAACAGGGAGAAAAGAACGGCAGTAGAAGAGAGAAAAACAAAGTTAGGGATAGGATCCTTCTCCCGTGGTCCGGAATGAGGGCTTGATGAAGAGGAGGAAAGACAATATGAACAACTCCTCTGTCGCGTCGTCTTGTTGTTGTCTTGGTCAAGAAGCTGAAAAAATCTCTCTCGCACAAAACATAACTCTGACGTTACGCTGTTTCCTTTTAGTTACAGAAACTGTAACCATTTCATTCTCCAAGTAGACATTTTAGCAGCCTCCACATTGTCGGTTCCAATGGAATATCACTCCGCAACACAGCCTACGGGAGGACATGGACACTGAAACATCAGAGGTGTCCAATTTCAACCGAAACGAATACACTTAACGAAGCAGGTTTTGATTTCGTGTATATTTATGCAGTGAATATTGTAAACACATAAAAATCTCACCGTTTGAAGCTGTGAACGAAAGACAAATGGTCTGAGTAGCAATTTGCGGGGATCTACGTCGAGTTGCGGATGAGGACAACAAAAAGCCCAACAAACGCTAGTCTCGCAGGATATAGAACGGTAATATCAGAGGGAGGGCCAATTGGAGAGCACTAAAATTTGATTGACGCATAGGCTGGCCAAATATATTTCAGCCTCAACCTTGAAGGCAGTCTCGGTTTGCTAATGGTTTTGTGGCGTTTCAATTTTGTTAATAAACAGTGCCCTGGTCACAAAAATGTTCATATGTATCTATATCTATATATATCTATATCTCTATATCTATATCTCTCTCTCTATATAGATATATATCTATATATCATATATCTATATCTAAAGATACAGATATATAAAATAATATAATATATATCTATATCTATATATATATATATATGTGTGTGTGTGTGTGTGTGTGTGTGTTGTCTGTGTGTGTGTGTGTGTGTGTGTGTGTGTGTGTGTGTGTGTGTGTGTGTGTGTGTGTGTGTTCATGCTACACTGATATATCACAAATGTATTAGAGTTATGCAATGTGATTTTATGTCTTGGATTTTATGATGTCAAAATATGAACAGTATGATGAAGAGGACTGTTTAAACACAAATTGTAATTAAACCAGAACATTTAGTGGTTCATTCATGGTTCAAACACTGGGTTGTTGTTGTTTTTTGTTGTTTTTTACCTTGTTAAGACCCTTTTCCACTTGTATGTTGTGCAATAAATACTTACACATTGAGCAGTTGTACATGTGCATTCAACAGTGAAGAGAAGGTCAAATTACGTTCACCTGTAAAGGCTATAGGAGCTATATTTTAGGTACATTCTGACATCATACTGAAAGCCAAATACTCAAATAGTGTCATTAAAATAGGGAGTAGTGTAAACTATTTGTGCAGGGAGCAAAAACACATGAACTTTGAAAATTTACTTTACATGCTGAATGGAAAAACTGGTGGAAGAAAACAAACAAACAAAAACCCATTGTGATGGGGCTATTTTCTTTTCGAAAAGGAATCAAGAAATACATTAAATAAGCCATTAAAACTTCAAAATGACCATTTTGGTGAATAGCATGAGTTGTACCTTTATGGTCATGTAAACAAAACTGCTGTTGATAAAAACTTTTGTTTTCAGACTTTCTAGAGAAAACCTCAATTGGTTAGAGGGGAAACAACCAAAGTAACATCTGTGCTGGCCTTTACGAGAAAACTCAGCCATCCACTTTGTGGTTTACAAACATGCACATGCACATGTGCACGCCATGCATTGCAGACATGCAACTGAATCACACACCTGTATGTGATTAACAGAGTGGGTCTGGTTATCATGCAATTCTTTTGAGCTAAATTATGATCAAGCTTTCTTTATAAAATCTGGCTTGTAACAAACAAGATATTTTCATTGGCAGCAATGTCTCTTTTCTGCCTTTCCCTTAAAGACAACAGACTTGAATGAGAACAGCTGCAAGGGTACAGCTCAATTCAGATCTGCAACTGCATGAAGTCGGTGTGAGCACATCAACCTTATTGTGACAAAACTAGTTTCATGTCACAGATTCAGTGTGATGCTCCGACAGTACACCTGGGGAAAGGTGGTGCATATATTCTCATGGAAGCGATCATATCACTGCTCTATGCAAAGCATCAAAGGTTGTTTGGTTTGATGCCTTTTTAAAAGTAGGACAAACAAGACTGTGACAAAACAACATCAAGGTTGTATGGCAGGGAGCAAGACACAAAAAAAGCTATATTTAGAGTGGAACTCCATTTTCCTAACCCCAAAGTGTGTACCCTCTTCACCACCCACGCTTTCCTGGGCTCTCTCGTCTTTTAGACACAAACCTTAAGGCTTTGTAAATGGGTTACCCCAAAGCAGCCACCCACGCATCAGGTACAGTATCAAAACCTGGGGCATCCTGTTATGACTTCTGGTTTCCTGTTTCCTGTAAAAAATACCCCCCCCCCCCCTGCTTCTTTCAAACACACTTCACACAGAGCAGGGGCTGGATCAGCCTCTAGCACCCCATTCCAGATAGTGTATATTAACATAACTGTTGGCACTGTCAAATATTTAAGAACATATGAAAATACCACACTGTCAGTTTGACTCAATAAAGTACTGGTATATGGTTTTATACTTTTTAGTCACAATGAAGACTTCCTTGTTTGTTTTGCTGTTTTCCCCCCCTTGGGTATCACATATTTTGATATACTAGTAGTCAATTTTGAGGCCAATGAAATATAAAAATGCCATTATGCTATATGGGGACATGAGCAGCTGTTTCAACCCATTCCTCACATTCAATCTGCTTTAATTTCACATATACATACTACCATTTCATCCGCCAAAGAGGAAGATGTACAAGTGTCCAGGGACCATGAGAAGAGCAATAACAACAGAGTGTGCTCGTGTGTGAACTGTGGGTCCTGTTTGCCACAAAATAAGAAAAACAAAACATGTGTTCTGCATACATCAACCCCCACTATGATACCTGAGCATCTCTCTCAACAGGGGTTGGCCACATTGCTCTATGAGCAAAACATTTTTCTACCTTCCTGCAATGGCTCCAGCTTGATGTTCTGAATGTTCAGCAATTATAGGCAGGGATAACTGTCTTGGCATTAATTCCCACCCTAATATGTTGAGATATTTGCTGGTGCAGAAATACAACGTTAGCTCATTCATTCAGTGCATTCTTGAAACAATATTTCTTTTTTTAGTTTTGAATGCAGGGATTTTCACCTTGTCCTTTTTTATGTGAATGCATAAATAGTAGAATTGTTTGGTATATTTTTTAATAATCAAATTATTATTTCTTCTGTTCTATAGGGCCTAAAACTGTATGGACCACTTACTTACACTTATATTCCCTTTTATGAGGAAAGGGGAAATGCACCATACCATCTTGGTCTTTCTTTCTTTCTCGTTTTTAGTTCATCACCCCCTCCCCTTTTCTTGCAGATTGGAATTCATTAGCAATCAAAGAGCCACTGACAAACGCCCAATCCTAATTACCCTCTCATTTGCATATTTGCATATTAATGACTGCAGACTTTGCTGTTTTTCTGCTGCAGTTCTCCCCCTCCCATCAACATTGCTCAGACACAGCCACACCAAACACTGCAACACTCTCATTCTCTGAGCTCAAGGTCTCACACCTTAAATCTGGAGTCAACAAACACTCAAGGCAAGACATTTTGTTATTAGTACAAACAACTAGACAGATTTGCTTTGTTCTTTTCATCTTAAAAAGGTGGAATAATGCACATCTGCTGTGCCACATCCTAATCTTGAGTTATTTGAATTATTGGTTTTGCTTATTAGGTTAAATGCAACATACCACTTGGCCCAGACATATTTTCATGTCCCAATTTGATAACACAGCCCACTTTATAGCACTTGTACCTGAGGCCCTAAGTGATAAGCACCTCCTTTGCTGCCCCCTTCTGTTTATTTCTTAAAATAAGACAGAAGAAGCCAGAAGAATATATACATTTTACTGAATCAGAAGAAGTTTACATCATAAAGAACAAAGACCAAGGAGCAAAATGCACATGGCAAATTTATCCTGTTTACAGCACAAAATATATTTCACAATGACAATTGTTTGCAGCCGACATGGCTCCCTGAGCCATTATACAGCTAGCTGAACAGACAAGTGTTTCTTGATACAATAGGTTCTAACTTTCTAGTTTTCCTAAGCCAGCCTCTGCCTAAATCATGACTACACTGATAGCAACAATATCATGTTGTTTTAAGTTATTCAGGAAGAAACTCAAAATGCAAAAAGGAACAGTGTATTCAAGTTTCTATTTATTCATTTCTTTTTAACTTATCAGAGGTTGACATGAGGGTCATACTATAATGGTTTGAACATTGTGCTTCACCTCAAGACATTTCAAAATTAGTTAAAAAGTCATGTCAAACATCCTACACACAATCCTCTCTTCCTAATACAGACAGCCATAACTGAATCTGTTCAGTAAAATAAACTTACATTTTTCAATTTGTTTGCATACCAGATATAAAACAAATCAATATATGTATTCATCTTTACAACTGTACAAATTCCTAACTATAACTAATGGTTTGGACTGACGTGTATTGTCAGCTTAAAAGAAATTCAGGGGGGGAAAAAGCATGTTCAGTATCTTATATCTGTATTTTCATTTTTATAGACATTTTTTCAGCTTTAATGGAATATGCAGGTTCAGAACAGGACACTGATGAAACTGAATCCGTTTCACAAGGAAAAATAGTCCAACAGTAGCCAAGACAAATGATTTAAAGGCCTCAACTTCTGCATGGAATTTCATACATTTTAGTAATGATTTTTTTGTATTGTTGTGGACAGACTATTTCTTCTGGAATGGCTTTCGCTGGTTAAAATGTCAACAGAATTGATTTACAGCTCAAGGATTTACAGGGCCACCAAAAGGAGATAGTGGTAAACAAGGAGATTTCAGTATCTCGGAGAATGGTTGTGGGTAGCATCTTCTCCATGTTTTTAACATACTGTGTGCGTGGTCATACAGATTGTCTTCAATCTGCAGGGCGTGTTGGAGTGTTGGGTTGGTTCAGTCCCATGGTTCTACAAAGCCAGCCAGCAAAGTTTACCTCCTCAGCCTCAGACCGCTTGATAAATGTGTGGTTCTGCAATAAAGCACAAACACAAATAAATTAAAATCTCTTGTTTGAACTTAAAAGAACCATGTTTCGCCTGCTGTAGACAGCAGTCAGTCACATTTGGGAAAATCAGGGATATTTCCTGACAGGAGGGCCACACTGTAAGCTACTCAGAAAGGGGCCAAGAGAAAAGTGAATATTGAATAAATCAAAAGCTCAAAAAGTGAATTGCAGTTTAAGCAAATTCTATTTTGTGGACATGTATTTAATCTGTGTATACTTTTCTCAACTAAAAAAAAAATATCCATGTGGCAATGATTTCTGCAACACGGACCCCTTCACACTCCTGCTGCCTTTTCTTCTAAGCATCATTTGGCTCTGTTTGCCCTTCCGGAATCTTCCCTGATTCTCCAAACTCTGAACATACTGACTACTCTTTTCTACAGGTACTACTCTTACTACCTGTAGTTTATGAGTCAGCAAGTTGTTAAATAAAGGAATAATATGTAGGAGGGTCCGTTGAATTGTAGAGTCTCGGATTGAGAAGGAGCAGTGTGGTTTTTGTCCCGGCCGTGGAACAGTGGACCAGCTCTATACCCTCTTCAGGGTCTTGGAGGGGGCATCGGAGTTCACCCAACCAGTCTACATGCGCTTTGTGGACTTGGAGAAGGTGTTTGACCGTATTTCCCGGGGACTCTTATGGGGGATGCTCCAGGAGTATAGAGTGCCGGACCCCCTTACACAACCTGTCCGGTCCCGGTGCCAGAACTTGGTCTGCATTGCCTGCAGTAAGTCGGACACGTTGCAGTTGAGAGTTGGACTCCGCCAAATTTGCGCTTCACCGATTTTGTTCATAACGTTTATGGACAGAATTTCTAGGCGCAGCCGAGGTGTTGAGGGGATCCGGTTTGGTGGCCTTAGGATTGGGTCTCTGCTTTTTGCAGATGATGTGGTTCTGTTGGCTTCATCAGGACGTGATCTCCAGCTCTCACTGAAGCGTTTTGCAGCCGAGTGTGAAGCAGTTGGGTTGAGCCAGATGAGGTGGCTCAGGCATCTGGTTAGGATGCCTCTGAAGGGAGACTTCGGGGTAGGCCCAGGACATGCTGGAGGGATTACATCTCTTTGCTGGCCTGGGAGCGCCTCGGGATCCCCCCGGTTGAGCTGGCTAATGTGGCTAGAGAGAGGGAAGTCTGGGCTTCCGTGCTTAGGCTGCGGCCCCCGCGATCCAATCCCGGATAGGTGACTGAAGATGGATGGATGGATGGATGGATGGATGGATGGATGGATGGATGGATGGATGGATGGATGGATGGATGGATAATATGTAACTTAGCTCTGAAACACGCCCAATGTAAAATGATGCCATGTGAAGGAGGTAAGTAAATTGAAATGTTTCCAGAAAGGGGCACAATGTGGTGGAAACAAGTTAAATCCTTACTTCAATTTTGATTTCCAAAACAGAATGGGAGGCAGTAGAAAATGCGAGGATACTTACCATCAACATTTTTAAGTCAGCTCTGTCAGCAGGATTCTTCATTAGACTGTGGAAACAATTCAAGAAAGTTTGTTTAGGGAGCTCTCTACATCTATCAAATTAGGAAAGAGTCCTTAGACATAACTTCTAATAGTTACAACACTTGAAAAAATAGATATATAAGCAAGAATGAATACATAAGTAATATATTTGGACTAAAATATTGCCTTACCACTTTGTCACAAAATCCTGAAAATCATTGGTGAATACACCATGTGGTAGCTTAGGAGGAGGCTGAAAAACAGAGGAAACGTTGAGTAAAAATGTTTAACTGTTACCTTAACTTAATAGTAAGATGAAAAGGAATATGACTTTGGATTAACTCTTTGATTCTTACCTCATTGACTATGTAGTCTAATAGCTCAAAGATGGCCATTACAGGACCATGACCTGGGGAATAAAGCCATAATTTATTTAGTTGGATGTTTTATATATCTACTATTGAAAACTCAGAGAAAAAGAGTAAATATTCCTTTTCAGCATCTAGTAATCACAGAACATACAAGTAATTAACATCATGGCTTGACATTTCTAGTGGATTTCCATTCCTTTTGGAATGGCTAGCATAAAAATATAGCTACTTGAAACATTTTTTGTATGTGTGTATGATGCTTACCACTGACAGGTCTACCTGGTGGTCTGGGTCTAGGTGAAGTGCTGTGTGCCCCCCCCTCTGCATCATTCAAAATGGGTCGTCCAAATATAGCTTCCAGTTCTTTAGCATCCGGAGGAGGGATTGGGAAGCGTCCAATCGAGAGCTCTACAAGGGACAAACCCATACTCCACACATCTGACTGCACAGAATAGTGGGTTCCCTGCAATCTCTCAGGCTACACAGCAAACAAAACACAAAAAAATCATTAAACAAATACATAATAAAGGTTATTGCTCACTCTTCAGACATCAAACAGTTTGACGTAAAAGGTTTAAGTACTGAACTAGAGTTAAAATTAGTATCAATAGATTAGATTATACCTGAAAGTCAACATTAAAAAAGTTATTTACATTTAATTGAGCTAGTACCTTTAATCAAGTTGGAAAATCTAAAAATATGTTATTGAACTACACACTGACATAGGATTAGAACTTTTATGTGAAAAGTCACAACACAGATCAATCCAAGCATAAAGGTCAGAGAGTAATGTAGATAACTTAAACTGTATTAACAATTTTTAGACATAATTTAGAGAAGATCAACATACCGACATGTAGGATCTTGTTCCAACAAAGGAATTAGCCATAGAGTCTATGAGCTGCCCACTCACACCAAAGTCACACAACTTGATCTCGCCTCGTGAATTCACCAGCATGTTTGAGGGCTTCACATCTGGGGAGGAAAAAAGAAGAGTCTATTTCTGCAAACTAATGATCCGCTAAGAATAACATCAACTTATCTTGATCACATTATTGTCTTCAGAGTAACCATTATAAATACATAGATAAACAACCAAAATGCATTGTGCATCATAGAAAAAACTTCATATGTTTAAATGGTGCAAATCAACAGCTTAGTAAAAATTATGATACCTCTATGCATGATTTGGTGTTTTTCTCGTAGGTAGGCAAGGCCTCTCAAAACCTGGAACAGAAAAGGGGAAACTATTACAAAAGTCAATAATCTTAAATAGCCCTAATGTGAAACAACACTGAGAAACAAGTATGAAACCTGTTTGGGCTGATCACATGTGTATGCATATAAAGTGCATGGTCTACACTGAGCTCAATTGAAAACCTGAAAAGTGAAAATGTGACTACTAAAGACCTTGATTGCTTAGACTGTAATAAAATTGCTCATCTTACAATTTAGAATAAGCAGTGTTTCAGCCTACTTACAGCAATGCTGACTTTACCCAGAATTTCTTCAGGGACACGCTTTGCTTCTTTCAATACCTGATCCAGAGATCCACCATCCTGCACAAGAGAGAACACAACAAAGATATTATAATAATATATTTATTCCATGAAACCTATAGATGATTTTATATCAAAAGAGGGTGCATTTAACACATAGTGGAGAAAGTACCCACTCCATTTATACAATTTGTGTAGCTCTAAAACACTTAATTCAATGCATTCTATAGCCACCCTCTCCATCTTTCTCACCATGTGTTCCATGCAGATGCTGATCTCTCCATCGTTGTAAAAAGCTCCATAAAATCCCACAATATAGGGTGAATTACACTCATGCAGGACCTGAAGTTCTCTGATGATCTGGTTTCTGATTGCAGGTTTAATTTCTAGGTGAATAAGCTGAACAGAAAACAAAGTTGTGACAATATCAAGTACATTTAATAAAACAATAAATATATCTCATTTACTAGTTTGGCATAACTTATTTGAATATGAACATAAATTACAGTTTTACCACACAAGTATCATTATTTTCAAAAAAGTCTATAGCTCACTTTTCTGGCCATGATTATGCCTGAAGGTTTGTGGCACTCTTTGTTGACCACTCCTCCATTGCCTGCACCCAATTCACAGATACGACGGAAATCATCTTCTCTCAACTCGCCGACCTTAGCTTTCTGAGTGAGAAAAGCTTCTAATCTCTTCTTCTGTTGCTCATCCAGGTCCAGCTCCTCTAATTTTGTTTTAAGTGATTCTAAATTAGCCCTGAAAAAACAGATGAAGACTGGAGTGACTCCCCTGTCAAGTGCACAAACAACTTTTACTATTTATTGAAAATATGCAGAATACTTACTCTGCTGCAACATCTGTGTTGACGGGAGAGGATAATCCATCGCTGGTATGAGCTATGTTTAAGGGCACTGGCCTCTTTTTGGGGGCCATTCTTAACTATAGATAAACTATGAGCTAGGATTTAATGACACTTTTCTTTGGGTTACAAGTGATAATAAGCCGAGTTTAAAACTTCCTCATGGAGACTTCGTTCTTCAATCTACAGTAATACTTTAACATCACACGCAGCTCTGTAGGATTAAATGAAAACCAATTACAAGCTTGTAGATGCTAATTATACTACTTAAACTTTTCGTTTCCTATTAAGAAAACTAACTAATGTCGGGTTGTCATCAAAAGTAAAGGACTTTGAGTACCTCCTTGAAAATAGGCTCGAACACTGCTTCTGCTCATATGACCACGGCCTGACTTAAAAAACACACATCAACTAATGGATACAAATAAAGTAGAATAACGTTAACCTTAGCTAGTTTTGTTGCTTTAGAGGACCAGACGTAACGGTAACTTAAGCTTGTTAGCAAGCTAACAAGCATTATAGTCACTGCACTGACCAAATTAATGGTAATCTCACTTACACAAGACTAGCTTAAACGTAATGGCCAACTGACTAAAGCCATAGCTACTAGCACCTCACGTTAGCTAACTAGCTAACTTTATCTGCTAGCTCATGCGTGACAGTAGCACATGTATCGCTAGGTGATAGAAAGTAGTTATTTTACTTAGAAACACTTCCAGTGTCGTTTCCCCTCTTGTTTCAGAAACACCAGGTTATTGGGCTATTGGCAGGTGTATAGTTGCTGAAGACAGACACCGGGTACCAGCGCCCCGTACTATCACCAGAAGCGAAGGGGGCGCGGCGCAAAGCAACACAGCATCACTTCGCCTGTGGCAAATCTCGCGATTTTCTGGAAATCGAGTTTTGGAGTAGCGCAAATGAGCGCATACGAACGAGACTTTGTAATGTCATGATAATAATAATTATTATAATAATAAGCAGTGTTCTGAAATTAAAATATCAAAAAAGCAAAACACTAAGAACTAAAGATATTCCCGAAACCTAGTTTTATTTGGTAACATATTTTCATTAAAGAAGACTTTAAGCTTGGAAATGCCTGGAAAAAAACCACAATTTCTCCAATTGGAGTTTAAAAGTAATTTACTAGTTTAATTAAAAATTACATTTCAAGTTCAACACGTACATTTCTTTACATCATTACTTAACATGTTAGCCTACGATCTTAAAATGGCCCATTATTAAAACAAATTTTAATGTTATTCTATATTTTCATTCATTGGTGCAAAAGAACACCCAAAACAGCTAAACATGTTTTAAAAACACAAAGACAGATACATACAAACCCACACACATACAACTAAAGAAAGAAAACTTAATCAACAGACAACAGAGGTGTGGGAAAATTTAAACCAATTAACTTTAAATAAACTTTACTAAACAAAAATATATATTTCTTACTAATATAATCTTATTTGTGCTATGAGTTAGGACAGTAATAGAACAATATTAATATTGTTCTCTGCATTAAAAACATGTCTTGCTGACACACAAACTAAGTAAAGCTGTGTAATTTTTAGCTGTGGTTTCCTTTCACTAGATGGCACTGTTGTTTACTTTTTACAGTCTGCAGTAGTTGTATCAGACAGATTTGTATAAGTTTTCCTCTTACTGCAGCTGCATACATCTATAAAGAAAGAAGGAGTCTGATATGAAACTGTGCAAGCACATTTCATATAAAAAAAAAACTATTATTCAAATACTTGTTGAATATTTTAACAATTTTGTATCAGCATATTTCCTGCTCTTATTGGCTTGTAAATATATCTACATGGAAAACAGATATCAAAACCTGGTCTTGATTTAAAACACAGCTTTAGTAATCCTAATGTATTGGTTGTGATGGATTTCTGGTAGGTTGGGCCTTGTTAATGGCACAATACTCTTTTTCGTGTCTGAAAATTATTGGACCTCATTTTTAGATGTTTCTTAGATGCTCATAAAGTGATGATGAAATGCTGATAGAAATAGTGGAGGTGAATTTGCAGTCTGGAAGACTAAAAGTCTAAGAGAACTGTTTGCAGAATTGATAACAAAGCAAATCAAACCCCCCAATTGACTTCAGGAAGCTCTTCCAGACTCAGAGGATATGATGCACTGTTTTTGGCTGCAACGCGGAAAAGGCTGTTTGGAGAAACAGGAGCACAGACTTCCATTAAAAATTAGAAGGAACATTTTTTTTTTCAAATATTTTAGGCAGTGGAGTTGATAGGGAAGTAGAGACCTTTTTCATCCTTTGGCAATGGGAATATTTCACTGTAAGAGGATGAATTGTTCAACAGCATGTTATGATGCAATTACCACACCTTTGGTAGATAAAAAGAGGATGGAAATATTACATGTTAAATAAGGTGTTGCTGACCACATGGAAGGGTCCACTAAGTAAAAAATAATAATCTTGAGCTAGTTATGTGCTTTTCGGAAATCAGATAATCTTTTATCCACTTAACTTTGACCAGGATTAGCCCAATCTTTGCAACTGTATCACAGATTTCCCAACTATCCTAAGTTACAGCCCATCATAGTAGTCGCTGTCAGTTCATTTCACACCTTGTTGAGAAATGTAGTTACCAGATAACAAACAAACAAACAAACATAAGCAATGGTGCCAACATAAAAAGGTTCACTTGCCTTTTATGTATGTAGCTTTCATTTTTAATGTTGCAGGAAAGCTCTCTGCTTCTCAAACATTATGATTATTTCCAGCAAACATAATGCCACACTAAATGCAAAATCTCCTCTGGAAGAATTTGCAGCATCAAATAAAAATATAACAAAAACTCCAGCACATGAATACTAGGTGCTTTCTGCACACTTATTTGGTATTAAAAACCTCTTTATAATGGACACTACTTTTCAGACAATGGTCAAAACAATAGAATATTGAAAATGTTTTACTAATTTATTTATACTATATATTATTTCTGACCCTTTCGAAACAAACCAAGACCAACTGATTATGGGGTCTGTTGAAGGAATAAGTTCACTTAGTTCTATCTTAAGCTACTGAACAGAAAACTTTGTTAGAACTTGTTAAGGTGTTCAGAGAACACTGAAGGAATTTTTCTCTTTTTAATTTGGTGGAAACTTGCAGCCAGCTATACTGGCCTCTGTCAATGCAAAGTAGCACTTATCTTTAAAACTAAAGAGAGATTAAAACATGTTACAATACTTTACTGACTGGTTTCAGAGAAACAATAACGAAAGACTCAATGTCAGGAACCCAGTCCTTCAAAAAGAGGAGGGGAAAGGATTAGCTATAGACAACAGAGGCACTTGGGTTAGGCTATAGGCTAGGCTACTTTAAACAAACCATTTAGGCCTAATTGTTATATCTAAAACGAAGAAGAAATATAGTTATCATGTAGGCTAATCTTGACATTTGACCCCTGGGTAGTTGGGTCAGCTTTAGATTGCCCTCCTGCTGTAGGACCCACATGGCGCCAGTGGATCCCCTCGACCTGTAACGTGATGGTGATGTAACCTACTACTATAACAACATTACAGCACCAGGACAGCAACCAGAAACCAATCCAGCAACTCCAGTCATGAAGAAAAGCGTGTAGAGTGGATTGATAATCTGATTATGGATTTGTATAGAAATCACAACAACGATTGCGCCCAGGCAATAATTAGCTAAACTGTAAAATTTAGCACAATTGTTTTTAAAATTTTAAAATAAATCTCAGGACTACAATGATGCGCGATCTAATTCACAACAGGAAAATCTAACATTGTGTAAACAGTAGCACTGTTGTCTGACGAGCTCCCATTTTAGCAATGTCTTCTCGTGTTCCTGCAGCTGCTTCTGTGAACAAAGTGATGGTCAGGTAAGGTTTATCATCAGACTATTTATTAAACAAATCTGCAACGCCAGAAGTTCCCTTTCTTTCACAAACTACACCTGCACATGAGGGCATAGTCACATATGCCAGCATGGGTTTAAACCTAGATGGAAGTGTTCTTTTTTTCATAATGCTCCTCTCTTAAGTAAGCTCTTATATATAAAATGACCCATAAAGAACCAATAAAATAGCCTAATCACGAGTTTGATGATGAACAGGCTAAATAAATGTCTCAGCAGCTTTGCAGCATTGCACATCACTGTTTCACTGAAGACTACAGTGTTATATAAATGAAAACCCGATAAGCCCGATGACAAGGTAATGATATTCCCTGTTTTTAGAGTGATTCTGTCAACTTCAATGTCCAATTTAGCACTAACAAATTAAAGAAATAATCAGAAAAGTCCATAACCTGAGAATGAAATTCAGGGAGGAAATGCTCAATAAAGATCATGATACAAGGAAGCTGGTAATACATCAGAGGAAGTAAATGGTGAGACATCATCAAACCGAGGTAGAGACATATCTTCAATTATGTTGACAGCAAACTCAGTAATTTTATGTAGGCAAACAGTTATTTTGCAAGACAGATCAGACACATACAGCAAAGCAAAAAAAAACAAACAAGTATTTTTGGGTTGCACTGGTGGCACTAATGCCACAAACAGAGATGGTACAGTAGTATGCACAAAAAGTACAAGGTGCATAGCATGTGTGCTAGTAAAAACTGTACACTTCTGCCCAGATATTTATTTTCATAATTTGAGTTTTAATAATAAGCCCAGATTGTTTGTAAAGGGCTGCAAAGCAGCTGTAAAATAACTAGTCCGAAAATACTTGGGGAAAGATTCAATGTTGCAAGTATAAACTATTGAATAACATTCAAAATATTATTAGTGTGTAAATGTAAATTATGTGCATCTCTATTAATGCATCAGTGCATAGGCAGCATTTTGCTATTGTTTTTGCTGTCGCATAGGCTGTACTGCATGCAGACCACTTGGTATAAACAAGAGGATGGGCTTCCTCAGAGGCCACAAAATTAAAGAAAAAAGATTCAATATACAGATTCCAGTCATGTTTTGAACTGAAATTTAATCTTGTCATTTTGGTATAAGATGTTGGATATTTTTTCCGACCTGTCCAGGGTGTACCCTGCCTCTCGCCTGATACTTGCTGGGATAGGCTCCAGCCCACCCGCGACCCTGCGTG
>JBBBVU010000008.1:11817991-11832084 GCA_037177055.1 Atherinosoma microstoma
TATATATATGGTATATTTGGTTGATGATCTGAGGATTTATTTACCTAATTTTAGGAGCAGATAAGGACCAAATTACTATGTTTGTCCTTCACTGAGATGCAAAATTTTAGAACTAAGAGGTAGTATGCTTATTTTCATGTATTTTTACTTGTTTATTGTTACCTAAACCAATATGACATTGTCTTACACACAAGAAGAGACAGGACGCAGTCAACAGAGTCACATCATGCTTTTATGACGAAAAAGTAGTTAATTTACAAGACAGACAGCATATAAAACAAACAGTGAAATAAAAAAAAGAACTTATGTGTTTTATAGACAAGTACATTATTATTATTATTATCCTTTCTTTTGAGACCAAGCAGTTATGGGACTGAGCAAAACCGGGGTGATCCCTGGAGAAAGAAGCAGCAGTTAAATCCTTTGTTACTATACCTACACTATTTACAGTTAAACAGTCATTTTCCTCTGTCAGACATGGCAAGGAGGTCTACAGATTTGATGACATGATATGGCTAATAGATCTAATATGTACACTTTCTGTTCTTTGCATCCCAGGATCAACACATTACAGCACATAATACATGTTAAAAAAACTCTGATGCCGTCAGATGGTGATGCAACCAGAGAGGAGTCCAAATTTGGTCTCTGCTTAACAGTCTTTTTGATATGCCACTCACATCTGTTAATGATTGACCATTTGACATCACTCAATCTGACAAGCTGAACTACAAGTCTATACAAAAGCTCTGGTTTTAGTTTGAGCACTCAGCACTCATTCATAGGTTTCACAAGTCAGTAACAACCCGGTCAGAGAAAAATATTTATGCATTAATACACTAATCTAAAATTGAGTAATCGATAGAAACTCTATTGATTGGTGCCAGGCTGATACAGAGAAAGAGACAGAGAAATTGACAGAAAGAGAAAAGACTATAATAGAGAGAAGCAGATGAGTGAACTTGAGCCAAATTCGAGAAAAACAGCTGATGCCTTTTAAGGATTTGCGTCTAGTATTGGAGTGCAGCAACAAAAACACAGCTTCCTCTAAAGAGCAGAAGAGGTGACGGAGCGTAACCTTTGCTCAGACCTGAAGAAAACAAGTACAAATCTGGCACCTTCTTGTTCTTAAAAAAGCAAAATCTTCATTAAAGGAAATGTGGAAACCTAGGAATGAGTGCCAGTCAGGTCTCCAGGAGCTCTCTATGCATCTTTCTACACCAGAGGGATTTTAAGAGATTGACTATGTTCAAAACAAATCAATTAAAGTATTCCATTAATAATCCTATCCCCGTACTGCATTGATCAGTCCCACCATCCTGCTTGGAATATCATTCCTGTTATCTACAGCTTATATATCAGAGCATCTGTTTGTTGTTAGATATGTGTAAAAGTACAATCATCCCAAGTAAACAGGTTTCTTTTGTTAAATGCAAACTCCCTTTCTGAATTTGGGAATTTGAATGATTCATTACCTCTGACTTTGATTGGACTGAACACATTTTTAAGTGTCTTACTTGCTCCGTTTTGACCAGTCCCATGGCCAGCAGCACCCTTGGCTCTCCATACAAGTGCAGGTGAGACTTTGGCAATACCAATCACTGTTTACAAAAAGGCATGCATAGATTCAACCTGCTAAGACCAAAAGAAAGAGTTTTTTTTTCTATAGTGGCTAATCATTTGCTGATCAGCACTCAGTCAAATGCAGAGAAAGTATAGCGCTGTGATGATTTGTGGTTTATGTTATGAATCTAATCTGCAGACTGATTCTCATCCAATCAGGATCAGAACTTCTTGCTTTTGATCAGATTGAGGCCTCTCCTCAAAACTTTGCTTCCTCAAACCCAGAGCTGAGAGGAGATCCTTCCATGGCTATATAAAAATCAGTCATGAAGCCAACAGTCTATTCAGTCCCACTCTCCCCCAGTCATCTGCCGTTGTGTCCTTGGGCAAGACACATTACCATTCTTGCCTCCAGTGTCGGCATCGTTGGTGTATGAATATTTTAAATATTACAGTGGTGGTCAGAGAGGCCGTTGGCGCGCATTGGCAGCCACATTTCCATCAGTTTGCTCCAGGGCAGCTGTGAATACACATGTAGCTTACCATTACCAAGTGTAAATGAGGAGTGGATGAATAATGGTTCCAATGTAAGTGCTTTGAGTGCCGTCAGCAATAAACAATAAACAATATAAATATAAGCAATATAAATCTAATCCATTATTATTAGTCAATCTCGTGTTTCTACAGAATTTCAGTTTAATTCACCTTCACAAACCAGTGAATTAGAAGGGTCCTATTAGGTGCTGTTGCACACAATGGCCACTAGATGGCAGTATTGTTATATGAAACCGGGTTAACGAGCAGGCGTCTGCTCTAGGTTAGATGAAACAATGATCTTGTCCAAGGTGCTTCAAACAGTCTTTCAGTAAAGCTCTCAGATGTGCCCAATTATACCTGAATTTCAGCAAGCAGTGACAATTTTCATCACCATCTTTTTGTCAAGCTGGGGGAAATGTTGGGCAAAAATAATATCTCTGTCTGACAGATACTATATAAAAGGTTATATGTATATATAAAAAAGAGCAAATCCAGACTCTAGTGTTTCTATGACAGTCTGTTCTTAGAGGTCTGTTATGGAAATGGAACTAATAAGCCAAGTAAGCACCCAATCAGCCAAGCTCACTTCTCCGTCATCCCATTACTGCTCGTCTCAGCTCTGATAATTTAGCTCAAGTCTAATCCAATCAAAACAGCAACTGTAGGATGTGGAGTGAGAGATGGATTTATTTAGAGCTAATGCAGAATCAGAAATGACAAGAGACAAAGGCTGCAGCAACGCAGTTTTCAAGGTGAGATTGAAATAGTGTCTTTTTAGTCAAGGTAATGAGTGCATGGCTTAGTTTAATTAAAGCAAAGATATCTTTAATTTAGAGAATAGAAACAATCTCACAACCCCCCCCCAAAAAAAAACAAAAATAAAACATGAATAATTCAGGCTTGGCTGGTGATGATGGCATGATTATGGTGTCTGAGGGTTTTCTTATTTGGGTCTGCATCTTTGAAGAGTTCCCCAGGTGTCTTTGCAGTGAAGTTTCTGCTTATGTAAATGGGGCGTCTAGACAATGGTAATGCCAACCCCAAGCAAGGATAAACCAGAGAAGGGAGCAAGGGATTGCTCAGCCTACTTTCTTAAGATTCAGATAAGATGAATCGACGTATCCTCCAACAGCAACTACAAACACAAGAGAATCTCTCAGCCAGACTGAAGCAATGACTTGGCTGCCAAGCTTTGAGCATAAGTTCTCTGAGGAGAGCTATTGAAATGATTGTTTGGGCAAGAGTCAATATCAGTTAAAATCTTTAAGAATCCACTAAAACTTCTGAAAATGAACCACTGCAAGAAATTGAAGGTAAAAAGACCGTCTCAGATGTCTTTTTCAAACAAGTTTTAGCTTGAGATTCTTCAGCTTTGAAGGACTTCTGTGGTCTGAATAAAAACCAACACTTCCTTCCAACTCTGAAGACCTTTGTCACTTTTTAGTGAATGAACAGCCTTAACGCAACAGGCAGAAAACGAGTGCAGGCTTTGACAACAACCCACCCCTTTCTACATTTGCAAATGTATCAATGTTTCATCAAGAGAAAATTCATACAGCATGTGTTTTCATATCCAGAGAAAGATCCCAGAGAAGCACTGTGCAGAGCGGCAAGGTTCAATACATGATTTTTAAGGAATGAGTAGGTTTTGAGATGGGAACAAGTGTTTTTTTTACTTTTTGTTTTTTTGTTTTTTTCAGGGAACCTGGGTCACCCCTTTCATCTTTTAACTCCAATGATCCAGTCACTGCTCCGTGTCTGGTGGCATCACGAGCAGCGACGAATCTTAATACTACAACACCGACTCGCCAACCACACACACAACACGTGTCTACTACCACACGACCATACTCCAGCCTAATACTGTGAACAGGGACAACAAGGGTAAGGAATGCTAAAAAGACAGGGGAGAGGGAGTGGGAAAGAAGACAGGCAAAAAGGGAAGAAGGAGAAGAAGGAAATAAAACGAAACACTTTCTCGACTACGCTTACATTTGTGAATGATGTTTACACAATAACACCATCAACAATCACAATAGACATTCTCACTGTCTTCTAAACCTAGTTTACACTGAGAAATACCTGGAAATGGAAACACAGAAGGGTTGGCTCAGGGGAGAAGAGACATCCATAAAGGCAATGTCCTGTTCTCAACACCATGAGAGCCAAAATGGCAACAGACACTGTTTAAAATCCAGGCCATTTTCTTCATCTATTCTCATTTTGTCTCATGAATCTTTAACAGCTGTTCAGTTATTCACCCTGACACAGAAGCTGTGGTTTCATCATCTCTGACAAGGGACAAAAATTGAGTTTTGCATGATTCATTTAGGTAGAATTTGAGATTTTTTCCCTCACCTGCTGAAAATTAATCTTCCAACCAAGAATTTGTACTAAAAGTAGGTTTTCCTTTAGATCAGAGGTTCCGAACTTTTTACTGTATGGAACTAAATTGTATTCTGGTCTAAAGTGGCAATTTTATTGACATATTGATGAATGTATGAATTAACAGTCAATTAATGTTCATCAGTGGATGATCTATAAAGTGTGAATTAATCGCATGAATCCACATTGAGATCATCATGAGTTCATGATGAGCAACAGGAATTCATGATAGATCCTGCATTCATTAATGCATCAGTTCATCATGAGTTACACATTACTTAAGTATATGATATGTACCCTTATTGTAAAGTGTTACCAGTTTTCTTATCATTATCAATAAACATAATACGGTCTACTGTTGTTGCTACAGAGCTTTGTAAATACACTTTGTGTTTTGGTTCATTCTTACTGTCCATTATAGCACATACCATTATACAGTTTGCAGTGCATGTTGGTCTAGCTTGCCTTCAAATGGGGTTGTGTTTTCTATCTATTGTGTTTTTTATCGAAGTCTCTGCAACCTATTACTAATGTTTGTAATAATTATTCTTCATATTCAGACATTTTTTAAAGCTCTGACTGAACAACCTGTGAGAACAACTTGCTATGTTATAATCCCATGCTCCCAAGTTCAACTTTTAGTGCTTTGCTGTGGATTAGATTTACAGCCGAGAATACAAACAGGAGTATAACATGGTCAATGTAAGACTGTGAAGTTCCTCTGGATTTCTTATAGCATTTTCGCACCGAATCAGCATGTTGCAGACGGTTTTCTTTAAATACTGGTAAACATACTAGAAAAGATGACTTTCTTTGTTTTACATTGCAAGTGAATGAGTTTTCCTTTCAGTTTTTTTTACTTTTACTCCACCATAGTCAACATCAAAAACATGCCAGAAAATAGGGTTGGTAAATGGGGTTAGTAATCAGTATCACAGCAAAGCGTAGTTATACAGTGGTTTCTATTTTAGATCTTTATCTTCATTCTCTTTTAACTCAACTCAGCCTGAATAATGTTCAAGCCCTCTTTTAACAGAGATAGATGAAATCTGACAAAAAGTCACAGAAGCTGCCTCAGAGATGACAAACTGTAACTGCCTCCGTGATAGATATTGTTGATAGACGCACTGCACCAGAAAAAGGACAAAAATGAGTGTGCTGGGAATTAATACCCATGACTACATCAGAGCCACTTTAAGTGGAGGGTGGGGAAATGCCCAATAGCACCCTTTCCAGCTGAAGACAAAAGCCATGATGTTTGTGGGGTTTTTTTTGTCCACTGTCAGAGTGGCTTTAGTAGCCACCAGCTAAATAATTACAGATGCCCTTGTACTGACATTTGAGCAAACAACTAAAAGTAATAAACAATTAAAATGTTTGTTTTGTTTATCTAAGCTACTGCTTTCTAATATTCTTGCATGATTTAGCGGTTTATAATCCTTTTCTTGATGACCATATCGCTGGGCCTGACTACTGAGATTTACACAGGCTCTATTTAGTGTACTTCATGAGGTGTTGAGAACAGAACTGCCCAATGTGGAAGACGAGGAAGTATAAAACAGTAAATGGCCAAAAAGGTTACAGAGAACAACAACTGAAGAAACTAATTAAGGGACAAACAAAGAGCAACAAAACACTTCAAAGAAAATTTCTTGTTATTTTTTTCCATTAAAACCACAGTACTACTCTCCACTATACGATGCACATGGTGTGGGTAGGGTTAACACGATTTCATTTACATTTGAATCCTCAGTCTCCAGCCAGGGACCCCTCCCAAAAGGAGGACCCAGTGGGGGTATATGGGGGGGTGGGGGTGAAGAGGGGGGATGCACTGGGCTAGGGGGGCAGAGACATTCGCACACCGGCCGTCGCAGAGGCAGATAGAGAACAGTCGTCATCACAACGTCAGGTCTTTTTTGGTGCTTTATTACTTTGTGTGATAAGCCAGTGTGGTTCTGTGTGTGTGTGTGTGTGTTTTGAAGTGAAACCCTGTGACAGCAGATGGTTTCATGATCATCGAGGCATCTTGTAGGATGGCAGTGGTGATAATAATGTAACCGAATCATGCACACGCTACTGTATAAAAAGTCAACCGATGCAAACTATGGCTTTGTTTCTTCACGCACAACTTTACATTATTTCTCTCTTGGAGAATGAGTGGTAACTTTATGGCTATATATACAGTATTGCTGGAATGTTATATATTAATAGAGTAAACATGTGTAACCACTTTCACTCTATAGGTTATTCATTTCACTCTTCCTGAGAAAAGGCGCTAAACATGTGCTGCTGTGTGTCATTCACTATCAGAGAGAGGGTGTTTGTTACACAAAGATCTCCTTGTGAGACTGTGCGTCCTCCATCTGCCTCTGAGTATGACCCGACTATCCAGGCTGCTCCCCCCGGGCAGCACCAGTAAGGTCGGGTAACCACCAAAACAGCAGAGAGCAGATGTGAGGGGGCAGAGGAGGCCAGCAGGTTCTGCGCCCTCCCATTGGAGAAAGCGCATCAGAAGGGCTTGGGATGTAGGGACGAGGAAGCAAAGGTCAGCATGCCTTATACCTTCCCTTCCTTTCTACCCAGAAACCCTTGTGCACCTGCGACCTAGGGCCCCGTTGCTCTCTTTTGAATTGGTTACTGTGGTTATCTTGGCGGCCTGTGCCCAGAGGTTTTGTCTTCATGGCCAAACCTTCTAGGCCACAGGCAGCCATGGTAGCTCTCGGTCAGTGCGCTCGTCCCAAACTCACACAGCTCATGTTGTGGGGACATCTCACAAAGAAGAAAAGGCCAAATTTGGTTTCTTTTGTCTGTTTGTCATCCAAAGCCAGTGACTGTCAACTGATCATTTGATTACTGAAAGAAAATGACTTATTATTATGTTAATGAAGTGTTTAACCCTATGTAGTCCTCACTACTCAGCTGTGATCAGAATAAGTAAAGAATATTTTTAAGCTGTATACAAAAACAATTTAAGCTGTTTTTTTAAGAACAAATGTTTTATTCAGTTAGACAACGTTATCTCTCATATCTGTAACTCTGCATGCATGATTTGTAACAAGACTTGACTATAAATTCTCTTAGATGATGATCTGTAAGAATTTTCTTTTTAAAAGCAAAAAGGGACATTTAAACGAAAAAACAAATCTCGATTTTTCATTAAAATAGAGACAGGACAACTCATGTTCCAGCTCCAATTTAACACTTTTCACCGATAACTCTTAACTTTATTCTTATAGAAAATAATCGATAATTAGCCTTTTCAAAATGATTTTTTCTTCCAATCTCATTCTAACATATTTAAGCCACAAACTGAAAGAGACCACCGTTAGGTGGAAGATCAGAGTAATTTTGTTTTCATTCACAAGCCAAATTGAGTCATGGTTCCAGTTTTGACGTGGGCGTTCAATTTTAGGTAGAGCCACAGACGGGAACTTTCAAACTTCTTTGTGAGTCAGATGCTGTGTGTGTTTGCGTGTGTCAAACACGTTTCAGGGACGTGCTCATGCCTCCCCCGAGTGACCCCTGGCTGCGTTGTTTCATATCATTTTCATATTGAACTTTCTGGTCCCTCCTGAAGAGCTCCCAGTGACGGGCTCAGATTTCCGGAAAGAGTACTCTACTGTGAAGTTGTTCCTGCGCTGGCCGCGTCCCCGACTCCACACGAACAACAGTAGAAAACAGAAGAGGACAACCCCAAGAAAGGTGATGCAGCCCATTGCCGTGGAGACCAAGATGGTTGTCAGGTCCAAGGTGAACTTGAGGAAAACACGTGTGCTGTTTAGATTGGTGTCGTTGAAGAACTCGTTGCTGTACAGTGAGCGGTTAAGAAAAAAGGCTGAGGCGGCATCTAGTGGCTGGCCGCGCACTGTGAGAGTGGCAAAGTAGGTGTCATTGCCTCCGGCGTTACTGGCGATGCAGATGTATGTTCCACTGTCAGTAAGCTGGGCGTAGCGGATCTCAAGGGTACCACTAGAGAGAACAGTGATGCGTCCTGAACTCTTGGCTGTGATACGTCTACGCTGTGGGGAAATCCAGACAATAGAAGGTGCAGGTTCTCCATCAGCCCGACACAGAAAACTCACCGGTTGGCCTTCCCGAGCAACCACCTGGGTGAGGCGGTGGAAAGATGTGCAAGGATAAATAAATGCAAGAGATTAACATAGGAAGTAGAAAAATCTGCCAATGTTACACAATACACTGTTATGCTTGTAGAAGCTATTAAACAATTACAATGTGTTAATCATTAAATGTAAATTTGATCATCCTCATTACCTGCTGCATCTTACGGTTGCGTATCTTAGGTTTCTGGCATGTAAAGTGATCGAAGAGTGCAGAATCGGTGAAGGCGCTGAGGCTGACCCCCTGCACCTCCACCGGCCCCGCACACACCGGCACTCTGCCGTCAAAGTTGAGGGTCTTGCGCCTTTGCAGGATCCACAACAGACGGCAGTCACACAACAGGGGGTTCCCATCCACTCTGAGGGTCTCCAGACTGTTAACAGAGTGGAAGGAGCCCTCTTCCAGAGTCTGTAGGTCGTTGGAGGAGAAGTTGACAACCCGGATCTGTCTCAGGCCTCCAAAGGCATGGGGCTCCACCGTCATCAACCCAGTGCTTACCATGATGAGCTCTTTCAACCTCAGCAGGTCCTTGAAGGCCCAAGGCTCTAGTGTGGTGATGGGATTAAAGGACAGGTTGAGGTGGGTGAGATGTACTAGGTTCTTGAAGGAGGCAGAGGGGACAGAGGTGATGTTGGTATTGGTTATGGAAAGCCAGTGGAGATCCAAGCTCTGAAAACTAAGGGGGGAGATGTACTCAAGGTATGGCCAGTGATCGATTTCCAGACCCCGTAAGTTGGAGAGCTTGCGGAAGTTCTGGTCCTCCAGGGCAGTAATGCTGAGGTGGCGAAGGCGAAGAGTGACCAGGCTGCGGAGGTAGGATAGTGTCTGGCCAGAGATGGACGTTAGGTTACAGCGCTCTACCGTGAGATCCTCCAATCCCAGCAGCCCTGAGAATGCCTGGGGAACAAGAAGGCAGGATGAGATCATTTTGATTTACTTTACATGATGCATGATGACCAGCAGTGAATGTACAGTGTGATGATAAGACTATATACATAAGAAAGGGGAACAAGGGCCAGGTTTGTTGTTATTTTAAGAAGATGTTTGTGAGCTTACCTTGTGGGATATATAAACTAGGTCATTGTCGCCAACCTCCAGATGTTTCAGATTCCTCAGATCCTGGAAGGTGTAGTCCAATAAAATCACCATCTTGTTCTCACTCAGGTCCAGGCTGGTCAGATTGCCCAGCTTGGCAAAGGCTCCCATGGGCACTAACTTTATCTGGTTACCTCTTAACTTTAGCACTTTAAGATTCTGAAGGGCTGAGAAGGCATTGGGCTCTAATGTTGTGATGAGATTCTCACTGAGGTCCACTTCCTCCAGCCTTGGGTATGGTGTCAAGTCACCCGCCTGCACCCAGCGGAGCCGGTTCTTGCTGAGGTCCAGGAGCCTTGTCTCTGTGGGAATACCTTCTGGGATGTTGGTGAGCCGCCGCCGCTGACATGACACTGATCTCAGCTGAGCTGAGCACTCACATCGTGGCGGACAGGCCTGGCTGATCCCTGGCATAGTCATGGTTATCGTAGCGACCAAAGAGGCAGCCAGGATCCATTGACACAACCTCGGCCATGGCACTAAGGCACGCCCACCAGGGCCAGAAGGGACGGTCATGGCCCTGGTCCTCTGACTCCTCGCCTGTTGCAGGCAGGGTCAGTGCACCAGACACCTGCAAGACATGACAGAGGGAAGAACAAACAGTGTGACAAGATGAGAATAAATGTATGAAGAGGAAATATAAAAATAGCCCATCATCTCTTAAACTAATAAGCCAATAAATGAGCCACTTTCCTGTGATCAAGATCTCCTATTGAGTGAAAGCTGGGAAGATCTGAGACATATCATGGTATAGAATTAATATATAGTTGGTGAGACCTCATTACAGTAACACTGATTGCTCTAATATATTTCAGTTAATTTGTCTTGTCATTAATTTATCTATGTCTTAAGTTGACGAACTGATGGCTTAGAGCCAATGTGAGAGAGCGTCTTTCTTCAGCTGAATTCATGCATCTTGTATCTCTTCTGCTCTCCTTGCAGCACTGAGACCGTCTGCTCCATTTTGACAAACACAATGAATTTATTATCACCACACATATACACATTCTGCGCTCCTCAACTGGCACGTTATGCCTTCAAGCCTTTCACTCTGTACCTTTAAGATGTGAGGAGAAATACATCACTGAAAAATCATATTATGTGTTTGATAAGGTCTGAGTTGCTGAATGCTTGCGTAGGTTTGGTAGTTTGCTATGAATTAAAAATCACTCTGGTGCTCCCAGCACGAAGATAAGATGAATCACTTGTGCTTTAACATTCCTTCAGGCAACCGGTCATCTTTCCCACGCACTGTTTTGAACATGGAAACAGTAAAAGAGCACCTGGCATCAGATCTGGAACATAACCCAGTATCCATGCAGTTAGCAGGAAATTGTAAGAATACTTTCATACTTGGGGAAACACTGATAAGTACAAAGGAATGGAAGAAAGTTTTCTGCTTTCAAATACTAATTGTACAGCAGAAGTCCTACATGTGAAACTCCAAACGATTTGCTTGTTGATTTATTTTTCAGAGTGGAAATGAGAGAGAATATATTATCACCACTAGGGAGTATCATGTTGAGATACGCTCTGATGCTGGCAGTGGAGGAAGGCAAAGCCAAACAGATTAACAATATATGAGTTAGTTGGTACTGAATGGGCAGCATTCAGAGGGTCACAAAGTTAAAAAAGCCAAAAGTCGCCAATCTCTCTGCCTGCTGCAAACTTGGTCTAATCATATCTGAATGTTTATTTGTGTTGGCATCAATGGAATCAAAGTGCATGAAGCAGGATTTTAGCTCAATTTAAATGATGGTAAGCAAATTCTTCACAGACATGCATATCAGTCACATATTTTCACACCCGATCACACATAACCCAACTCCAGCAACCCCTCTGGAGATTTGGTTTTATCTCCTAAAGGGTGGATATATCCCTTAATTTCTTGCAGGATTGAAAACAATCTGTTTACAGATCCCCTTTCTGTAAGATCCGATTGAAATCTGGCACAATTTTTCCTTTTGCTTGGAGACAGTTCTCAGACACAGAGAAGCTGCTGTGCAGACTGCTGCACAAACTGACCCACTTCTAAGCAGCAACTCAGCCTCGCACTGGCAACTGTTAGCGACTCATCATGAGCACAACAACGGAGCAGCAAGCCTAAGTCTCAGCGGAATAAAGCCCAGAAGAGGAATAAAGTGATTTACAAAAAACCAACACCTGTTTACAGATGTTCTTAGATAATGAGCCATTTTATGGCTGAAAACAAACAGCATCAGAAGCAAGTTTCCTAGGGTATATCTTCTGATTGTCTCACGGCAGTTATATGTTTTCTCTTTTACACACCTTTACTTTTTTTTTTTTATCTTTGGGACCTCACTCATCTCTCAGATTGTATCTCATTTCAGTCCAGACTGAAATATTTAAACAGTTATCAGATAGTGAAATGTGTTGAAAACATTCCTGATCTCCAGAGAGTGAATCCCATCAACTTTGATGATATTATAACATTTTCTGTAGTACCACCATCAGACCATAGAGTGAAATGTGTTAAATCATGAAATTTGGAACATTCATTTCAAGATATCTTGTGGATAAAAATGCACTTTGGGGCATTTTTATAAAAAAGACTTTGGTGTCTTTTCCCACTGCACCATGTCACATAATGAACTTATTCATAAAAATCCTGACTTTGGTGATGAATTAAATGGCAAATTGAAATGTTTATTTTTTATAGTTGTGTACTACAGTATTTGGTGCAGGCATTTATGTACCCTGTGGGTGTTTATTTTCTATTTACTTTATCATCCTTCATTTCAGGTAAAGAAGCCTGCTTTTTCTTTAAAAATGAAAAGAAAAGAAAATACAGATTGCATCAGCCTTAATTGCACAGTGTTCTCTATTTAAAAATGATAGTATAGTAGAAGGCTAAACTAATCCTGTCTCAACACCCTGGACTCGTTGTGAGAGCATTCACAATGTAACCTTAGAAACTCTTAAAAAGTTTGTATTATATGTATATTTAGCTGTAGAATTCATAACCGTTCATTTTACTTTCTTTTAAACAATTGATATGTGGTTTTAAAAAAAAAGAGGGATACTCAGGTTGGGAAAACTGAATATTTAATCTGCTACAATAGCTGGTAGCATCCACATGCCTGCTAGTCCCCGAGATTTCCTGAGATGATCAATATAAAAATGCTTCACCTGTCAGTGGTTATATTTTATGTGGCTGATCAGTATATGTAAGGTCTGTGTGTGTCGGTTTTGTATCACTGACCTACTCTAAGCTTGTGTGATGGATGCAACCTGTCCCCACACCCCCCCGGAGAGTCATCTTACGGGTCAGTGGCAGAGCCACAGCATGAATCAGTGAACTGACATCATCAAGGCAGAAAAGATCCTCGCTGCTTGACTCAAGGACAGGGAGGCATCCTTAAGACACACACACAGAGTCCATTAAACACATGAACCAAGAGGAGTCTGTGAATCATCTATTGAGCGGGTGAATAAATACATTCTTTCTCTTGCTTTTGGTGCAGCAGGTTGTAATATCAGCCGCCTTTTTCTTTGCGTGGATCAGAGTTAAATAACGCAGGGTCAGGCTTACATGTTTTTTTCTGCACCTGGACAGTAAAGAAGCTAGCAGCATCATATCTGCACTATAAAGTGGAAATTAGCATCTGGCAGATGTTAAGGCAACATCAGGGGCAAATCCAACAACTATCCAGACAGCGAGGAAGGCAGTCTACCAGAGGCCAGCTGTCCAGGGGGAAAGAGGAAAAAGAATAGAAGAGAAATGAGTCCAAAAGCTAAATATAGTTACATTTTTGTTAGCTGACTTAATGAACAGATGTTTTGGAGCAACATCCCTGCCCAATCATATATACTTCAGCGGTCTGCACAGTCTGAACACTGATGACCACGGCCAGATGTTGCACTCACTGGTTGTTACACCTGCTACAGTCAGGCTAGCCTGATTTAAATCACAATGTTACAAGAGAGGACTACAAATAAAAATAAGACACTCTGTTGTGTATGAGTGTGGCAGTGTGGCTGGCCGTAAATGGGTCATGCATATTGACTAGTAGCCTTTATAAGCCATTATATTTGGCCAGCAGTGCGTAGATCTCCTCAATCCAATACCCCTACTTTAGTGTCCCCTCTTCCTCAGCTATTCTCTGCCTCGCTTTCTGTCTGTCTCACACATAAATACAGGAACGCACAGATACACACTCAATTAAAACCTCTAAAAAAAAAAAATCACTGTTTTGCATTTGATGTAGGAGCAGTCAAGCAGTCAGCAGGTTATTACAGAGAGCTTTTTATTGTTGCAAATATTTTAAAGTGCAAACTTGACAAGTTTTCATTTTTCACAAGAAAGCTGACGGTTTGTACTTTCCTTTCCCCAAGTAGCTTTAGGTCCAATATTAAATCTGTGCTTAGTCACT
>JBBBVU010000008.1:11839886-11855109 GCA_037177055.1 Atherinosoma microstoma
TTATTTAACAGTTAATTAATGCTTAATAATGCATTAACTAACGTTAATTAAGGGACCCTTATTGTAAAGTGTTACCCTGATGATAAACATATGGCATGTTTTTAATTGTAGAAAACAAACCTGTCGCCTGGCTTTAGGGTTTAGTAAATCAGTGTTCTATCAACTTATTCCACTTCAACACATGACTCAGGATGAGACTATGCCTAAAAGAGGGATCAGTACTAGCTGTCAGTGTGCAAACTACAGATTTGAGACATAAATGGTCATTCCAGCATTTCCTCATCAGTTTGGTATGTGGTAGTCTGAGCTGGGTTTGCTTTGTGTAGTCTACTAGTGTTAGCGCTCAGATTTTATTGTATACTCTCTCATACAGTATTATATTTCAAGAGTTAGAATATTACTATTCTTAACAGAGGTAGATCCTGAGGAAGAGTGAGGTGAAAGGGACTAGGTCACTCACGCCATAAAGCAGGACACTGTGAATAGAGATGAATATTCATGGTTAAAAGAGGAGCTGATGAACTGCATCTCTGTGATATTTTGACCAAAGCATGTCAGACATTTCATTAAGACCTCAGGAAATTGTATCAAGTTGGCTGTGTTGGTCCAGTTACAAGAGCTAGGACTTGGTGTGATTTCTGTCAGACTAAAGCCTCATTTGTGCTCTACACTAAATAAGCATAATCATGTGGACAGAGCCTTCTGTCTTTCCTCTGCAATTTCTTGTGTATTTCAGTACATTTTCAGAGAGCTTGCAGATGCACAGCCAAATGGAGCAGCGTCATTGGAAATTGTGAGGGTACTGTTCCCCAGTATAGCTTAAGAGCAACCAGTGAAAGGAACAAAGAAGAAGAAACCGTCATGTATTTAATGGCCACACACACCATCACCATTGACTTCGCTGCCTCTTATTATTTGCATGAGCTTTCCACCATTGCCATGTTTGCTACACTGCTGTTGAAACTGACATCGGAACTTAAGTGAAAATAACTGAACTCTGAACTCTGTACTGCCCTCTAGTGGATGTATTATTTAATAACCATGCAAACAGAAAGCATGCTTAGGGAGTATGTGGGCAGTGTTGTTTGACAGTGTTGGCTATAAACATACCTATTTATGTACTTAAAGGGGAAATAAATTAGCTCTAAGATCAATAATATACTTGCTTTTTAACCTGGGGAAGCAACCAGCTTCATCATCATCGAAATTGTTCACTTACTTGTTTAGTATGCTTGTTACCAGAGGATTCCACTAGGGGGCACATTAAAGAACTCAGAGCAGATAAAGTTGCCAAATTTGTAGGATGTAAACAACATTTTGAACATGGCAAAAATAGAGGTTTGCATTTGATTAGTTGGAAAGTATATTTTCATCACTGTTGATCCTGTGATCTTACATCTCATTAAATTGATCCCTACATCGCACCTAGCGATGGCTAGGTACTCACCGACAGCAGCTTGAGAATGTGTAAAGTTAATTTCTGCGGACAAGCAGAAACGATGTTTCAAACAAATAAGAAATTTGGCAGCCATGATAATTAAATGTACTCGTAATTAAAAGCTAGTATATATTCTCGGCATAAGAACTTTACAAGTATATTTAAGAAATTGGGTTTGGTCTGACTAACAAAATAAAGATTCTTTTCCTCTGCTGTCATTTTAACATTTTCATTGTGGTTTAGTTTGAGTCAGATTTGTGTACTGCATGCCAAAGTATCACTGGAAAATGTAATGATTACAAAGTGGGGAAAATAGTCCTCTTGCTCTTAGGTATCTTTTGTATACAGCTTTATTTGTAAGAAATGGAGTTTGGAGCTTTGACCTACAAACATACTGGAAAAATAAGGCCAAAGTCAAAATTTAAAATTTAGATGCATTGTTAATGTCTGAGACCTGTAAATATTTAATATCTATTCCAGTGGATGCAGAGATGAAAGAGATTAATAGTTATTCTGGTTTTGAAAACAAAGAGCATTTGTGTCAGTGCTCGCTTTTGGTGAACATGGATCTTTTTGTTTTACTCAAAGCCATGACACGTTTAATTAGCTGTAGCTTCTCTGATGATATTCACACCCCATGGTGTTTTGACCTGCTTTTTTCTGGCTCAAACATGAATGCACGCTTCAGCATACTGAGAGCACAGACACATGAAATAACGCACACAGCATGCTCTCACGCACATGCAAGCACACACGCAAACAGACATGCAGGCAGATACATACTGTACAGTGTGGTGAAGTAAACAAACAACAGAGAGCAGCCCGGGGAGTCTGTCAGATTTTAGCCTTGCCTAGATCTATATGATCTCTGCTCAGGTGATAATGTCTTCAAGTTTTTAGTTGGCTCAGATCCAGTCATTATAAACTCACATACACTATTTTTACTGTCTGACTGAACGCCACCTCCCCTCCCCTCCTCCAGATCCTGATGAAGTCATGTGATGTGGAAGTTTAGGGGTCACAGTGTTATCATAAATCTTGAGGGCAGAGGCCATTTCAGCTCCTTAGACAGGCATTAGCAGCATGCCAGGTCTAAAAGAGGAGCAAGCAGAGTGGTGTGCATCCTCATAAAAGGCAGCCACATTATTACTAGAGATACTGAAGGTATGCTTAAAGTGCAAACATTTATGTCACCAGCAACTAACTCAAATACACACACACTGTATATCTATATAGACCTTACTGTCTCTGAAAACGATAATTTTGCCATTATTTCACTATGTACATTCCTTGTATATAGTTTAGAATGTTTATGTCTCAGTGTTAAGTATTCTTTTGTTTCCTTACATTTTGTACATTTGTTTGTTCTTCTCTTAGTTCTCTTGCTTTATTTTAAATAACAGTGCCGTCCTTCATGCTGCTCCATCGTGCCTTTTAAATGGTCCCTTGGGGACTAATAAAGTTTATCGCAGTAAATTGAATTGATTTGACTTGAATTGAAAATGGGAGATTTTTCTTGTAGTACAGTTAAAAGTACAACGTTCAGCAGTTATGCCACTATATGTGGTCCTGTTATCTGGGATGTTTCCTCATTATCGAGCAGGCTGGAGCTCGGATAGAGCCCATTTCTCTGTGCAGGCAGATGTATGAAATCAGCTGTTTCTTCCAGGATCAGATCTGAGAGGAATCTTTGTGATGTGTTGAAAAAGGTGCATACGTTGGTCTGTGTGATACAGTGCTGCCTGTGAACCATTATGTCTTTTTTTTTTTCCAGAAGTGATGAGTAGCTCTCTCTGTAGATCAGAGGTTTGGATACATGCCAGACACAAGTCATTAAGTCTGGTACGTGCACTGCTGAAGATACACAGGGCTGCAGAATTTGTGGCTGTGCACATGCGAATAAGCCTGTGTTTACATGTTTTTTTTTTTATAAAGTGTGTTGAAGAAAGGCATTTAGTCTGACAATTGTTTATCCTGGGGTGTAATTAACCAGCAAGTACAGAGATTATCACACTATTAGTAAAAGAGCAACTTCAAGATAAAGACTTAAGAATAGCTAGGAGATTAAGTCCTTTAATCAAATTTGACCTCACTTGCAGACACCATTGATTTTGAGTGACAGTCACCATGAGAAGTGACTGAACAGCCTGGAATTAGCCTTTCCCTTTGGGGATCTGAAGCTTTATTACTGGTGTGGATTGAAATAACTCATTCATTATCCCAAAAAAGCTTCCAAAAAGCTTGGTCACCACTGTTAGCCTTATTCTACAAATTTCCTCACATTTACATAGAATTCTTATCTTCCAGTGCAGTGTATTTAACTCCCCCGGATAAATGTGGTTTCCTATTCTTATACTGCAAAGGAGGTAAAAACTCCTTTTATGCAAACAGGAGATGCTGTCATCATAGCTCTGATTACTGGGCTCTGGACGGGATATGAAGGGAGTTCATTTCAGGTCATTTCCTTTCTAAAGGCTAATGAGCTTCCAGATAAGAAAATGGTGGGACGATCCCAAGGGCTGGTCATTGGGAAGTTAAATCACGTCTCCCTTCTCAGCACCAACAAAGCAGCGGCAGATCATGAAGATAGCCGGGCAACTTATGTGGAAGAAAGCATTTCCCTGGAGATGTCTCACCTGAAAGGCAACAGCCCCATTTCCACCATGTTCAGCTTAGTCTGTGAGTGTGCATGTTTATAGTGTCTGTTATTATATATCCCTTTGGTACCAGAAGAAAAGAAATTAATTCAATCTTTCAGCTCATTAGATAGGCCAAAGCCAGACAGGGAATATAAAACAATGATAACCAACCTGTCCTTGATATGCCATTGCAAATATGACTGAGCCAAGAAGAGGTGCAATGAAAACTAACAGAAGATTGAACATTGAAATAGTTAAGTGAATAGCTGCAGAATATGACCCCAACATGAATGGAGGATAGGTTTTGGAATCAGGGGGAAGAGATGTTGGACACTGAAGACAGGAAAGAGGTGATGGAAAAAAGAAGAGGAAAAGAGCAGGTGGGAGGGAGGCATGAGGGACACTGTCTCACTCTGTCATTAATGATGGAAAAAGGTCAAATCTATTCCACAGCTGAGAGAATCTAATGATGTAAATTAGGGCTGACGTTCCGTCGAATGCCACAGGAGAGGCCCAGAAATCATGATGTTGCTTCATAATGCAGAGAGCAATTTGGTATTTTAAACATCTCAATGTCAAGTGAAAAGGCCAGTCGTTCTCACAGAGGAAATGAAGAAAACGTGTCATTTGTGGAGCCAAACACAGCATGACTGACTGACTGCTATGTGGCATAAGTATTTAACAGTCTGTGTGACAAGTAAACAGCAAGAAAAGGAACAAGTTGGAAGGAGAAAGACGGGGGAGGGGAGGAATGTGACAGCTTTCCTTCCGCAGTCTTTGAAGAGCAGCATGGTGCTGGATTCACATCTATGATGAATATGTTCATAGCTTTGACCTGAATCCATAAACTGATGGCAAATGCATGCTAAGTTTCATCCAAATTGTACACATTCCTCACTGTTTCTAAAGTGTATCTTAGAAAAATAATGCACCAAAATCAAAATCAAAAATCAATTAACTCAAGAGCCCTGAACATCTTAAAAAAAAGAAGAAAAAAGCAGTCAGGATGCTGTAAATAAACAAAACACCCAAGAAGGATGTTCATGCACAGTGGAAATGTGCAACGATGGGAAAAGCATTGCATATGCATACATGGCAGGGATGTAGACGGCAGAGTAATTGCACTGCTTCATGGATAACAGTGACCCTGTTAGCCCAAAAGCTTATTGGCTGCCCGTTTCTCTGATTCTGCCAGTGCAACCAATAGGAGCTGTCACCACTGCTTCAGATGTGGGGATGAAAGAACAGACAGAAGGGGGCGAGGAAGACGGTGAGACAGAGGTGAAGGTTAAAGAAAAACAGGAATGGATGGTGTTGTGTGGGGAGAGAGAATGAAGAGTGACAGGGATGGAGATGTGGGATAAAAGAAAGCAGGGGATGTGGAGACGAGCTGAATCCTCTGCACTGATGAAAAAAAAGCGACAATCCCTGAGCTCTGACAAAGCTATTCAGCTTGTGGTTGTACAACCACAACGAGCACATGTGTTTGTCTGTGAGAGAGAGAGAGATGTGTGTTTGTACATAGCAGTTTTGTGTTTATCGAGGCACGGTGCTTCACAGAACATTAGGTGATCATCACACTTCCTGGACCCTGTTCTCACTGGAGATCCCAAAGGAAGACCCCCCCCCCCCCCAACTCACACACAAACACATATCTGTTTGCGCACATATATGGCTGTGAGGGCTCTGTAAATACTGCAGAGCAAGGTAGTGTAATGAAAAAGATCATTGTGAGGACGGGTGAGAGGGTGAGAAAGAGAAGAAGTGTTGGGGGTGGGGTCCACAAGGGAGGAAGTTTCTAGAAAGGTCACAAAGGCAGTTGAACAAATATGGGATGTTGGAGGAAAGAAGGAAGTAAAATAGTGAATAAATACAGCAAGGGAGAGGTACAGGTAAGAAGTAGGTTTTTGGGTCTATGGGAAGCTCAGGGTTGGTTTGTCTGAAGTGGCAAGAGTGCCTCTGTTTGGCTGTCCACATGTGCACCTGCATGCATGCATGCAGTGACACACAAACACACTTACACCTACGAAATGAATTATTTTCAAAGTTTTTAAAGTTTTGGTCAAAAGCATTTCTCATTGTACAACCCAGTCTGCAACATGTTATACATTTGTTTACATGCCCAAAACACAGAAATGTTACAATCCAGGGTTAAAAATTGTGAAATGGCAACATACACTCCCCAACCACTTTATAAGTTTGACCTGTCCAATTACTCGTTAACACATTTAGCAAATCAATCACATGGCAGTAACTCAATGCATTTATATAAGTATGGCCCATTTTACATGCCTAAATACAGCACTTTTATTGTTATCATACTAAGTGCTTTTCACTATTAAACACATTCATTCCCCAATAGACACATCAGGAGGTAATGTAGGGCTCAGTGTTTTGCCCAACGACACTTGGGCATATAGTGTGGGGAAGCCACGAATCAACCCATCGCTTGATAGACAATAGCTCTTCCACCTGATCTACAGCCGCCCCCTATTCAAGATGACTTGCTAAAGTTAAAACTAAGCATTAAAATGAGAAAGAAAGGGAATTTAAGGGACTTACACCAAGTTATATGTTTTGGTGCCAGACAGGCTGGTCTGAGTATTTCAGAAACTGTTGAGCTACTGGGATTTTCACATGCAACCATCTCTAGGGTTTACAGAGAATGGTTTGAAAAAGAGAAAATATCCAGTGTCTGGAAACAAATGCCTTGCTGATGTCAGTGGACAGAGAAGAATGGGCAGACTGGTTGGAGAGGCAGATGGAAAGACAGCAGTATCTCAACCTTAACCTTGAAGCAGAGGGGCTACAGCAGCAGAAGACCACACCAGGTGCCATTCCTGTCAGCCAAAAATACAAAACTGAGTCTGCAATTCCCAATTTCAGCTGCCACATTCAGATGGTAGGGTCAGAATTTGATCTAAACAACATGAAAGCATGAATCCATTCTGTCTTGTATCAACAGTTCAGGCTGCTGGTGGTGTAATGGTGTGGGGGATATTTTCTTGGCACACTTTGGGCCCCTTAGTACAAATTGGGCATTAAACACCACAGCCTACTTGATTATTATTATGGACCATGTCCATCCCTTTATGACCACAGTTAGCCCATCTTCTGATGGCTACTTCCAGCAAGATAATGTACCATTTACAAAGCTCAAATCATCTCAAACTGCTTTCTTGAACATGACAATGGGTTCACTGTACTCCAATGGCCTCTACAGTCACTAGATGTCAATGTGACAGAGCACCTTTGGAATGTGGCAGCCGACAAATCTGCAACAACTGTGTGACGCTATCATCAAAATGTATGAGGAATGTTTCCAACACTTTGTTAAATCTATGCCATCAAGAAGTAAGGAAGTTCTGGCGGCTAAAGGGGATCCAACCTGGACTAGCATACTAGGCATCAAATGTGTGAACCATTTGCAATTTTGTAACCTTAATCATATACCTTACATTAATCAAAATCCATAACCATATTAGTCAGTTGATCTAGTGATATATTGCTTGAAAGGGCGCATGGATTGATGCCATCCATCGAACCTTTCCTTCCCCAGGGTGTTTTCGTCCAGGTCAGCTGTGTTTACTTAGGTTGCATGTGTTTTTCCAAGTCAAAGTCTCAAAAGAAAACAGGCAATTCATGCATTTGTCCACTTGTCCATGAGACATGAAAATCCATGGTTGTAAACTGTGAGATGGTAACATATCCAGAGGCTGTTGTTGTCTGTCCAGCAGTGTTTGTTTGCCATGATGGGAAGTGCACCACATAACAACAATAATTTCCCTCAAAGGGATAAATAAAGTATTTTTCATTTCATTTCATTTCATTTCATAAATATCTAAATGTGCAACCCAGAACCATTTCAATTTTTGTAACTACCGGTGTGTTTTGTAACATCTGGACCTATCCATTGATATTTATTCTAATCCCTTACCACATACCTTAAATGGCTAACCCCAATTATTTGTGGGTGAATGTGCAGTAGAAAATAAAAAGTGAAAAGTAAGTACAACAGTATGACCAAAGATTTTTTTTTTTTGCAGTGGTCTCAAGTACAGGTATGGTTTGTTTATTAGTCTGTTTGGTTTGTTGTTGCCAAAATGGTTGTTTTCTGAAATGTTGTTTCCTATGATTTTTTGTTTTGTTTTCTAAGCTGTGATTTTGGTTTCACTGCCTCATTTTTGTCTCATCATGTTGAGGTTTTGCACCTTGGGGCTAAAAATAAAACTCTTATGATACATCACAAGTGAAGATGCCAACATGATCAAAGACAGGCATGGGCAAAATTAAACTCTTGTGTCTCTGGTTTGTCATGTTTACATTGAATTATACTATCAATATGACCATAAGGAGCTAACAAAAAAAAAAATCCATCAATAGCTGGTGTTGTCGTCCTAAGCAAGAAGTTGCCTTGTTGTGATGAAATTGTACAAAATCAAATTTCCATTCTTTGCATCATTTTACGTCCTTCTCATCCATATTTAATTACAGTTTTTCCCAGTGGTTTCGATACATTTTGCAGATCAGAACTAATATTCTCTAAATTACTTGTTCAACCTCATCTAATTATTTGTGTATATAAAAAAGAGCTGTTTCCTACATTATTACAGTGTGACGATTAATATATATATCAGATGATCAACCAGTTCTCTGAAATAGATCAGCGCTCCATGAACCTTTAACCTGTTTGTGTTACATTTTCTAAGAAGAAAGTTGTGAAAAGAGTGTTTCAGTCCTAATATTACCTAGCTGCTTCTCTAGACTCTTTCTAACATGTCTGATCATTTTGACTGTTGTATCGTATAAATCCACTTATCAGTGGTAAGTACTATCAGTTTTGAGGGATTTTGAGCTAATAACAAACTTTACCGATTCCCCATTATGTGGGTCTGTTTCTCTGAATCTTTTTTGAGAAATGCATTTACTGCATTTATCTGTCCAGTGCTAAGATCCTTGTTGCAGTAAATTTTCTGTTAAACACCCATTACCAGGAAAATTATGTTCTGGAAGCGCTGATCACATTACTGTTAACCGATAGTGACATTTATCCTCTGGTACATCTTCTGCTCTGAGGACTTGGTTACTGCTGGAGGAATGTCATTATCAAAAGCGAAAAACAGATAACAGAAACTCTTTACTGACAATTAATTAAATGATTTTCTCCCAAAAAGCAGCTGTAGAGTGAATGATGAGCCACATCCCCGGGAGAATATTAGAGCCATCAGGGTCTTTTAGCTCCTAAAGGAAGTGGTCGGCTTCTGGCTCTGAAGACACACAGAGACGATTGGAGTCCTCCCCATGGAGCATCCATTTAAAATTCAAGGACTCTCTTCATCTTCCATTTTTGAATGTTCATCTTGCCCCCTCTTTGCCTCTTAGCGAGGTCATGGTTGAAAAGTTTCAGTGGTGCCCCAGGAGGTTGAGAATAATCACCCATGTGTGTCTGCATCTAAGTGTGTATCCGAGCGCATGATTGACCTTATGTGCATACAAAGCCATGTGTTTGTCCATGTGAGAATTTTGGATGTGGAGGTGGTTGACCACCTAATGGCCTCGCAGGGTTATTAGATCATCTGTTTGGTGCTTACTGTGCCATTTGGCAAATGAAGCAGGTCGTCTGATTTGGCGAGAGGGACGTTTTAGCCCTCCCCATTGAATTCCTCTCCATAAAATCTAGTTAAATTTAGAATGAGAGCTTGCAGGGTTCATTTCAGGGCATTCAATAACTGTCACCTTGAACGCCAAACATCTCATGTGTGTCAAACTGTGAGACGTTAGTATGCCATAATGATATCAATGAGGATAAAAGCTAGGAAATAAACTGTTGCATGTTATGCTGTAAGAGCTTTGCTGCACAGCTCTGCAAAACATTCATGATCATCATTTTTACCCTGACAAATAGCCCTCAGGATTAGTACTGGAAGACACACAGACACATTGTCAAAACAACCACCAAGACACAACAAACATGCACAAACCCAAACGCCAAATCCATCCTGTCAGCTTAGTATGCAGTCCTTCCCAAGGACGAAGAAGACAGAGAAGAATCTGTTCTGTCTTCATGTGATAGTGAGTGAACTGGTGGGAGGAATGAGAGGCAGCAATAAGAGAGGGAGAAGAAAGCGTGAGCACTGCAGGAGAGGCGCTGACAGCTCGCCGTTCGAAAATAGCCTGAACAGTGCGGCTTCAAAATAATTCCATTTTTCCTTTCTGATCCTAATTTCAACCACAGTGCCTGAATTATTCATTGTAGACCAATGACATGTAGGGATGGGGATGAAGAGTCATTGCTCTATTTTGATTCACATAATAAATTCATGACTGGATGTTTAAAAGGAAAAAGAGGTAGGCGGGGGTAGAAGGTGGGGTGGAGTCGGTTCAGGGTTCAGGACAGCCATAACGTGTAAAACACGAAGGGAACAGGGAGCATTAGAAGGAGGGAAAGACTTAAAAAACAGAAAAAGATGTATAACGTTTGGAGGGAAATACATGAAAGCAATTTCTCTGTAAAAATCCATTCGCTTAGTGGCAGAGCAGACACAGACGGAAAACCCAGGCTCAGATGAAAGGCAGAACAAGAGGACGAAGAAAGCTAAAGTTTGAAAGCCACATTTACCCAAATATCAGTCAGACAATATTCTTTGGTCAGGATGATAATAAAAGGAGGTTGTGCAATGTGCAACACCCATAGGTAGAGTGGGTGATGGATGAGATTCTTCATTCATGTAAATCTGTTTTGAATGACAGAAGAAAATGTTGTGAAAATGGCTGCAACAGCTGTGTGAGAGTATGGAAACTTTTTTTTTATTATTTACCATTTGCCCTGAAAACAGTTGTTGAAAAAAATGGTTGTTTTATCTACAAGTCAATACAGTAGTGTTAATTTACAAAGAGATAATGTACAGACAAAAAAGCAGGCATGTAAAGAAGAGAAGCAGCTCGCCACAGGCCTGTGTCCCCTCTAAACAGACTAGTCACTTTAACAGCCCACTGAAACAGAGTGAGTCATGGGCAATGCTGTACCACACAGTCTGTCACGCAAAAGCATGAGCTGATGAAGAACGTCTATATGTCCGTCTGCACTCACTCTCTTTATATCACTGAATGTAAACAAGCTCTATAATAATTGAACCTGTTCAGTCTTGGTTTTATCTCTTGATTGGGGCTGGACATTCTCAATAGATGCAGTTTCTCATGTCTGGTGTTTGTTTTCAAATGATGTAGAAATACCCTGACTGTCTTGCTACAAGGCAACAAGTCTCAGACCAATTTAAAGCTGGTGAAAAACACAGAGTTCAGCACGCAATGGAGCACATGATTTGTAGCGGTTTTGCTGTATGAAAGTGAGGAGAAGCCAAGCAGAGAGGCATTTCATTTTGAGGTGGCAGCTAACCTTTGGCTACAAGAATCTACCGGATACTGTGTACATATATACACTAACTCAACTCTTGGCCTCTTTGCTATAAATGACACATATTAAGCACAAAGCGACACATATGTGCTGGCATCCAGTGACTTCCACATGCCTCCAGTCCTGAAGGATGGGAGACTTCATGTGTGTGCACGGGCCTGTGCATGTGTGTACGTGTGCACGAATGGTGAATAGTCCCCAGGCTTCTGCATGCCTGTTTGTGTAGCAGTGAGGCAGAAATAATGTCTGAATCTGTGCTCCCTCAAAGCGAAATATATGTGTGCGTATGTGTGTGTGTGTGTGAAGAACATGGGGTCACCGCTAAAGGACGGTACAGAAAATCTGTCTGTTTACATTCACCCAAACAAAGTACTCTCACAGCAGTGCGAAGGATGAATCTTTGCATTTGTTAATGTTGAACTTTTGCCTTAAGAAAATACAAACATGTGCATACTACATCTACATGCATTTAAAATAATGAGAAAAGAAAAAAAAAACTTTAAATGAGTGAAAATATATAACATGGATGAATATTTCCATTCAGTATTCAGCCAACATTTGAGAAAAGTCAGCTTTGTCTGTCATTGGTTTGTCGGTGTGGATAAGAAATAACCTCTGCCCAAAATCTTCTGTACTAATTCAGGAACCATGTATTGATCTGTTTTACATGAGCATGTTTTAGTCCTAATTTTATGACAGTGTGACAGTGAGGGTCCTGTCACTATGCCTCTGATTGATTATGTGCCCTGGCTACATGGCCACAGGGTTATCCCTTTGGCTGACTGGTCAGCGTGCATGACTCTCACCCAGGAGGTGCCCTCCTACATCCTGCCACAACAGCAATATAGAAGAACAAGGGGTAGACATGACTCAACAGACAGAAACAGATATAGTGATTTTCTAATGGGCAAATTTGGCTTATAAGCAGGCAAACACAAAAATAAGACTTGATATTGCAGCAGAAAACCAAGCTTCAACAGGCTGATTGGAACAAAATAAATACCTGGGGACTGATTGAAGTAATCAGGAACAGGAGAGATATGAGTCATATATCTGGGATTAGGAAGAAAGATCAAGGACTGGTAAGTAGTCAGTCAACCAAAACTCAATGCAGTGGGTAGTCCTGGTGTCAAGATCGTGTACATAATGTTAATGTGTGAAGTTTCAATTCAAATTTTTTTACATAGCACATTTAAAACACCGCCGACCAAAGTGCTCTCCAGAAGTAACTGCATCACAGATAAAAAAACAAGAATAAAATTTGCGATAAAAGAACAATTAAAAAAAAAAGTATATATAAAATAGCAAAAAAAAAAAAGCACAGATAAAATAACAATAAAAACGTTATTACATCTAGAGGCTTATTGCCAAAATGAATAACAAACAATGTCAGCTCCCTGTCAACAGTCGCTGACAAATTATTCAACTACAATTGTACTGGGAATCTAATGCAATGGGGGAGGATTTTGCTGGTGAGTATAGTTGTAATTTATGCAATGGTGTTCATTATTTTTTATCATACTATATTTTAAGTATCAAAACATGTGAAACAGGAATCTGCTCTCCTCTAGAATAACATTAATGTTGAGCAGGATCATGTTGTAAAATTAACTTTCATCATTAATTGATGTACTGTACAAGATTTTTCTAAACATGTCCTGTGGTGTCCTACACCAGTGCATGAAGTCCTGGAACAAATAAAATGGAGACTCTTTTGATTTGGCACATTGTACCAATGTTAGGATATTTGGGGAAATCATTGTATGTATATGGTTTACTTCAGTATTTAAATACTTCACACTATACATAACAAAATAACATCCACATAAATTCCAGGTCCCAGAGTTTTCCAGCAGAACATTATTCAGAGTTTTACAACACCTCCGCTTGCCTTTTCCCAGAGTGCATCCCACTGCCATCTTCTCCCCAGGTAAATCACACACATGTGCACAGCTGTGCATGTGATGTATAAGAAAACGTGATTTATCAACCAGGCCACCATTTAATATTGCTACATGACTGAGTTGTGATGCTGTTGTAGGTGCTCTTTGCAGTTAGCAGAAGTCACCATTGGTATTCTGGACAGTCTCCTGCTTAGCAGCCACATACACACCAAGCTGTGCATAGCCGTTTGCTATAGCCAGCATTTGGTTTTCAGCAACTTTTGCTCCTCCCGTTGTTCTGTACGCTGGTCCACCATAGGCCCACCCTCGCTCCCCATGTGCATTAATGAATCCCAGTTGTCATTCCTTGGATCCCAGTTGTTAGATGCTAGAAATCCCCAGATCCAGATTATGCTGTATTAGGCACATCAACTTGAAAAGCTGATTGTTTTCTTACTAGCAGCTAGTAAGAAGCTATAGTACTAGCTATAGTAAAGTATGTCAGATCTCAGTAAGTTACTTTAACTTTAGAGCAAAACAAATTTTTTTTCAAATGATTATAAAATGCTTTAAGTATTTTAACACTATAAAACTGACCTTTCTTTTTCTTTCTTTGTTGTAGTTTCTGTGGGGAGCTGAAACTACAAGAAAGTAGTAGTTTCTGTAGGGAGCAGTGCTCAAGGAATGACACTTGAATCATCAAAATCCAATTTGCAGGACCAGGGCACAACACTCTATCACATCTATCAGCTGAGCCCTCCTCTCAAAAGGAAAGTGTGGTTTGTATTTCGCCTGGACAAACTGAGAGATCAGAGGAGAAATCGATTGTTATACAGCATTCTTTAACAGAGATCTTATGGATCAGAGAGTCGTTGATCTACTGAGGGACGCCAGAGTGAAGAGAAAGAGAAAAGAGAGAGGAAATGAGTGAAGCATACAAGTGACACTCTTATGACCTTATGTGTGTAAAGAGCATCATTCACACATCCACACATGTATACACACATCCACATACACTCACACAATTCTGTAGTGATCTTGTCTTGATGTCATGCTGTTAAAGTTAATGAATAATAGACCCCCTGCCCCAAAGGTTGTATCTACAGATGGCGTTAGATGGTAGCATGCACGCACATGTACATGCATGCAAGTACACACACACATAAAATTGCACACATTACAAGACAATTGAGACCGTCTTGAATAAGAGATGAGAATTATCCCATAAATACAAACTACATCAGTATAAAACTAACTAGCCTTCATTGTCAATTTCCTTTCTTTCCACCTCTCTATTGCACGCACACACTCACACATCCACGTACAAGAGGAGGAAGACAGGTGGGGTGAAGATAGGGAACTCTGATATCTTGTGGGTGGTCATTAATTGAGCTGCATTATTAATGGTAAGGTGATACTATTTAACCTGCATTAACATTCAATTAACAACAGCAGAAATGGGTGCACGTTCTTGAGCGCACATACATAAAGGTAATCTCATTGACCTGCATTAATTAACATTTATGGAAATACAGGAAGTGCGGGTGAACGGAACCACAAACTTCATGACCTACATAAACATTTAATGAAGTCTGAGAAACACAAGTCCTTAATTCAAGGAAGGCAAGTGATGGCAGGTGTGCTGCATACAAGAAAGCGCGCACAAAATTGCCAGAGCTGTTTCATTGCGCAACAGGGATGAGAAACGACGTAAAGGACTTTCACTTGCTGGAAGTTGGCCTTTAAATTGATAAGAAGAAAGTTTCTTTTCTTTTTTTCCTTTCTTTCTTTCTTTCTTTCTTTCTTTCTTTCTTTCTTTCTTTCTTTCTTTCTTTCTTTCTTTCTTTCT
>JBBBVU010000008.1:11855209-11869339 GCA_037177055.1 Atherinosoma microstoma
GATAGATAGATAGATAGATAGATAGATAGATAGATAGATAGATAGATAGATAGATAGATAGATAGATAGATAGTATAACAGCTATACACTTTCTGACTGAGACTTTATGTAAATGATCAGAAGCTGCAACTAGTTTAAAAACCATGTATTACATACATACAATAATAGCGAGTCTATTTTCTCTCTATATGCACGTAGACGTGTCATATCCAATTGTCTAATTACTCCAAGATATCTGATTTTGATGGTCATGTAAATAGACTCAGTGCTTGGTTGGTTTTTTAACTTTTGATATCTGGAAAGCTTAGAATATTTTTCTTTAATTCTCACTTAGACTTTAATGGCCCAAACTGTTGTTTAGGATGGCTGGAGTTCTTAGGTAGCTAGCTGTGCAGGACACTCTCTCAAAGACATTTCAATATTGTAGAGTTCTCAGTTATGAAACATGTTGAGCAGTGTTGATCCATCCATCCATTGTTCAGAGTCACGGGGAGGTGTTGGGCTAAAGTCATTCTCAGCAGCTAGGCAAGACGCAGCAAACACCCTGGACAAGTTGCCAGTCCATCCCAGGGCCAGCGGAAAAGTGTACTGTTGATTTTTTTCTTTTAAACTATTGCTTTTTAGCTCAGGATTTTTAGGGCAGGTCAAAAATCACAAATCAGGGTGCACATGATGCAGGGAGACTGTATATAGACACGCAATGCGGCCCCACACTATTACAATGGATTAGCCTTGGACTAGCAATTACCCAGACAGAAAAGAATATTTGGCCCAAATGTGGGCTGTCACAGAACTATAAGTGTCAAAAGTGACCCAAACAAGACCCAAATGTTGTCTAAATATTTCTGCTATTCCTGTAGCAAACTAACTGTTCTGCTTTCATCATATAAAATGTATCTTTCCCAGTTGTCCAAATTTACAGGACTTGGACTGTTTACTTACATTACGGAACAGTAACAAGAAAAACTGGATGGATTTTGTGAAGAGTGAAGCTGAAATAGGGCACTAAGTCAGACCTATGGATAAAGTAAAGTCCACACACCAGAAACTGCTCCTCAAGGATTTTAATTGTGTAATGTTTAAGGCATCTGCTCATGTTCACGTCTGATGAAGGGCAGATGCTCAGGCCTAGAGTTCAGCAACACAGCAGTGGAGCCAGCAGTACATTGACTGAGACAAATGGATTTCAGGAGAAACTAGTCAGCAGATGCTCCATTGTGGATATTGTACAGAGCTAATAATCATAACAAATACCAGCTTTATTAGTCACCAGGTGCTTTTACAATCTTTTTACAGAGACAAAGAAATCCACCAATACTCTACTGCAACCACCAGATTGAGTCACTCACACCCCTCCTTGGTGGTCTCACCCTGCAGTGATGTATGTCTGCCGAATCCTCCTCAACTACGGCATACGATACATGAAAATGGAGTGACTTAGTCCACAGCTTTTATATCAGTGATGTGTGCTTCTGATTCTTAATTATTTCTGATGTGCTTAAATTTAAATGAATTTACACGATTTGCAAAGAGCACTGCTCATTTTCCTGTGATTTTAAAACCTAATTTCATTCACTTGTTGATTTTTTCAATAACTGATATTTGTCTGAGAAATTAACATCATGGTTGTCTGTGATGAGACAAACTCAGAATGTGGCTTCATTTCTGCTTTTTTTTTATTTTCTTAAAAAGTCAAACAAAGTCTGTTGGACAGATTTAAATTTATCAGAAGGAAAAGAAACGAAAATACACAAAGATTTCACTAGCATTGCAAGAATGTAGGAGCATAACGCTGGAGCCATCATAAAAACTACAATATATCAGTATATCAAATAAAAGGTCTGTCATATACACAACTGCTCCTAATATTAGACTCTAAAATTTTTAAAAACAAACAAATAGATAAATAGAGTGACAGTAAAGCATTGGTTATCAAGCTTTTATGGGACAGAGAAATATACGAGTTTCACTCTAATACCTGGAAATCATTACATCACATCAAATTTCCTATTTGTGGTTCAAATAATAATAATAGTAATAATAACAATGATAATAATGATAATAACAATAATTTAAATTTTTTGGCGCCTTTCAAGTCAACCAAGGTCACCTTATAGATAATAAATGCATAAGATAACAACATCAGACAATATTAAAACAAAGCATCTACCTAAAAACAAGTGTAATGCACAGTGTCCAGTCATATGTATGCCTGTTTGAATAGATGTTTTTTTGTTTGTTTGTTGCACCAAGATCATGACTTAACGTTTATCATTCACCTTGCATGGCAAGCCCAGTTTTAATAAAAAAGATTTGTATTCTTGGAGGAGGTAGAAGATGGTGGAGAGCTTATGATGGTGGAGAGCTTTGTATATGATGAGGAGGTTTTTGTAGTGGATGTAGTGGTATTGAATGGGGAGCCAGTGAAGTTGGATGAGAATAGGGCTGATGTGGTCAGTTGATTTGGTGCGGGTGATGATCCAGATGGCAGACCAGGTGATGAGGGAGGTGGGAGGGATGGCAGTGGTGGGTTTGGAGGAGATGTAGATATGTGTGCCAACGGCGTAGCAAAGAAAATGAATACCATGGTGATAAAGGAGTGTGCCCAGAGAGTGGAGATAGATGATGAAGAGGAGTGGACTTTCTTTCCAAGAAAAAATATAACTTGAAAAAAACCCTTGATGACATATTGTCCTTCATGGACATCCTCAATCCGCACACCTGTCAGAGAGCCCCTAGAATAGTTTGGTCCAGGTGCTTCTTCTGTCTTGTTTTGATGGCACAATGACATTCATTATGCACATTCCTGGAGTTGTCATTATCCTGCAGCATCCTGTTGCTGAGAAGCTGCACTTCACTACTTTTTTGAGATGTAGCACGGCTCATTCAGCAAAGAAACCCAAGAGGACATTATTGGAGGAAACAGGGCAAGAGATAACGCAAGAGTTATCATCAAACTGGCTTTTACTGGCTGGAGAGAGCTCATAGAAGAGACAGAAGGCAAGACAGAAGCCAAATTATCCTTCTTTAATCTGCCAAGTTCAGCAGTGCGGCTTTAATGTTCAGCACCTTGGCAAATGCCTGAGAAAAAGACACTGACATCAAGTGAACTGTGATTATCATCACATTAGTCTGTGAAATTCTTTACTTGTGTTTTTTTTCACCATCAACTGCAGCTTCAATACAGGTTAATTATTTCATTGTATAGCAAGTGCAATATTGCAGTGCCTATTAAACACTTAGTTTTTGAGGGTTGATAATTCACCTGCTTTAATAAAACTGTTTTAAGAAGTAAGCTTTTTTTTTTCATAGCCCCCACAAACCCATTATATTTTCATGACATTTTTTACTTTGTTTTATTAGAGAAGTTAATAATTATGACTGGCAGAGAACGACATTAATTGCATTTATGTGATTACAAAGGGCTCTTTGACTTCAACACTCTTTTTCTGTTTTCTGAGACTGAACAAGAAAGCTCATTAAGGGGTCTCAGAGTAATGTTTAAAAAAAGTACAAAGCTTTCTTCTCAAAGAGACAAAGATTTTTTAAACAACCAATATTTGCATTAGATGAATACAGCAACTAAATGCCTGAAAAGCATGACTCATGGCAAGCACAGTATTGAACCGTTTAACTGCAAAATGGGAGGAACACCTCTTAAAGGACTTTGTAACTCCCAGAGGACAAGATTTCTGTAATTACAAATGAAAGGCTCAGTCATCTCTTAATTGAATTTGAGCATTTATGTTAGAGACATTGAGCAGGATTAAAGGGATGTTTGTGTCACACTAAGAACCAAATACTAATTAATTGTGAGTGCAGGTGACCTTAAAACTTTCTTATCAGACCCAAACAGCTGAGAATGAAAGAGAAAGACAGAGAAAGTGTAGGAGATGGACAGACAGAAACTGTGAGCGGAGAAATGAGCAACAGAATCTGAAGCCCTGGGGTCACAACTGAAAAAATGCAGCCAGGAAAGTAAATTAAAGTAAGCGAAATGGAAAGCGGAAGGGCCTTAAGAGGAAAAGACAGAGAGTAAGAAGGAATGATTTATCATGGAGTTAGTGAAAGAAAGAGAAACAGACAGTAGAACAGACAGACAGAAGAGGAGATGCAGAAGGCCAGGAGGCTGTCACAGAGTGATGAAGGTTGGGGGAAATACTTCCCACCTGTGTTATTTGACCTGAGGTAGAAGACAGCTTATTACTGACTAGGATCATGCCCTTTATTTTACACCCTACATGCACAAGAACAGTGGCAGCCAGCACCTAACAGTCTTCACAACCTCTGTGGACACACACACGTGATTTCACATGCACACTGAAAGGTAGTAACCCACTTACACAAGGTGAATGATGCCGGAAGTAAGACCATTAAATTCAGGTTCACCTCTGATGCAACACAAAGCTCTGTACTGTAATTCCACTCTTTAATAAAGACTAGTTTTTTATTGTGTATTTTTTGCGTGTGTGGATTAACATGAAGGGCGTGTCAGTGTGTGGGTAGCCACAGGCCTTGAGGATGTAAAACTTTGCCCTTGTCAGCGCAATCACCTCAATCACAGTCCAGCAATCTAATAGAAGCAATCCTCCATGTAGGACATCCTTAAGACCCTTGATGCATTTCTCAAGGTTAGCCATCATCCTCAAAACATACACTCACACATGCACACACAGAGCTGTTCACATGCTGAGATCAAAAGCTCCTTCAGTGCGCTCACATACCCCCGGTCACCTTCCCAATCAAATCCTTTCAGAGCAGCCCACCATGGATTGTTTTCTCTTTTCACACGCTCCCTCCAGTAAAAGATGATCCCCACATTTACCTTCCAGAAGCCATAACCTTCTATAGTTCCTAAATCCCTAACCCCATGCTGGGTTTAAGCCATATACAGTGAGATACCATACCAGTCAGGCCATCCACTGCATCATTCATCATACTATAATGATGTATAATGCAATATAGATTATGATAAATGATGTTGAAATTTATTTGATTAGCCTTGCAAAAGCTTTGACACAGCTAAGAACAAGTTGGACAATTAACCAAATGAGTGGTGGCAGCACAACAATGAGATATTATCACCAAATGAAGTTAATGTAATGTAATGTTATACAGCTTCATATTTAAATGCACATTGGTGCTAGGGCAACACAGCTAATAAGATGGACCCACGATGTAGGGCAGCAGACAAATGGTAGTCCATATTAAGAATAATATCCTATTGCCTCACTTTTTGTCTCTACCAACACCTAGGAGTGTCTGATTCAGGCATCTTCAAACACAAGAGACCAACTTTGCTTATTTTCCATTTGATGCTGTGCAAATAGTGTTTTTTTTAAGGCTTTGCTGTGATAAAACAAGCCTAATACTATTTTTAAGTCATGCTAATAAAATTTTAATTATTTCAGGTCTAAGTTCACATGAGGCAATCTACACTTTTACACCAATTAAATAGATTTTGTTCCATTCAAATGCTTCAAACCTTGACATGACTGTTTTAACATTAAAGATGGGTGATGTGACAGCTTCTCATACATTTAGCCGTAGTAAATGGTGATGAAGAATGTCATTTTTTGGGGGTGAAATCATTAACACCTATACACTGTGCAGAGACTTGGTATTCATGTCTAATCTTGGACAGCAATCAGCACATCGATCGGCACATTGGAAACTGTCTTGCTACATTCCTGTCATAGACTTTAATGTAAATTAGCAGTGCAACACAAAGAAATTAGATGACTGTTATAATTAATTCAGTTTTTAAACAAACAAGAGACTATTTCCAGCCTGCCTGTCATAAATACTATGATAAAACTGTGAAAAAATTGATATGAACTATCCCCAGTACTGAATTTTCAGTATCTTAAGCGTCAAGCTGTTTCAGCGATGGTAATTTGGCTCAGCAAAATTGTCATCGCATGTATTGCTTTTCAGTTTTGCTCTTTAATGAACATGCCAGCTACATAGCACTGTATCAATGACTTAATGACATCCAAACAGTGTCTAACTGCCTGTCAACAATTAGATTGTTGGTGTTATGCAGTCTCTGATGAAGGTAAAAAAATATATATAGTATATACAATTTTATTAAAATTTGTCAAATTGCAAAATGGCATAAAATGTTGACACTTGACAGCTATGCTCCGTGCGAACTAAATGCTTAGGTTCTGGACATCATTGTTCATGCTTGATTTGGGGCACTGACTGAATGATGTTTACTTTGTGCTCAGTCCATCATCATTAGCTAACATAGCAAACATACCTGTTGTGCTATGTTAAGCTTGACTGCTACATGCTAGGCAGTCTGAGAGTCAGTTACTGTTAATCAAAAGTAACTTCCACAAGTGGCTGATGCTGCTGGAATGTCCACGTCATTGTATCTATTAAATAGCCACTGTCAACAATAACTATTTCATTGTGTTGAGATAAGACCTTAATGTTCATTTAAAATAGTGTTTGTATTGAATTTCCAGGTTTAAACCTCATGGTCCACAATCTGCATAAGTATTGGAAAGGATGTGATTAGCAAAAAATGGATATCTCTGTGTCTATTTCTGCAGTTTGACTTCACTTGTACAATGTGTGGTCCTGAAATGTACCCAGCGTAGCTCTTGGTGTACAGTGTTCATGTTTTATGCAGAGTTATCACCAACATTTTGGAGATGCTCACTTGGGCTCTCACCAAATAATGTGCTTGTAATAATCTATCGTCTTGTTTAAAACTTGTGTTGTGAAACAATAACCAGAACAGCCAACCTGATATTAAACTTCACGAAGCTCCAGCAAAAGGTAATTTTTATTTATTTATAAATTAATCAAACACTCTACTTCTGTTGATATGTGTCTCTACCTTTTTCTTCAACATCTTTCCCCATGAGTGGCTGCAAACCACCACTTTCCACCCTGTCCACTCACTGAAAAGAGACATCTGCAATAAACACCTGTCAACATGAAGTCAAACTGTTTGACCCACATTCTTGTTATTTTTCTGTCAGCCTCCAAACTATTTCTGTCTTCGGCTTATCGCCCCTTCAACCATCTCTTTGATCTTAATCATATTCTATTAGATTTTTGTCCCTATTCCTGTCTCTTTTTCTGTTAATCATGTCTCCCTCTCTTATCGCTCTTCAGTTTTCCAACATGTTGAATTTCAAGTCATTTTACTGACTGGACAACAGAGAGGACAGTGATAACATGGCTCCAATTAATTTGCTAAAAGTGGTAAGACTGATGCCAGGAGTATGTGAATGCATGAACTTGTGTAGTAGTGAGGAATTCATAACATTTTTTACTTGTGAAGTTTATGGAGAGAAGGTAATAAGAAGAAAGGTAGATTAAAGCTGGAAAAGGGATACACAAAGCAGTGTGTATCCCCAGTGAAGAAAAACAGTCTTTAAACCCGTCAAGCTTCAAAATCAAGAAGAAGTTCCCTTTGTTTTAGTATTGCCCACAGGAAGAGAAGATTAGTGATGAAATTAAAACCCAAAACTGTTAATGAGGAGCAAGAAATGCAGATCTGATTGTTTGATTGAAGACAGATTTTTTTCTGTCGATTGCAAAGCTCCCACAGGTATTCATGTTCATGACTGTTTTGGATCTATGCAAACAGCAACAGTATAAAGTGAGTCCCGTGTTCCGGCTGTACTGAGGATGCTATTGGCTCAAGTTCAGAGAACCATAAGAAATGACCATGAAATCACCCCCCATCCCTCACTTTCATTGTTGAGAGGGCAGAAGGGAAACTAGCCAAGCATGTTGTCCAGAGGGGGAGATTCAGGTGTAGGTAATTGCTTATCCATTGAATGCAACAAGAGATAGGATCAGGGGGAAAGTGAGAGAAGTGACAGTCTATAATTGGAAATAGAGAAAGACATAAGGCTGTGGAAAAGGAATCAGAAAGAGAAACGGGGGGTAAAATGAGGAGAAATGGGGAGTATTGCCTGAAACACCTCATACAGACTTGCTGTCATAGGCCATATACACGCTGTGATATAATACACAACCATTCATGTCATGTTACAACATATAAGTATCTTCCAGTTTAGCATAAATAAGTAGAGCTGTGCATGTCTAAACCAAGCTCCACAAACAAGTCCAGCTTTTGTCAGCAGCCTGAAAAAATCCTTTCAATTTTTCTATTTTGCACAATATATGGCTGCACATCGTGCGCAGAGTCCATAACTCATATTCAAAGTTAATGTAATGATCTAGAAAAAGACTTTTGCCCGGCAATGTGAAACATGACAGCATTCCACCAGTGGCTTATTTACATGCATCACTCAGACAGCTCGCGATCACATTACAGAATGCCTCTGGTTGAAAAACCATAATTTAATAACAAGACGTATCTAGTAAGAAAGCATGACCACACACAGACATACACATAATCTCTCCCCCTCATCCTCTTTCCTTTTGCTGCAAGTATCTGAGGGCAAGTAAGGAGTGTTGTCAATGTGGGTAGTCGTCAGCCTGGAAGATCAGAAAACACGCTGTTGTGTTTTCCAGTGTCTCTGTGCTCCATTTGTAAAAACACAGCAAGAATTCAGGGTAAAATGTACATTGATGTCGGTGAATGTGTGAAGTATGAGTGAACATACCCAGGACTAAAGCGTGGTCCCTGATGCCTCCTCATCTGTCCAGCTGTGTGCGTATTTGAATATGTTTTCCTCTTCTCTTGGCCCACAAGTGGCCGTTACTGCTCCATGCACTCGTGTCCTCTAATCTTCTGAGCTTCCTCAGTTTGTCTCACTGTCAGATCTTGGCATCAGCAGCTGTACCAAGCCAACCTCTCATCCCCCTCTTCGCTTCCCTTGTCCCTCCTACCCTCTCTCCAACCGGCAGCCTCGTGTGTACAGAACACACCTCCTTCTACTCCTTGTTGGTTATTGCACCCCCACAAAAAATACACGGGCCTTCACAGAAGGTGGCTCACATGAGACTTTCCCTCTCCATGAGTCAATGCTCCTCAGCGGTTCAGGGTGCCCTTCATCCCCCCCGGGCATGGATGTAGGAAGTGAGGATGGACGGGGAAGGAGCGTGTCGTTGCTGTAGCTGTTGCCTCTGCCTCCTTCAGTATGAGCGCCTCTCTCTTGCTTTGCATGCTTTTCATCTCTCTCTCTCTCTTTTCAGCTCTCACCACCCCCACCCTCGCTTTCCTCAGTCACTGTCTAGCTGCTCCTGCTCTCGCTGTTGGCTCTTCAATTCAGTGTGCTGCCGAGCGTATGGTGGAGGGAGTCACTCTAAACAACCAGGCGGGAAGAAAATGAAGAGAATGAGAGCAGGGATTAGAGGATGGAAAACCAGGGAAGAAGAAGATAAAAGCATGGAGAATAGTACTTACGCTACAATTAATAAATGCTTGATGAAATACAACTGCAGTCAATCATAGTTCATGGATGTTTTTGTTTGGTTTTTTCAAGCTCTGACTACAGAATAGCTTTCCCTACAGGAAACATCTATTATGCAATTTTAGGGTGATTTGTTAATGTATAAATGTATCATTAGAACCAGCCATTAAAAAACAAACAAAAAAAAAACAATGAAAATATAGACACACATAATCAACCATTCTTAACATAAATAAAAAGCAAAGATGAATTAACTGAATTTCTTTCCACCTAAGAGGAAAATATAGTTTAACTCTGAAAGGTTCTTTGAGAATTTTTTAAATGCCCTCTTAGTAGTGGTGAAAAAGATATAAAAATAGCAGGCAACTCTGCCTTTCTTAAAGACTCTATATTTTAAGAGTTAAAGGACTGTAAATACAAAAGCCCCATCTCCTCTGTTCTTTTTCTGTATTTACCCTAAACCTACTACAATTCAGCTTGTCAGAAAGTGAGACCTTTAGATGTGACCTTTAAATCCCCAAATCCACTCTAACATTTAAAGGCAGCCGGTGTAGACATTAAATTTGGGGTTAAATTCATTTGTTGCATTGTGCTGCAGTACTCTGAGCCAAATAGGACCAAACCCTTCGTGATCACAGCTGCATTACAAGTATAACACAGAAAAAGAGAATTTTGATTGCAAAATTTACTCTTTGAGAATGTCATTCCTCCAGTGGATTTGCTCTGTTTAATCACCTCCCCCTTTTTTGCCTGAAGCATGCACAGAAAGGAAACGAATTAGAGTGAAGGAAAATAGACATTTTTATTGTTCGGTCCTGTTGCCTTGTCAGGACAGATTAAATCACAGGGTGCTGAGGTTGAAACACACACACATACAAACACACTCCTCTAGCCTTACTGATTGCCCCTGAGCTCAGTAACATCTCATTCCAATAGAGGAAAGGTCTCTCCTGCAAGCCTGAGGCCAAAGGTCAAGCCAGCCATGGTGCCTGGTGAAGGCCAAGTCCAGCAAACACCTACCACTCAAACCTCTGAGCCAAGCTGACCTCCCCTCTCACCCACACACACACACGTGCAGACACGCACACACAGTTGACACCTATCAACTACAGCTGAAGAGACAGTACTATAGATCTTGGACAAATGGGCTTTAGTGTAGTATGTACGATGCACAAGCCTGCACTGAATGAGGCAGTGTCTTGCACAAATGGAGGACCTATGTACCCGCATCAGGATCTCTGACCACAGCTTATCAGGTATAGTGCACCCCAGATCCTTCTCCCAGCAGGCCTTGATGGAGCATAATGACTTTAAGCGTGTTGAGGATATCCGATTGTAGAGAACTGAGGTGCAACCTTTCAATACAGAATCAGGCAAGAGCAAAGAGTCTATGTCAGAGTCCTCGGGTAAATTGGGAAAATTGCTAGGAACAAAGCTCCACCTGCAAGTACCTGAAAAATGTTGTTAGGAGAGAAAATTCGACCGAGAGTAGTTGAAAGGTGGCAAAGATATTGTCAATATACAAGTCCCCAAAGGTCTGAATTCCAAGGTTTGACCAAGCTGAAAAAGTTTTGTCGTTAAGAGATGGAGGGAAGATATGATTTGCTGCTAGAGGTGCATGAGGAGATAAAAGCTGTAGACTGAAGTCGCATCTGAATTGGTTCCAGATATTAAGTGAGGTTTTAACCACTCTGTTCTTGGTATATGCAGTGATCTGGGATTGAATTGGTGAATACCGCAGAGCCATGAGAGACAGGTTTTGCAGAGTTTGACTCCATCACTACCCAGTCAAGGAGGGAGGAAATGCCACTTTAACACCAATACGTAAACACTCCAATATTGGATGCCCAGAAATAATATCTGAAATTGGGCAAAGCCATTCCCCTAAGCAATTTAGGCCATTGTAAGTATTGCCTAGACAACCTAGGGACCTTCCTATCCCAGAGATAGTCAGTGATGAGAGTCTACCTGACTGAAGAAAGAGCTGGCCAGGAAAACTGGGAGACATCGGAACAGATATAAAAAACGAGAAGGATATTCATTTTAACACAATTAATGCGAGCAACAAAGGATAATTTGAGTAAAGACCAGCACTCAAAGTCTCCCTTGATGGCTCTGGATAAGGCTTGTGGTACATAAGAAACACCTTTCTGGAATCATTTCCTCTCATGTCATGAAAAACCTTTTGACACTGCTTAAGATTCTGCAGACACGTCCATGGAGGTGTGCAGTGACTATGCATATGTCCTCACAACAGGCACAGAGAGTAAAGATTATGCAGGCAAATGAAAGAACTATGGGTCACACAAGTGACAGTCTGCTCTCTCAGAAACTCTACTTTTTTGGAGGACTTTTGGTTGCACTGACATTTAGGACAGAATAGAATGGCATTTGAGTTCTGAGTGTGATTGAGTTCTGAGTGTGTGGGGACGTGGGTCAGACATCAGTGTATTGGGTGACGTGGCTGGAATATAACAGCTGGGAGAAACCTGTTTGACAAAGCTTATTGTACAGTAACTCCTCGAAATGATTAATTACAGAGCAAAATACCAGTGAATGTATAATAAATTGAAACTATAACCATTTTTTTATTTGATGTGCGAAAAAATTTGCAAATTAATTCCAACAAAGAGCAATCCCGCTAAAATGTGAATCATACATGAATCTAAAATGGTTATCTTTTGTTTTAACCACCCTGCTCCCTATCAGCAGCTGTGTCATGAAACTAATAATCACAGACTTGTTCATAACCGTTATGTTTGGAAGCTTACCTACATTTCAGCATGCTTGGAGGGGGGGGTTTCAAACTCTTGTTTCCAAGCCAAAGATTTCGACCCCCCCCACCAAAAACACCCCCCACCTCGCCCTTCACCCTAGTTCTTTCCCCCCCCCCCCCGCAAAAAATACCTCACACTTCGCATTTAACCTGAGTTATTTCCCATCATGTAACTGTATACTGGAATGTTACAACCAGACTGTGACACAAAATGCTGTCATGTATTAGAAATGGACACACTTGGTAAGATTTATCCAGGCAAACACCGGAAATAGACCTTCCACCATTGTCGAGGCGGCATTTCTGTGCATATGTAAGCAGAACAGATGAGAATTGGACTATTTCCTTAACAATGTCAATGAAATCTGGAAAGACTTGCACATTTCTTGGCTGTTCTAACAGCAGTGGAAAACTTTAAGTGGGGTAGAAAGTGAATGTGAAGACTACAGCTTTACTTCATAAAAATATTATTGCTGTTTGTTTCTTGTCTGTGTGACACTGAGGTAATGCTGTTTGTCCGCTGATGGCAGTGTGTTTACATTGGGCAGGAACACCGGTCATACAGAGAGCAGAGGAGAAATGACATATGGTAGAGGAAAAACTGGAATTTACTCCCGACAACAAAAAAACTGTAAATTTTGGTGAACAGTTGTCAATCAGACAGTAAATGTTACAGTATGTATCCATGTTGCCGTCCAGCTTTACATGACACAGCAGGTAACGTTGATTATGCTAGTCAATATTAACGGACTAAGAGACAATTGTTGCAGAGAGTAAATGTCTGATTTGCGAGATATTGCTCTTATTAGAGCAAAGTTATGACCAGAAAATAAAAAGATAAGAACCATTCAGTCAGTAACACAAACACATCATATACACAGTGTCCTGCAGCCTAAACTAGTATTAACAAAACTATGCCAAATATCTGACAAAATAGCAAATGAACAGTCTTTGCGAAAGTTTTAAACGATGTCTTTACCAACCTTTGATAACTTATTATAACCAGATTAGTGTTTTAAATTCCAATGTGGATTGTCAGTTTTTAGAAGCAGTTTCTGTCAGATGAATCATATTTTACATTAATGGACTGATGTCTAACTAATACGAAAAACAGAATAACTTTGAGATCTCCTGATGACATACCCATATCAGCAGTTGTCTAACGTTGTCAGTCCAGATATTCATACTGCTATCCATGTCGGGATATACGAGGTAATTAGGATTGGCCACCTCAAAAATGGTGGCGCCGCAAGATGGCACAAAACACAAAATTGCCGCTGGATTAGTCTGTACAAATGCTAACACATTTTTATTCAATCCAAAACTTGTTTTTTCCAACACCAAGTTTATTCTGAGTTATCATCTTTATACCATGATAAAACCGTAAAGAATAATAACCATTGTGCTGGCTAGACCTTATATGAATTGAAAGCCCAAATAAAGGAATCATTTTTGGAAGAATGATCATCATAAGGCCGGTTTATACTCCCGCGATGTCTATGTCAGGTCGGGTCCGCAGCGCTGACACAGAGGCTGTGTGTGATTTTACTCGAGCTTAGGGTCAGATCAGATATCCCCGATGATGTCCTTTCAGAGTCTGTGGTCCTAACACCACCAATAGAACCACAGCCTGAATTCATCCCTTCATCGTCAATATCTACACCTGAACCACCAGCACCTGAACCACACCCCATCCTGAAACTGCTGCTGGTCAAAACGCCATCAAATGAACAATAGTCCAAGAAAAGGACATCCCTCAGAGCCAAGGTCAACTGATGATCTCAGAACTCCAGTTCCATCAGGCCTTGGCTGACAGGGATGAGAAGATTTCAGCACTGTAGAGACAGCACAATGATTTGCTGAATCAGCTGAAGGAACTGCACGATCAGGTTCACAGAAGTATGATTATTCAGTCATCGGCTTCAAAGTGGATAGATAGATAGATAGATAGATAGATAGATAGATAGATAGATAGATAGATAGATAGATAGATAGATAGATAGA
>JBBBVU010000008.1:11896933-11913098 GCA_037177055.1 Atherinosoma microstoma
ATATATATATATATATATATAAGCCAAACAGAGATTTTAACAGACAGTAAAGCTAGAAATTATAAAAAGCATTTCCAAAGGATGAAACATTATTTAAAAAAGCTGAACTATTGAGGCCTGAAAACCAAACAAACTACCATCTGGTTGAAAACAGTCAACATAGTTGCAAAAAGCAGATGGAGGGAAATGATGCAAATAACCTTTGAATGACTTGACAAAAAAACTAAAACTACCAAGAATTATTCACTAATTAAACCATATTCAAGACCCACACTACAACTGTAATGTCAAGAAATTGAGTGGCAAAGTAGTTGTTGGTAACAGTTAACCATGTTCGTATTTCCTCTTCATTGGACTATGTGGAGACTGACTTGGTCCAATTTTTCCAAGCTACAGGAAATCAAACTGCAGCTACTAGACATTTTACTGGCACAAAGAAAAGGGATCACATCACTCGAGTTCTGGCAGAGCTGCACTGGTTCCTGAAATACAGGACTGATATTAAAAAATGTAATATTTGTTTTCTCAAATCCTTTGAGGAAGGACTTTCCTCAAAATGCTTCATGGTTTAGCTTAAAAGTACATTGCCAACACATTAATCCCTTTTTTCACCAGGTCACTTGGATCATCATCGCCATAGTTACTTTCAGTCTCTCACTCACACCTTGAATCCAAAGCAGGTTGAAACTTTTCAATTTCTGCTTGCTTTCATAGTGTAGACTAGAGTTCCCTCTTTCTAAGAGATGGCAGTTTGTATGGCATCTGGTTTTGCTTACTTTTCTTTATGAACTGGATTAGACCGGCTACTGTGGGCCAACTACAGAGCAGACTGGAATGGCAACAAGTGATTGTAATATTTCTAGAAATCACAATGAAATCTGCACAAAGCCTGACAGTCTGGTCTGCAGCTTTATTTATGTAGCCTACATTTTTTTCACCAAACTAACCTGTTTTGGTTCCTTCTCCGAGTTTCTCTATAGCATCCAATATCATGCTTCATTTCTTATTCTGTGCTCCATCCAACCCAATGATCCCACCCCTACACATTTGAGACTGAAGTCCAACTCCCCTGTGACCCAAAATCAAATTTTAAACTGCACACTCTTCTTTATTTTCTATTTCTTCTTCTTTTTTTCTCCTTTTTTTAAATCTTTTTTTATTTGCATTCACTGGCTTTTTGGTTAGTTTTAGGCTCCTAACCCCCCTGGTTAAGTTTGGCCATTAAAAACTGGGCAGTTAAGGATAGGGGAATAAATTGTGGCTTGTCTTAAAAGTACAAATGCATAAATTTAGTTGAAAAAATGTATGTTCAGTAGCTCAAATACATTGATTTTTGTTTCATGTCTATTTGTTGTTTCATGATGACACCAAGCTTTGTGGGTTGTGGAGTGAAGCTTCAGTTGCTTTAGCCAATCCTGTCAATATTAAATCAAACTGGGATCTGAGGAGTTTGGATGCAGACTCAAAGTCTTGGCTCTTTGTATGTTTCACAGGATGCTCCTGACTGCTGGCTGGACACCTTGTCCTGCTGGAGGAAGTCACTGCCATCAATGTTTGCCACTGCTAAGGGAAGTGTGGGCTTATTTTGAGACAATATCTAGCCGAGCAGGAAAAGTGTCAGACTTCAAACTACAAGAATACAAGGACCATAGGTTTCCCATTACCTTTCATTTGCATGGGTTAAATTAGTTTGTTTCACCTGTCGGTGGTTGTTTTTCCTCGGTGGCTAAGCCCTTTCATTTGTTAAACAGCCATGGCATTTTACCAACTCCTTCGCATGTTTTCATCTGTGCTTTAAAACAGCAAATACACCAAATGAAAAGCTGTTGAAGCGACACAAGTCAGTGTGTTTTTTGTTTTTCTAACTGAGGCAGTCGACCCTTTAAATGTTCCTTATGTAAATGCATCTTTGTTTTGTGCTTCTGTTTTGCTGTCACTGACATTTTGTCCGGTTTGTAACATGCTGAGGTTTTCTTAGTTTTTTATTTCAACCTGCTTCTAGGAAAAGTCAACACATACAATACTATAGTAAACAGAAGAAGGAAAACATGTTTGAGTGTGTGGAGTAAACATATTGGAGTAGCATTGAGTTCCATACTTTAAACAGAAAAACAAGTTTTCCTTATTGAATATTTGCACATTAGATGGGACTATGGATCTGTTCACATCGAGCTGAGGTCTCTTTCACTCGAAGGCAATAAGGAGGATTTTGCATGCTTACCATATTTCTGAAGGGGCTAACATAAAACATAACATGTTAAATGATTAACTTGCAAATGCATGTACTATACGATGTGGATGGCTGTGGTCTCCCCCAGCTGAACATTATTGGCACAGTCCAACAATTAGTGGTATCTAAGCAATTGAAAATTACAATAATCAGCAACCTAACTATAAAGATTTTAATAGAAAGTAGATTATTCATTGTTAATCTAATATGATATCTAAAAAAGCACAATTTGATTTTGAAGCCTATTTCTTTCTTTCTTGATGTTTTTTTTCTTTCCTCCATTTAGATAGTAAACAAAACTGCAAAGCATTACATGGACCATGAATTAACATTTGTTTTGATCAGTGAGACATGTACAAATAGTAATTGTGATTTTATATTTGAAACAAAATCTTTAATTTGCTTGATGGAATAGGAAAACTCCTATTTGTTATGAACAACTATCTGAATATTTGAAGTTGAAACTTTTTCACTCATAAGGACCTGAATATCTGCATAGGTAGGTAAATACTTTATTGATTCCAAGGGAAATTGTAAGGTGTATTTCAGGATCACACCTGGTTAAAACAGGAATTTTGATTGTCTTCGTATTTCTAAGTTTCTCAGGGAAGTAAGGAGTCAAAATTCAACTATCAAGCCTCTGAGCAATCTATCGCATGTCTGATAATCTTTATAATAGATTGAGTGTCCATGTTGTTTTTCACAGTTTCTTCAAACCAATACCGAAATTTATATAAAATGCAAACAATCAAATTGGATATGACTTCAAGTCCCCATTAGCTTTGTTGAGACAGACTACGACTAACATTCCTTCATGCCTCAGTATACTGTTCAGTGAATGAGGCCACAGAGCAGCACCCAGTGGGTGTTGGGCAGTCAGTCTGTCCTCTAACCACAGTCCCCATTATGTAAGGACAAACGGGAATAAAAAACCTTCTCCTACTCAGATCTCTCTAGTGCTTTAATCTGGAGCGTAGATGTCCATGGGCAATGTTTGCACACTTTATTCGCCACCATGTGTCCACAGGGGGCTTCTGTTAACCTTGAAGAATTCCTTAAGACTTTGTCACAAAGTCGCTACAGTTTAACTTTTATTTTAACTTCAACATGCACTGAGAATGAAATACCTGGAGCTAAGATTACTCAACATAAAGAAGTAAATCGTCCATCTGCGGGACAAATAAAATGATCCATACTTTATGCGTTTTTCAATCAGCGGTAATTGGAAGAACTGTTCATACTGATGATGCAATCTAACACGCAGTTAAGCAGCATCCTTGGGACTAATAAGGACTGACAAATGAGTGGGGTGAGAGTGTCCATTGGTCAATTAAGTGTGCAGAAGAGCTCATTAAGGATAATACAAAAAGAAGACACATTACCGTTGTAGATTGTACTGTGCTATAAAACACAGATACACGATAAGCTGAAGACTGTATTATAAAAGAACATAAGGACACTGAAACGGGCTCATGGTTAGTTTGAGTTGTATTGAAAAAATGATAATTCAATCTTGTTAAATTATGAAAATTATATAAAAATTTTAAAAATATGGTTGCAATGCTTGTTTGTTCTCGATAATACATTTCTTACAGCAGGAAGAGTAATTTTCATATGATAACGTTTAGAATAAGGCTGTACTTTAGCAAAATGGGAGCTACTGCTATCATTTGCATGCTGACAATAACACTGTGACTATAGAAACATGTTTATCTTTAGCACAAATAATGTTTGTCCTCAATGAACACAAAACAAAGGCATTTGCTTTTAAAGAACGAAAAAAACTGACCTTAAAAAAAGTCAGACAACACTGGAGACAGATATTGTACCACGGGTCAGCTGTGCCTCATGTCACAGTTCTCGGTAAATCCGTGGCATCTTTTGATTGGTCTCCCCACTTCAAAATGAAAGCTGTACACTGTCCAGTTGTGATTACTGATGTGTATAGCAATGTGTGATTCATCTTGAACTGGGCAGAGTGTGAGTAGATGCATGAATCACTGACATGGCCAAAAGTCTGTTTATCGACACTTCCTCTCCCCTCCTACGTAAAGGTGGCCTGCAACCAGCTAACCCTGATATAACCCAGTCATCTGCTTATGTAGCCTCTTGTTAGGGGCTTTCATATTATGTTTGCCTCAAGGCTTCACAATACACACAATACGACAATATCCAATCTTTTAGCAAACAAGGGAAATTAAGGAAGGGCTACTGAAGCCTTACAGAAATATAATCTGATAAGACAGAGAGTCCATATGTATTTAGTGTGCTCAATATAGTAGCTCATATAAAGCAATGTGTCAGCCCCTCAGTTCATTTGTGTGATGGCTAGTCTGTCTGACAGACCACAGACATAATATGTAAAGCGGAGCAGCTTCACACTCTGGCTCCCAAGAACAGCTGCACCCTCTGCTGGTGGATTATCTACATGACATCAAAACATCTTAGTTCAAGAGTAGAAAACCATTTAAAGAATCTCACATAAAAATTAGATTTTTTTTTTTAATTATTTGGGGGTGTTTCGCCCATCTGTTTAAATAAAATAAAGGGAAAGAAAACTGAAATAGCTGTTTAAGTTGTTCAAAACTGTTGCAATGTATTTAATGTTTTGATCCTATTAAAGTTCCCCAAGACAGTTTACCAAAACTGGTTATATGTGGCCTCTGCGTTTTGAGAACTGACAGCTGTATGAGATGTTGTAATGTCAACCCTGCCTCAATTTCTCTCACTGACACTCAATGGCTTTTTGTTTTTTCATTCTCCAGCACCTGTGCTTGGCTGTCAGACAGTCCATAGCGTAACTGTGCTGCCAATCTCTGCGGAGGAACAACAGCTCTGTGACAAAGGTTCCCTGCCGCTGCTCTAGGGAGCCCAAATGTCGAGGCAGGTAGGTCCCCATTTCTATCAGGGTCGAGGGTTAGGCTTGATCGCAGAACAGGAAATTCAGCAGCATTTAACATTAACATCAGGCCTCTTCTTTTAGTGAATTTATATAGCTTGTATCCATTTGTCTCTCCTGTGGCTTTGCTCCATCTATTTATAGGCCTGCAAGGACATTAGTTCAATGTCCATTTTGAAATGTCATGTAAGACATAAGGGCCTTACAGGATTCATGTGTAAATGTGAAGGTCAGGAAACAGCTTTGGTGTCATTCATAGAGGGGGGAAGTTAACATTTTACCCGAATCATTCTGTACAGCTGAACTGAATACTGATGAGAAGTTGGATTTTTTTTTTTCTGTGGTTCAATGTAAAGGCTGCTGATAAAAACAACTGTATTGACATGGTGACTCGCTGAATCAACGTGTTTTCAGAAGTTAACAGCTGGCAAGAAGTGACCTTTGATTACACCTCTATCTAACATATGTATGGTTAAAATCTGATCATTTAAAAACAAACTCATTTTGAGCTACTGCCATTCTCTTCCTTCTCTCTCAGGGAAGGAATGGAAGAAAGCTATGAGACATTCGAGGAGTTATGGCCACCAAGGGCAGAACCTCCTCCCACGAAGCCTGTTCGACAGACCCGCAGACCAGGTTGGCACACACACTGAATCTGTGATGTCTTGTGCATAGATTGTAAAAGCGTACTATACAACTCTATAAATAGTTGGGAGGATTAGCACAACAAGTTACTGAAATATGACTCCTAGTCAGAGGAAATGCAGTGATAACAAACCTAGGCCTGTATGGATGGATCATTTCTCAGTGCAGTGGAGTGCAATAAGATCCTTGCTTTCAAACCCGCGACCTGAGGCAGAGATCTTAAAAGTCTAAAGGAAAAGACCAAGCGGGAAATGTGCTTTCACATGCTTTAACCACTTTGATCAACACAGAAATATTCCAGTGGACTCTTGTGCAGCAGTCTGGAAAGGATGGATACTAAATATGTTGGTGACTTTTCATCTGGACCCATCATAGAGATGTCCATTAGAATGAGATGCATTTGTATATGATCAAATAAAAGGTCAGAACATCTACCCATAAACTACACCTTGAGAGAACGAGTCTTGGAGCAAGATAAAAACTGTAAGCACACAACTTGTGCTAACACAGAATGGCTCAAGAAACAGTGAACATTTTGGATTGGTCATGTCACAGTCCTGACTGTGTTTTTCAAATATACTTTGTATTAACCTTCAGTAAATCATCTTTGTTCCAGAAATGCAAACTTCAAGGACAGTTAAAGAGGTTAGATACAAAACAACCAATTTAAATGATCTCATATCCTATCTATGTATATAAGCCTTGAAGTTATATGTTGTTCTCCTACAGGAGGGGACTCCAGTTCCACAGCAACCAAGATCTGAACCCAAGACTTTACCTAGAGAACCCAGCTTTGCCAAAACATGTATGTCATTTCCTCAACCCTCATTAGTTTTTTAACATTTAAGCAAAATACAAACAAGCTAAACCTTTATTTCTGGTCTTCTCTTCAGCATCCTTGCGCAAATCCTTCTCCATCCAGAACCTGACTCAAATAGAAACACCATGGGAGAATGTTACTCTCAATCGTTGTCTCTTTGTGGCCATTACCATTCTGGTGCTCACCTCAGGTTTTCAGAGACTTCATGGCAAGTAAACTAGCACACAAATGTGAAATTTTACATATAAATATGGCAAGTGTGGCTGAGCGCTGCCCTTAAAAAAGAATTCCTGAACAACACCCACAGAAGCCTTTCGTGGTGAGGGAACAATAGAAGAGGAGGAGGAAGTTGCACTAACAACGAGACGCTCAGGAATATTACGACACAGAGGCCAGCCGCCAGAGGTAAACTGTAGTCGGTTACAAATTTTGTCTAAACATTTGAACTACTGGTGGGTTTCGTGATTAAAAACTTCAATAATCCAATCTCCATTCTCCATGCAGCCAGAAACATCTCTGTGGGAAGTCATGTTTTCTTGGCTCCCTAACCTTGATGATGAAGAGGATGACGAAGAGGATGATGAAGATGACGATGAAAAGATCAAGAAAGGAAAATCAAAGAGAGGAGGGACAACACGAGAATTGAGAGGTCTCAGAAACAGGCCACTCCCAGAGAAAAAACTCTTAAAGCAAAAAGATGGGAAGGTAAAGGACAAGAAAGCCAGGAAAGCCGAGGATGAAGAAGTCAAAGACAAGAAAGGCAGAGTGAAAAAGGAAGACCCCGAGGAGATGGAAGATGAGAAGGATGAAGACGACGAGCAGGTTGCTCCCAAGAAAATTAAGAAGTTGGAAGAAAAGAAAGACAAGAAAAAGAATAAGAAAGGTTGACTGTGGCAGATGTTACAAAAATGTATTTTGTACAAATTCCTCTTAATCAAGAGAGACTAAGATACTAGAAAAACGGCAGAACAGGATCAGCATCAGCAGTTTGTGTTACAGCTTAGTGTTGCTCTCCTGGATGGGTGTGATTTTTACTTAAATCGGCTGCACTTTTTTTGAACCTGTGATGACTGCTTAGTTTTAAATTTCCATGTGATCGAATGGTTACATTTGGTGTTCTACAACATGTAATAATGGCCAGTCAAGCTTAGTTAAAAGTAGTACTGTATGTAGCGAGAGAACATTACAAAAACTAAAAACCTAGAATTAAACTTATAATTTGACAAAAAATAATGATTTGTCCAAAACAGGAGTTATGTTGTCTACAAGCTGCTTCAGAGAGCTTCATTAAAAGGTTGCTTTTCAGTAAACTGAATCTTTTATCCTGACCTTTAACCTTGAGCTTAAATAGCTTGGGGTACTGTCAATAAATCTTTCAGTGGAATGTCTTTGTAGAAGAACAGACTGAGACTTAAATGTATACAGTTTCACTTCTGCATTTAATTACAAAAAACACAATTTTTAAAGATTGAACATCATAACTCTGTATCCCCACATTAAAAAACAAAAAAACAAAAAAACAATGAAAAGGTGTTTTTATAAACAGACTGCCCCATTTACCTTGACCACACAAATATATAAAGCCTACTGAACATATCGGTAATATTCAAAGTTATATAGACCTTGTAAACAGTCAGGGCAGAGTGATTGATCACAGTGACAGATAGTGATCATGAATCAATGGTAGCAAATCAGTTACATTGTGAGGCCATCTGGAGGGGGAGGCCTCATTGGCATCGGGGGCATGGCCATCTGAGGAGGCATCTGGGGCGTACCTGGTGCCCCAGGTGGGAGAGGAGGGATGGGCATCCCTCCGGGTGGGGGAGGAGGCAGACTGTCATTTGGTGGGCGAGGACCTCCAGTCATGAGTGGTGGAGGGTGCTTCACACTGGTAGGAGGTGCTGGACCGCTGGACTGGGAAATAGCCTTCTCCATTTTGAAGTGGAATTGCAGGAAGAACTGGGCAGAGAAATAACATGAACACATGAAAATGACAACAGTGTTCCCTCTGGTGTAAAACGGCCTGGTTAGCTTGATTGCTAATACTCGTCAATTTATGAGTACCTGTTTTGTTTCTCTATTCCAGTGGGTCCAGAAGCGGTTTTCTGCTTTATCAATTTCCCTGCTGGGGACCTAAAAGAGCAAACATCTGAATGTTATATTACATTAAGACATAAGCATCTTAATGACACGAAAGAAGACCAGGCCTCACTCACCTTGAAGGCAATGGTTTCATATGGTTCAGCGGCAAACAGCAAATACTGCCAGCGACGATCAGGGGGCTCAATTCGTTGTTCATAAGCAGACATGAAACGATGCCTGGGTCCAATTCCTTCAGCAATCTCTGGATAGTCAATCTGATCAACGAAGAAGGGAAAAACAAGCAAAAAACCCCTAGTTTACAAAATCAGCTAAATAGTGAGATGTCAATGGTCAGAAATAACATGTGATAACATGTCGCATTAAGCAATTTTACATGTAGCAGCATAATGAGCTGTGACCCATTATAGCCTTTATCTTTATTTCAATAACAAGAAAAAAAATCTGTCACAATAATTCAGGAATGACAGATTACAAAGGCTGCGAATCGCTCCAGCGAGAGCTGAAGATCACGGCCCGATGAAGCCAACAGAACAACATCATCTGCAAAAAGCAGAGACCCAATCCTGAGGCCACCAAACCAGATCCCCTCAACACCTCGGCTGCACCTAAAAATTCAGTCCATAAATGTTATGAGGAGTGAGGTTCTGCCCCAAGTGGAGGTGTTGAAGTATCTCAGGGTCTTGTTCATGAGTGGGGGAAAGACGGAGCGGGAGATCGATAGGCGGATCGGTGCGGCGTCTGCAGTAATGCAGGCTCTGCATCGGTCCATTGTAGTGAAGAAGGAGCTGAGCCAAAAGGCAAGACTCTCGATTTACCGGTCGATCTACGTTCCTACCCTCACCTATGGTCACGAGCTCTGGGTAGTGACCGAAAGAACGAGATTGTGAATACAAGCGGCCGAAATGGGTTTCCTCGGCAGGGTGGCCGGGCTCTCCCTTAGAGATAGGGCGAGAAGCTCGGTCATCCGGGAGGGGCTCAGAGTAGAACCGCTGCTCCTCCGCATCAAGAGAAGCCAGATGAGGTGGCTCGGGTATCTGGTCAGGATGCCTCCTGGACCTCCTTGGAGAGGTATTCCAGGCACGTCCCACCGGGAGCAGACCTCGGGGTAGACCCAGGACACGCTCGAGTGATAACATCTCTCGGCTTGCCTGGGAGCACCTCTGGTTCCCCCCGGATGAGCTGGCTGATGTGGCCGGGTAGAGGGAAGTCTGGGCTGCCCTGCTCAGGCTGCCGCCCCCGCGACACAACCCCGGATAAGTGGAAGACGACGGTACGGAGATTATAAAGGTTCAAAAAGTTTTCAATTCTTCAACAAAGATCATATAGCTCACTAAGTAACACTGAGTATTAGATTTTATATGCCACCCTATGTTAGCAGTTTGGCTACATGAGGATAAAATTATTAAGCTTTCTTAAGTTTTCTTAGCTGTCATCAGTTTGAAAAGGGTCACTCAGTTTTGTTGTTTTTTCTTTTGTTAGTTCAAGAGTTCAAAAGACCTCATATCAGGATTCTTACCTGGAAAAGTAAAGATTGCTGGCCGGTCTCTGGGTCTCTCTGTTTGGTTACTATGCAGAAAAAGAGAAGACATATGGACCATAAAACCAAATGAATAATACACATTGCTAAGAATCTACAACACTTATGAATCACATAATGACTGCAGTGATATATTGCAAAGCTACTTTACCTTTGTATCCTGGTCTACCAATTTTGACAAACTTCTTGACCTCAACTTTCACTTTTGCTGGAGCTGGTTGAGCAGGAGCTTCTTTTGCCTCTTTGGCTGCTCTCCGTGCTCTAAAATACAAAATGAAAGATTGTGAGTGTAAATAAACACATTGTCAACATTAGCTTGAAGGAGGTATACTTAAATAAGGAACCCTCTGTGGCTGCCCAGTTACTCAACATTTAAGTAAGGAAAACTAAGATATACTACATTTGTAGCTAAAGTTATAACACAGCAATATGCTAATATTTTGTTAAGCAACCTTTTGAGGGCCATCCCTCCTCACTTCATAACACAAACATTTAGTGTGTCATGTTTAATTCTAAATAGCCACATCTGTCATAATGTGCTATGAAATGTGGACAAGATCAAACTGGACTCAGCTAACAGTTACAACATGTGCTGATGTGTTGATGAAGTGGACTTACAAGTTAGTCTGATGTTTCTTTCCTTGTGTGTGAGCCAAATAGCTACCCTGTAAGAGAGGGGAAAGAAGCTTGTAAGATTTCCTTTCAAAAGGAGATAGCCAAAAAATGTATTTTTGTTGGAGATGACAAGTTTAAACAATGCAATCTGAGAATTATCCATATTGTGTCTTCCCACCTCATTGTTATGAAGTGTCAGACAAAGTTTGCACTCATATGATCCCAAGTGATTCTTCATGAAGTAGGGGTCTTTATTTATGTCAATAGTCTCCAGGGCCAGCTGACGTAACCGTTCCCGTCTGTCACGGTTACTCTCTGAGGCGGATGCCACCCCGCCACTCCCCGTCTTCCCTCCAGCTCGATGCTGGAAGTCCATGTTTGCAAAGTGATGGACTTAAACACGAGACCAGACCAAGACTTGAATATCTAGTCAAAACTTGACTCCAGATGGATCCCCTTTGAATATCTATGATTAAAAGAAAAAACTGTTGACAAGAGTAAAATAGACAATAATCACTACTATAACTGAAAGTGTTCAGATTTACAACCACCTGAATGTAATCAATGCTAAAAAAGTAAGCACTTGCTGAAATGAACATAGCTCAAATCAAACACAAACATAGTAGTTTTTAGCCGTAATTTCTTCTCACAGCTACAAAACCATGAAATTATGAGTCAGGATGGTTTCATTATGCTTCAAAAATGGCTCTAAAATTCCCTTCCACCCAGGATTCTTCATCCCACCTTAGCCTTTGAGGGGTCTACATCAGCATTGCTGAGAAACCTATAAACTGAAAGCAAAACTATTTTCAGTAACATCCCGTGTCTACTTAAAATTATCTACTACAGCACACAGAGGTCAAAATATTCTCCAAGCGAAAACAAACGACTACTTTAGCTGTATGCTAGCATACATTACCGCTAGCTACTGACCATGCTAGTAGAAAGCTCATGGTGTTAACAACTAGTAACATATGGTTTGAACAAATCCCAATGATCAAACTACAATTAAAATAAATATTTTTATATGTACGCCATCATAAGTTGGTTAGTTACACAGCCACACAACGAGAAATTGTAATCAATTTACTTTATCCCAATCACTTACCAACTCCACAACGACAGAATCCCGCAACTGATTACCTACTTTGCGCATGCGCTCCTAATTTTCTTTCTTCGATTTTAGCAGTTGACGAACAGATTCAAGCGAGGTACCGCCACCTGCCGGGTTGGAGGGGAAGATCGCAGTTAGTTCGCAGTTACTTTTACTTTTTCCTTCCCGCCTTTGTCTTCTAATTATATTATTTGTGTATAAGATATTTAAACTAGCTAGATCTGTTGTAATCTTCAGAATTTTACTCACGGTCCTCCTACTTTATTTATTTTTTTTACTCTCACCGTACAACCGTACTACTAGTGGGCAGTATCTTAACAGTTTTGTCTACGTATGGGAGTGTCACAGCTAAGAAGAGTGTGTAGTAAGGAGAAGTCTGGCACAACTGTACATGCGTGACCCCAGCAGAAATGACCAATCCGTCTCATTTGGAGGACATCAGATAACAAAGCAACGAAGATTTGCTACGTCGAATTAGTGTTAGACAACTCCATGATGTTTTCAGTCGGGGAAACGGGCCAGTTGTAGCCACATAGTGTCTCGTCTCTGTGTCAAACCTAAATGTATCTGCGTCAGTGAACGTGATGCGTTTTAACGAGAAGGAGCTGGTCTCTCTGAGCCGCCAGCCTTCAGAGATGGCAGCTGAATTGGGGATGCGAGGTCCCAAAAAAGGAGACGGTAATACGGTTTGTTACGTTCAGATTATCGCTTCCGTTTGGTGTATTTTGGGGCATCAGCTCATGTTAACATCAGCGAAATATATGGATAATGTTTGTGTCACTCACGAGCTCTGGCGAAGACTGCATGTTTTACAATGTTTGCAAGACTGAATCTTCTTGTTTTCTGACATGGTATAGTTGTTAAAAGGAGGCTGGTGAAACTCGTTGTTAACTTCCTCTTTTACTTCCGGACTGATGAGGAGGAGGTCAGTTGAATTGATATTACTGACATTTAATCTCACAGCCTCTTTTTTTTCTCAACTCACAATGAGCAGAAACAGCTTCTTGTAAATGCTCAAGTCTATGTTTTATTTTCCAGCCAATCGGAGCTTTGCTGTTGGAGCAGTGTCGAGTGGAGAAGGAGGACACTCAGACTTTCTCTATAGGTGAGCCTCGGCGTCCTTAAGATTTACTTTCACATTGACTAGCAACTCACACTTTCACACCAATGGGCAGGCTTTACGTAATATAGCTGAGATGAGAGAGTTTACATCACCCACGCTGGCACTTGTTATACTTGTTTTAATGTACTTTTCTGCAATGTAAAGCACCTTGAGTTGTCCTGTATATGAAATGTGCTCTATAGATAAACTTGCCTTGCCTTACAGCAAATTACTGTAGCCTACTTTGTGTCCAATACCGAGTTAATGCCAAGTGTTTTTGTTTTTTTTCAGCATTTCTAGATGAAGCAGAGAGGAAGTATCTGTTTGAATGTGACACTGAAGAGCAGTGTGGGAAGTGGATAGATGCTATTATCAAGGCTAGGTAAGGTACTTGTTCTTTTTGTTTCACAGCAAACAGAAAGGGACACGTCTGTTAGCAGACCTGTCTGCAACTGATTAGTAGAAATCAATCAGCGCCGCAGATTAAAAAAGAAGAAGAAATGAAATAAAATACTGGAATCATATAATGGCTAATGCACAACCTGGAATCCGGCATATTCGAATGATTTACTGACTTAAGCGAAGGCTTTGGACGTCAAGTTCATGCCTCTTGTCTTTTACTTTCTGTGTTTTGGTGTTATCCAATTTCCCTCTCTACAGGAAAAACAGCCTCTAAGCAACAACCTATGCAAGGATAATTGCAAGTTTTGACAAAGATTTTGATTGTGCAGTCTAACATCCTAGCCTGGAAAACAGTTGAACAGATGAATGAAAAATATTTTTACAACACTCCAAAGATATTTGAACACAAATTTTCCCAAACTAAGTCCCACCTAGATGCTGTTATTGGCTGTTTTCTTCCAGGGAACCCATTGTTATTTTTTTTACTTGAATCTACCCAAGATGATTGTGATTGGTTTAAGAAAATACAGAAAGGCCAAAACATTTTTTCCTGTACCAGAATGATAAGGCAAACTATTCTCTGGCACTGTTGATAGGTTTGGAGATGTATGAAACCGTGCACATAGACAAGTTCAAATGAGCATTTGTCTCATTGTTGTACATTATACACATTCTATACTACATTATTTGTTAAGGCAAAATATTAATCAGTTAAATAAAGAATAGGCATTTTCTTCAATATATTTTGAATATATAAAAAAAGTAATCATTTGGGTATTACTGTTAGCGCTTCTTATGGTCATGTGAACTCTACATCTGATTATGGTCACATCTCCAGCTTTTATGATTTTAACAAGTGTGAAACTGCTTCATGATACTATTTAAATGCTTGGGATTTTGAACTCTAGTGGTATTCAGTCACAATTAATAGACTCACATGGGTGTAACATAGATGAGTGCTGCTTCCAGAAACACTGGCAATGGGACTTTTCTTTAAGTGCTGTCAAGTGATTCGTCACCCCTCTCCTTTGTCTTATGTTCATGACAAAGTCAGAAGTTTGGATCAGAGTTTACTGTCATCGTGAAATTGATATTCACATTGTACCTATATGAGCTGGATTTCCTTGTTCAGTTCACACTCAATGACTCGCACAGAAAAATGTCCATGTTATGTTCTGAGTAAAACTTGCGCTTTTGTTTATCATGTGCAAATAAGTTTTGTATTATGATCAGACTACTAAAGTTCCTGTGACTTGGTATTATGTACTCTGATTAAACCAAAAATATGTGTATCATGAATATGTCTACAAGTCTAGTTACAGTCCTAATCCTTCCTGTGTGTGCTTGAATATTCACCTCTCTCATGTCGAATTAATTTACTCTCTCATCTCTTGCAGTTATGAGTTTATGAGGAAGAACCTTATATTCTATCGAACTGAAATCCACAGGCTCACCGGGAAGGTGAGACTCCTCACTCTAACCAAGTGTCACACAGATGTTGCCTCTAGTTTTATAACATGAAGATGTTTACGGTGGGGATTAGATTGGCATCATGTGTACCACTTAAATGCAAAATTACATCAACGTAAGTCTTGGAAATATGGGTTGATTAAGTACTCGAGATGGTTGGATTTTATATGGCAGTGATGCCAAATATTCCTGCAATCACCTCTGTTTGATTTTTTTTTTTTTATTTTAATCTTAAAGCACAACTTTAAAGGTTCAGTGATTGCTGCGTCTGTCTAGAAACAATATCCTGGTTGTTCAGAATAACTCAGGTTTTAATAGTCCTCTGAAGACAATCCTTGGTTAAAACATTTCATAAGGTTTTCAAGAAGAAGCTATGATAAATGTCATTACAGCAGTGTTGGTGATAACTGAAATCCCACTCAGTCCTCTGTGTTGAGGTTAGACAAGTCTTTAAAGTGGAATTCTTTCGTCTCAATAAGCCCAGACTAGCTGTGTGAATCAACATCGCTGAGGTTACATGAGAAAGTACTACTTATGTTTGTTCTTGCTTTTGTGTGGGCTTTTCATTAACTGTTTCATATAAAGTTTGATTCTGGTTAAATAACTCCGGCTCTTATACTGTGTACTCACCGCCTGCTTTCTCCACAGGACCCATTGGAGCAATATGGTATATCTGATGAAACTCGGTTCCAGGTCACCAATGGTCTGCAACTTATGCCTAGAGATACGTCCTCCCTGTAGACCGGCAGACTGTTCAAATCATTTTCAATGTAGTTCTTTGCCATTCCAAAGTTTTCTTCATATTGGTTTGAAAACCAAAGCAATATTGTCTACACTCCAACTAGTTACGTCTACACTGCTCTACATTATTTGGTGTTGGTTGAACTTGATACAGATGTCATAGTAAGGTTTTTCTCAGACATGCGAAGTTGAAGTATTTCTTCTGTCATTACAGGCAGTGCAGGTCTTTGGAAAACCCAATACAGTTTAATTGTTTGTTAAGGGGAATTTAAATGCCATTTACTGTCTAATTTTAGGTTAGTCAGATGTCTGTATTATGCTCTCCACCGGATATGCTGTACATGCAAAAAAATGTGATTTTGAGAGGCTGATAGTCCTGAAGCTGAAGGTGTGGAAATCAATCTGCAATCATAAATGTGTTTTAATAAGAGACTGTTTACTAAAATCATCATCATTTGGTGTAAACAAACTAAACTTCAGAACTTTA
>JBBBVU010000008.1:11914902-11926529 GCA_037177055.1 Atherinosoma microstoma
TTCGCTGACATGTTTAGAGACATATACCTCAGTTAACGACTACCCGGACGCATTATTACATTTCTTTTTTGCAGCGTGGGATGGAGAGAAACGCCCATTTCGATTACTGTACTCACATTGCTTACTGCATAAAACGCCATTAAAAATGCTTGAATATTGAATGTTATATGGATGAAAATGAACAGATAAATGAATATATGATAAAAACGCATAAATAAACATGACATGAATTCACTTTTCTGTGCCAGTAGCGGAAAATGAGAAAAGGCGACGTGTTGGGTTGGAGTGTGTGTGACGCGTTTCCTTGGCAACAAAAACTGTGCGATTCAAAAAGGGTGACGACACATTTTTCCCGTGGTGCTTTGCAAAACCAAATTGAATGCTCGGCAAAAGAATACAATTGTATTCTGTAAATGTGCTTTTCAAGTGTAAAAAGAATACAACTAGACATTTGAACAGGGCTTGACACAACTGAGGAAAAACGATTGAACAGCACATAAAGGGGGAGAGACCACTGGGGCAAGGTAGGCGTTGAAAAATGTGGAGTATGTACAATGTTGACAAAGCGTTAGCCTAGCTTAACTTACGCTACAGCAGCCAGCTGAGCTAGCATTAGCCTAGCCGTTTATGTTAATTGAGAGGATTGTTTAATTTGTTGTTAATTTAATGTTGTGGATACAGATCAGCGAAAGCCATCAGAGCTGTTTTAGGTTTTAGGGCACTTCCAAATAATTGCCTGCTGTTGAAATAATGTAAAGCTTTAAATTTTTTGTTCAGTCAGAGGTAATTGGACTGCTGTTGTTAGCATCTGAGGACTGATCTCAGCCGTAGGTGTACTGTAACAAATGTCATTGTCATAGGTTCACTCCTATGTTGCGTTTTGGACTATGGTCGATAGTTTAATTGGTTCAAACGACTCTTTTAGTGTTAAACTGGGTTACAACTCAATTGTCTTATATATGCAGAGCGATTGCTCTAAGGATTAGCCGCTTAATACTGGGGATTGATTTGTTTCCCTTTGCTTTTTAACCATATCTAGCTAAAAGTGAAGCGAATCAACTGAGTGACTGGTGCAAAATGTAAAATCCATGACATATGTAGATGCTTGTAAGTTTTCATAGAGAATCACTTGATCTAATTATCTCAGTCTTTCCATTAAATAATAATCGACAACAGTATAATTTTCATGACGATTCACATTTTGTTTATTGTTTTAACGCTTGTCTGATTTTATTGTTTGTGACCTTACCCTGTCTAAAGGCATCATGGATCAGGACTATGAGTGCAGGCTGCTCAGACAGATTAATATCCAAAATGAGAATGCAAGCCCCATTGTAAGTATACAATACACTCACCAGGGTTTTTACTTTACCCGACGGCTATGTTCACGTTCTTGTATGTAATAAGCAATTTTTTTCTTCTTGAACCAATACTTAAAAAAATAAAAAAATAAAAAAAATAAATTTCTACAGCATTAAGGTAAGTTAAAACTGCTAAGATTCAAGATTAGTCATTATGCAGCTGTTCTTTTGGCCTTTTGAGTCTAGAGGATTAATTAAATGTTTTTTGGGACTGAGGAAGGAAGCTGGTGTACTTTGAGAGACCCCACATATGCACGGGGAGAACATGCAAACTCAACACAGTAGCGATTTGAATCAAGAGCCTTTTTGCTGTGCTGTGACAGTGGCAACCACCACACACCACTGTGCAGCCCAGTTTGTAATCTTTCTGCATACAATGCATTCTACTGCTCCTCTCCTTTGCATAGCAGTTAAGCTTTCTAAATTTCCTTTAATGAATTTATTTGTTTCATAGCTTTTTTAACGATTGTGGACATGTTGGAGGACCAGCTTCTTTGAGCATTCCTCTTGTAATAATTCCTAGGAATTACTATGTTTAATAGCTCCTCCCAAAGAGGGTTGTGAAGTAGCATAGCACTTTAGATGGATGAAGAGGGAGTTGTTCTCCCTGTGTTGGAAAGAAAATGGTTTAACAGACCAATGATTTAACAGTGTCACTAGTGTTGAGCAAAAACAAGACCTTACCAGCCAAATGACTGGCTTTTGTGAATGCTGCCTCCTGTTGTTCACACCTCAAATGAATGCACCATCTGCCGCCTAAATCATCCTCCTGTTTTGTTTTTAAGATTTGTATTCATTATCTAAGGCCTGTCTGTGTTTGGCCTCCAGTCAAAAAATGCTCTCTGTTCTCTTCCTTCATGTAGAAGGCGGTGGGAGCAGTGCGATCTCTGACACCCACCAGCTCCCCCCTGTCCTCGCCTAGCAAGCATGGTGATCGCTTCATTCCCTCCCGGGCTGGAGCCAACTGGAGTGTCAATTTCCACCGCATTAATGTGAGTCTGCTGCAATGCACCCAGGATTTCACTCTCTGTCCAACCAAAAGCACAATGCTGTCAAGATCAAAGTGTTGATTATGGCCTTCAAGCAAACATTTAATTTCCTTTGTTATATTCAGTCTGTTTTATTTCTTGACTGTAAATTCTTCCACACATTATTCGTAAAAAATTTGTTAATTAATTTTTTTTATTTTTTGTTACCAGGAAATTGAAAAGTCTCACAATCAAAACAGGAAAACCAAAGATGGCACCACTGACAGCAACAAAGGTAATCCATCTGCCTTTGTGTTAAAGGGGGCCTATTATGCTCATTTCAGGCTAATTAATCTTAATATATGAGCCCACAAGGGCAGGAATTGATCAAGCATTTTTCACATACCCGTTTATTTATTTTAGATCGCTCTTCTCCGTAGGCCCTCGGCTCTGCCTCGACCAGTAACAAGTAGAATGAGAATCTTCCGCATTAAGCCCCACCTCCCTCCTGATGCAGGCTGCCTCTGATTGGTCACCTGCCAGGAGTAGTTGTCGGGAGCGCACAGTAGCTGTTTTTGCCATCAGTCACAGAAACACACCAGAAACACTCGTAAACAAAACAAAGTGAAATACTCAAAATGTCAACACAAATCATCCAGCCGAACATGTTCAAGCTCCAATCAGACCCGAAAACGAGGCTGAACTCGGCAACGAATACATCACAATGTATCTGTTTGGTAAACACTCTGCTTACCAGTCATAGTCCGACATAACGTTATTTGCCATCCTTCTCTCGCCTTATAAATTTATATTTGTACATGCCCCTGTTAATGTGTACATGTGGTAAATGTAGCACAATGCAAACAGAAGTGGAAAACGTCTGCTGCCAAGAAATAGATCAGCTAATGGTATTATTTGCTAACGCTTTTTGCTAGTTTGACCATTGCTCACACACTAACGTATTGAAACAAAACTGACAACAGCCCTACAACGATTTTACTCACAGCTTGTGGCTCAGGATCGGAAACGCGGTCCTTGATTGTAGGAACAGACCCTCCTTTCAGCAGAAGCCTGGTCGCAAATCCCCCGTTATACTGGCCTTTATTCATCCAGTAGTCTTCAGTGAAATGCCGGTGTCCGGTACAAACGTTGGCGCAACTCTGGCCGGCTCCCAAAAATCCTGTTGTTTCCTTCGGGAATCTGAACAAGCGTCGCTTTCCCTCACAGCTGGAGAAGCATTTATTTTGAAACTGACAGGGGTTTTCCGCCTTACACAGCGCAGCAAAGGTGGGCATGGATTTCTTCTTGTGAATGTGCACAACGCAGAAAATATGTCCAATAACTGAGTCACCCCCCCACCCCCAACCCCCCACCCCACTAGATGCTTTATTAAAAAGTGCCATAATACATGTATTATGAAACTTTCTTTACTTACCATAATGATTGTGTTTCATTAGTTACTGTGTGATTCTCATCCCGCTAAACAGATTCTCTGCTCTGTTCCAGCTATACTTTAAGTGTGAATTTCGCCCGTTTTTCTGCCTGTGTCTTCGGGTTTCTCTGTCTGCCCAAGTCAATTTATAATAATATCAGTTTTCACTAAGCCTGGGAAGGCTCATGGAAACAGAAGATAAAGACTAAACAAAGCTAAGAAAAAAATCTCCCTGGTCTTTAGAGATGTGAAAAAGCTAAGAAATTGCAGACAGAATAGTATTTGAATCATTTTAGCAGCATGGTTTGATATCCTCCTTGTATGTTCCTCTGTCTACAGCGGATGGTCTGGCTTACTCAGCTCTGCTGAAGAACGAGCTGCTGGGAGCAGGCATTGAGAAAGTCCAGGACCCCCAGTCAGAGGACCGCCGTTTGCAGCCATCTACTCCGGCAAAGAGGAGCCTTTTTAGTGTAAAACAATTGACATGGCTCTACTATTTATGTTGTTCATTTTCATGGTGGCATTTTCCTGTGGATGAGTAATCATTTGTTTATTTTGTTTTGTAGTATTCTGTTAGTACTAAAAGGGCTCTGCCAGAAGAAGATGGAAACACAGTTTCTCCATATTCTTTGTCACCTGTCAGTAGCAACAGGTAATTAATTTTTCTCCTGACACTGATTTAAATAGTATTTTCAGTATTATGATGTTAATTCTTCTCATCACGTTGTGTATTGCAGCCAGAAATTGTTACGGTCTCCAAGAAAACCTACACGCAAGATTTCCAAAATTCCTTTCAAAGTTCTGGATGCTCCAGAGCTTCAAGATGACTTCTACCTCAATCTGGTGGACTGGTCTTCTCTGAATGTGCTCAGTGTTGGACTGGGTACCTGTGTATACCTGTGGAGCGCATGTACCAGCCAGGTGTGTTGTGTAAATTAAGAAAAGATATTTCTCATTTAAATGAAGTCACTATCATAGAGGGATTGATGATGAAATGTTTCACAGCCTATACTTACACTGCCTCCTGGATGTTTGTGTTAATCCATCTCTTCTCTCTCTCTCTCTTCATCTATTTGTTTCTAAGGTGACAAGGCTTTGTGACCTCTCTGTAGAGGGAGACTCCGTGACATCAGTGGGATGGTCAGAGAGGGTGGGATTTTCTGTCATCCATTGTTATCTTTTTATTTTAGTTCTTTTACTTTTAGTTTACTTTTAAAACTGACTTTTAAGTTTTAGTTGCATTGTATAATTAACAGTAGAGTCTCTCATTTTGATGATTTTAGATCCATAATGGAAGGATATTGCAGTTTGATATTTCATAGAAATATAAATTGGGTCATATTTGGTGTATGAGCTTTGTTTTAGTCTTTAATTAAATACAGTACCTGTCCAAAGGTTTATCTGGTACTGTATGTTAATTTGTTTTTAGAAGTTTACCTTGCTGCTAAAATAGTTAATAATTTACCTTTTTATGAAATTCTGTATTTCAGTATTGAGTTTAAGGCTTTTTGTTTTAAGTTAAGTGTTAAGTGTTAAGTACAGACGCCTACATATGTCAATATGCTAAATATGTTTTCTGTTATTAGGGTAACCTGGTAGCAGTAGGAACTCATAAAGGCTATGTCCAGATCTGGGATGCTGCAGCAGGGAAGAAGCTCTCTGTACTAGAGGGACACACGGCCAGAGTGGGTGAGTTGAGATGGAGAAGGTTACAGGATTAAATTATTACAGCCTTTATTCATTTTCAGGTAGTTGTTGAGTAACATCTTTTATTCACGATTTGCTGAATTATCTTCCGTTTGATCTACCTTTCATTCTTTGCTGACAGGTGCATTGGCATGGAACGCAGACCAGTTGTCATCTGGGAGCCGCGATCGTGTGATCTTGCAGCGGGACATCAGAGCTCCCCCTCTCCAGTCAGAGCGCCGTCTCCAAGGGCACAGACAGGAAGTCTGTGGGCTCAAGTGGAGCACAGACCACCAGCTGCTGGCCTCAGGTGGAAATGATAACAAGGTATCATTTCAGAATCTCACCTGTTCTTTGGTCAGCTACATAGCTGTACATTTCTGCATCTCTTATTGTTTAAACCTACTGTTTGCAGCTACTGGTGTGGAACCACTCAAGCGTCCTGCCCGTGCAGCAGTACACGGAGCACTTGGCAGCGGTAAAGGCTATTGCCTGGTCGCCTCATCAGCATGGCCTGTTGGCCTCTGGAGGTGGCACAGCCGACCGCTGCATCCGTTTCTGGAACACTCTGACCGGTCAGCCCCTGCAATGCACTGACACCGGCTCACAGGTCTGCAACCTGGCCTGGTCCAAGCACACTAATGAACTGGTGAGTCACCTTAAATGTTTGATTTAAATGGTACTATGAACTGGAATGCTTGTTTCTCTTATAGATATATGTGCTAAATCTGAGCTCTTTCTCAGATATATTGCAGGTTCAGTTTATATTGAACAAGATGTATATTTGCTGTGTTGAATGAAAAGAATGATCTGTTAGTTTTGATTGGAGCATGCCCCTCCCCTCTCTACAATATTTGAACTCAGCACGGCTAAACCTGCCTTTCTCTGTGCTTGAAGTTGTGGTATTGTATACTGTTTATCATGTTCCAAACTTACGGCACTGATTCAAGTCTTGTGAATTAAATGTGTGGAAAACTGTTTTGTTTTCTACAGGTCAGCACACATGGTTATTCCCAGAATCAGATCCTGGTGTGGAAGTATCCCTCTCTAACTCAAGTGGCCAAACTCACAGGGCATTCTTACAGAGTGCTTTACCTGGTTAGTATCCCCTGCATGCCTTCCTATGTTTTCATCTGTTGAAGCTGAACTAAAACTGAACGTATCAATGAAATGTGTGCAAAAATTACAAAAAATTATTTTGTTTATTAAATGGTTCTTGTTGGAAGATAACTAACTAAAAAAGCCTAAGTCCTTTTCATGCATACTCTTAATTATACTGATGATCTATTATTGCAATGCTGCATTCTGGGGCTGCGTAGTATATGCGGTACAATGATATATATATATTCGGCCTACGGTAGAGATTTATGCTCTACTGTCCTATCGTCCGTTACATCATCGCACCTCAACATGGCCGCAAGCACAGAGACAGCTGAGCAGGAGGAGTTGATTAAAAAAAAAAAAAAACAGTGCTACATCCGTGATATGGACTTGGTTTCGGGTTTAAAAAAATTGAATGTTGAACAAAAAATACTTTGCAAGTTGTGACGGCAAAGGTAATATGAGCAATTTTTTTTAACATTTGAAGATGTAGCATGTGCCTTAGTATGCAGAGCCAGAGTTTGTTCTTGGCTCAAACACCGGCTCGGTCAAACAGCACACGAGGAAGCAAAAAAGTTTCCCCTGCTACCCAACAGCAAGCAATGGAGTGACATAACGAGCCATCACAATATATATATATATATATATATATATATATATATATTATATGTATGTGATATGAATTTTAGGTCATACCGCCCAGCCCTACTGTATACTTTGTGTGTAACAATGAGTTATGTGCAGGCCATGTCACCTGACGGAGAGGCCATTGTGACGGGGGCTGGAGATGAAACACTTAGGTTCTGGAATGTCTTTAGTAAAATGAGATCCACAAAGGTATTCTTCTTAATTTGAATCAACAGTTTTTCTCAGCTTTATCACCTATTTGTAAAATGATCTGCAATTATCTTTGTCTTGCCTCCTTTAGGAATCTGTTTCAGTGTTGAACCTGTTCACCAGGATCCGGTAGTTTGTACCGGAGGGAACAAAGGAAGGGAATATGTCTGTATATGCGTGTATCAGAGGATCTCTTTGAATATTCACCTTGGTCATCTTCAGAGAGCCCCCTCAACTGCCCTTAGTTTTATATGTAGCTGAAGGTGGGAAGAGGTGAAGAGATGTACAGCCTGAGTGTCAAGGGCTGAGGAGATGCTCCCAGCTCACACAGTAATCCTCTTCCTCTTGAATGATGGAGTCGCTGCCTCCTCCAACAGAGCTGTGATCACTAATGATTGGGAGAGTTTCAGGGCTGTTTCTTTTGTTTACAAAGTGACATTGTGCATACCTGCCAAATACTGAGTTTGTCCTTTTGATTGTCTATTTATTTTTTGCTCCTTTTGTTTTTTTGTTTTTTGTTTTTTTTGTTTTTTTTTTACATATTCTTACATGTGTGTTTGTATGGATGGCTGGTAGATTTACTATCATGTCCATAATTGTAGTTTTCAGATTAATCTCTGGACTAACTTTAGTTCAGGTCATGGAAAAAGAAATTTTTTTTTTTTCTTTTTTTTTTTTTTTTTTAGAGAAAATAATATTTCGTGGACACTGATCACGGATTACATAAAACCTGTTGTGCTTTTAGAACTGTTGATGGTCAGCAAGGATTCCACGAAAAGAGCCTGATCTCCTTTTTTAGAATCAAACGTTAATTTCATTTTAGTCTAATGAATGCACACAACATTGTTTCATAGTCTGAAGATAAAGAAGAAAATTACTTTTTGTATATCAGAATAAGTTACTGAAGCCATTCATGTTTAGATACATAATTTTAATGTGACTTATGTGGAAGTTGTTCACTTATCTCTTTTTTTTTCCACCTCTGTGAATTGCAAAATCAGGCAAGGAAAAAATAAATCAGAACTGTTTGGCCTTATCAGTGGAGTTTGTAAGCACAACTCAATTGTGCAGTCAGAAAAGGTGATTAAACCAGATGGTGAAATACTGTTGTGTGCAGAACTTGTGCTTTGTCTTTTCAGATATCCGAGCTCAGAGCACTTCAAACCTTCTGTGTTGAGCATTCATGTTTCTTTTTTTTTAATAATTTTTTTTAATTGGGGGGGGGAGAGAGAGAAAAATTAAGATTTCATATCAGCTACAGTTCCTCCCTGTAATCTTTGAATGTCTGAGTTAACTTGGTGTGCTACATTTAAATGAATGCTATTTATTTGTTTTGTGGACGTTTATAGTACAGACTGTTTTTTTTTTCTGAATTTATGTGCAAGAAGCTGAGGGAAGATCTGGAAATATCTTCAAATGCCACAACACAATGCTGCCAACTTAATTACAAGAATGTGTGAAAGGAGAAAAATTCTGTACTTAGACTATTAACAATTAAAGCAACATATCCTGTTTAAAAAAAATTTAAAAAATCTGTCAACGCTGTCTAATTAAGTCCACCTGTAGAAAGAAACACAGTCATGGGGGTTGGTTTGTTAAATGTTAACTGTGTCAAGATTCACCGAAATTACAGCACTGCAGGGTTGATTAAGAGGTTTTCTATCAAGGTTAGATTATAAATTTAGTTCCACCCATCTTTTAAAACTTCTTTAAATCTTTTTTTATTTAAGCTTATTTATTTCTAATTGGTTAATCGAGACCTAATTAAAATAGGATTTTAAGGCACCATGAGTTACCTTTTTAAATGTGCACCTCATACTTAAAATTAGGTCTAATTGTACAAATCAATTCTCTAAAAGAACTGAAGAGTTTTATAATGTTGCTAACTCTCTTCAAAGATTTGTTATTCATGCGCCTGCAACACTAATGCTCCAGCTCCTGTTGACCCTCAGGTTCTGTGTAACTGGGTGTTTCCAGAAGGTGGATGGGGACCAAATTGAGATGAACAATTAATGTCTGCCATGGACACTGCTGTTAGTTATGCAGTCATTTTCATCCATCCATCCATTTTCAGTACCTTTGGATGGCAGGGAGCTGAAGCCTATCCTAACTGCTTGTTTTGTTAAAACATTTGAAACTAGTCAATGATGAATTTTTGTTGGTGCAAGCCAACCTGAATGATGATCTGTATTGACAGAGCACTGCAATTTTTAGCTAATATTACATGGAGAGGTGAAGTAAGATGTAAACTAAATGATTAATTAGTTGGGGACTATTTTCAAATGAGCATTAATGCACATTTGCTTCTCTTGTGTGTATATATTTAGAAATATAGTAAGCTATGTTTATCTGGACTTATTTAATCATTGTGGATTTTGGTTCAGAAGCCTATGTATGTTTGTGGGGTTTTTTTCTTCAATTTCCAGACACACACTTAAAAGTTTGCGTTTTGGAGAATTCATCATCTGAAAGATATGGTTGAATGTTTTTCATATTATTTGCTAGTGTTGAGCAAATAAGCTACAGTAAAATGAAAAAAAAAGGTCATGGGGTTCAACTGTAGGTTTTCAAGTGTGTTGTTGCAAAGGACTGCAAATGTATTTATTATGCAGAACAGTTTTTTTTAAATCTTTTTTTTTTTAAATGTATTTGCATTTATATGTGACCCATCTGAACATTTTCCAGTTCATTGTCTGAGTTTCCCAAATACTGAGTGAACACCAGAGGGAGCCATCATATGAACTGATCCATATTCTGTGATTCAGTGCCACACTTCTGCTACCACACCCATACAATCAACCTTAACCATGTTACCTTGGAGGTGAGATTCATATTTAACTTACAGGAGGGATATCTTGTTTTTAATGTTGATTGTCTTTGGAACAGAACATGAAAATGGATAAACATCCGAACACACAGCCACCATCCCTTCTAGGTATCTAAGTGAATTTTTATTCTCAGTATGGATTTACATTTTTGAGAACCAGGGTGCCTAACGGTTGCTAAACATCCTCTGGCTTTACCTTGTTCTCTGGGAGTTTGTAGATTTCCATCATATTATCATGCTAGCCCACACAAGCTTTTTTTTTTTTTTTTCAGATTTTGTTCTTTTACTTAGAGCATGGAAAATAATGAATGTTCACAGCCTCCAAAAGCTCATACACCTCTGCTTGTGCCCTGTAGCTGATCCAAATGCACTCTTACACATCTAAACAGCAAATGAATGTTGTTAACAGCTCGAGGGCCCAAATGCAAGAAGCAGAGTAATGGGTGAATAATTATGTTCCTTTTGTTTTGGTTATAATTTAGAAATCACTAATAGTTCACAGATACACTGCTAGAAACATGACTATAAAAGCTGAATCGAGAAAGTTGAAAAAGAAACATAAACATCACTACTTCAAAAATTAATCTTTTTTAGGAATTAGGTTTTATCAGGTTCTGTAAGCATTGGTGACTCAGTTTCTATCAACAGTAAAAAGCATCAGGCTTTCTTCCCTTTGGACTCCATTATAATGCCATTGGAATAACATCCGTGGTCCATTATGATCAGATAAATCACCTGAATGGAGGACTTTCAGCACAGTCTACCAGCTCATATGTGACTCTTGGTGGGCAGATGTTAACATTGTACTCTGAAAGCAGTGGGGAGAACACAGGGAGTTTGCTAATATGCATAATCCTACCTCCTGATGTTTCCATCTAGAAACACAAGGTGCGATATGCATTATGCCACTAAAGCCTCACAACACAGTGAACAGGATCTTCCCAGGTTCTCTTCCTAAGCCTGACTCTTGAGATATTAAAGGAACTAAGCTTTTGTGATAACTATGCTGCAGTACCTGGGTTTCCTTTTGGTTATATTGACAGGATGAACAGAGCACAGAGAGATCCTTATTTAGCAAGAGTCAGTCCTTGTAGTAACACCTTACGTTCAAATAGATGCAGGATGGGCAAGGTGTTTTTCCACAGCCTGTAAACTGTAAAAAGGAGGTGATGGAGAAGATACAATTATTTAAATAGCTCAACTTCAACTATGGTTTCTCATCATGTTCCTTAGGAGAAACAATAAAGCTGGGCTGCCACCATGTTAAGCCATGACAGAATAACTGCAGTTTATCTGTAGTATAGTCCGCCTCATCTAAAATAACCAGGATCCAGCGTCTTTAGTCGAACAAGTTCATGTGCTACAAATCTACATGTTACGGTAAGTTGGATATCCTGTGTTTTACACACAGACAT
>JBBBVU010000008.1:11968022-11982661 GCA_037177055.1 Atherinosoma microstoma
CCCCCCCCCCCCCCCCCCCCCCCCCCCCCCCCCCCCCCCCCCCCCCCCCCCCCCCCCCCCCCCCCCCCCCCCGATTAGCAAGGTTGAAGTGTGTGGGTGCACATGTGTTTGCATTTACTAATGCAACTGCAGAGGGTATGTTAAAGGTATATGCAAGCACTCACATGCATACACACGTATACGTGCACGCACGCACGCACACACACACACACACACACACACACACACACACACGCATGCATATACTCAAAGTGCACGTAACTAAGAAAGCTACCAAACATGCAAACAAATAATGGTCCACACACAGAGATAAGTATGCCAATGCGCTCATCTTTTTATTGCACAACAATGTCTGTTTACGAACGCTTAAACAACATTGCCACTGACTGACAGACCAGCTTATTGAGATAGACCAGGGTGTGGCTCTGTGTTCTCAACCAGCTGAGTTGGTGGACAAGACAGCCTTTTGGATTCAGGTTCAAATCAGCTCCTCACTCTTGCCACCAGCTGTGCATCGCAGTCTGTAAGGACTGGACACCAACAATTACCACCTTCCTCATCCTTTGAGACTGATTTGGTAGTGCTGTGGCTTGGGCTGGGAGCTGAGTTGACCCTGGATTGTAGACATCAACTTAAAACAGAGCTGAAGTGATAATTTAACTTTTTTCTGTTTTTGTTTTTCAAGAGCAGAAGCCTAGCACAGCCTGAGATGGTTGCAGACTGGCCTCCAGAGAGAAAGGACACATGCTGTGTCAAATTTCTGTGCTGTTGTCTATGTGGTGCTGGTAAAGTGTGTGTCTGGATGCCCACACTGAGCAGCTCGTGCAGGCTGTGGAATGCTACTAAGTCTAGGGATGTGCTAGAATCATTTCTAGAGAGCATTTCAGTGTTGTTGGTTAATGTTTTTTTTTTCTGTCTTTCTTTCCATTTCTTTTTTTGTTGAACAAATGTATTCATGATCATTTAACACTCTTCAGCTTGTGCTGGTCTCTTTCTCAGCTTTATGTGGGTTTCAAACCCCTAAATGGCATCATATTCTCAAGTGGGACCAACATTATTGAAGGAAAGGCACAGGAACACACACGCACACGCACAAACTCAAGCACACAGAGTCCTGAAGCAGAGAGAAGGCTTAGGTAAGTTAAGCAGGCTACAGTAGCTACGACACAAAATTTTAACTGTTAGACTAAATAAAATCATTTTACAGGAGTTGGTACACAACAATGTTTAAATCTGAAGGTCCCACAAAGAATCAGACTTAGATAAGAAAAATACAAGCATGCACTCTGTTTTATCTATCAGATAACTCAACTGGGAGTCATGCTTGAGACTGCTGTGGCTCAAGAGTCAGAATGTTTTGTCTTGTTTTTTTTTCTTTTTCTAAAATGGCAAACATTAGATCAGTGTGCAACCAGCCTCAGTATAAAGAACTGTGCAACGGCACAGTTTGACCATTTTCTCTGCATTTGCACTGCCTATGTTTTGATATTGTGCAATTAACTCTGCAGTTTTAATTATTATATTTAGTCATTTTTAGCTCTTTGCAGCAAGCAGGTCATTTAAGCTAATGTCTAAACTGCCAATATCCACCAGGAACCAGTCAGAGCTCACCCTCTTACTTTAGAAAATGTTTCTTATACAGCAGGTTGTGTTAAAAACACAACAATGTGCCCCACATCTCTGTGTATACCATATGTACAGAACATGAAAGTACAGAGTACAGCGCGCATGGTGTTGGAAGGCTCAAACCAACAAAAATGTGCAATTTTGTGTTTCCCATATCAGGGAAAATTATATATACTGACATTGTCATTGTAATTCAGCAATACAAGTCTTCATCTAATGGTTTTTTACATATATTGCAAGTTGAAAATAAAAACACATATTTGCATTTTTACAGGCACATACATACCACAAAAATAGACTATGTGGAAACTAGATGTACTAGGCACAAGGTATATACAGTCCATGTGCACAGGGCACATTGTAAAAACAAATTTTAAAACAACAACCAAATAAAACATACTAAGAAAAATCAAAGACAGTTGTACAAATGAAAATAATACCCTGATTTGCTAACATGTCAACACCAAGGCATTCAGTACCCTTTATATCTGGTACAGCAAGAATGAGAGGTTTAAACTTAGTTATTCTCAATAATTGTCAGTCAGTGTCAAACATGTATGAGGGATTTCAATCCCACTTCACAGCAAGGTCCAGAAGAAGAACCGTTAAATAATCACACTTTGAACCCCCCGTCATCAGACAAATACAGCACTATGTCACACACACACACACACACACACACGTGTCAACTGTGGCTTGACGCCAAGAGACTGAACACATTTGTGACACAGACAGAAAACAGATAAACTGATAGATGTATGTGCTTGGCCAGGGCTGTATCAGCCTCATGGCGGATGGTTCAAACAGAGCGGTTCTGATCAAAGTGTCTGAGATGCCATTCTTTGAGTGGGAGTGAGTTACACACTACATATCTTACCGGATGGATGCAATGAAACAGAGACGGTGACTGATATTGCCTGAAACATTAGCTCTTTAACTCTCCTTCTATCTTACTCACAGACTGTGGACTCATTCAGCTAATATCAGCACAGTCTTGATAGCAGCTTAATAGGGCAAACTCTGGTATTAGCACAAAGGAATAGGGAAGAGGACCAATTGATTGCACTGGAACAGCATTGAAGCACACAACAGCCATTAACTCAGTTGACTTCATTCACAATCACATTGGAATTTTGGCATGTACCTTTCCCATAGGAAAAACTAAAAAGAAAACAAAGTGTTGCTGATGAACCACGGCCACAACAATGTGACCCGAGAATGATAAAGAACAAGGTTTAGTGCATGTTATTGATCAAACAAAAAGGGAACATGTGACTGCTCTACAGTGACAATAAGCCATTGTTTACAAGCCATATAATGAAGCCCTTGGATGAACACAATCGCCTACACCTTGTTTCATGATTGAAACAACTCCAGGATAAGTGATCAGAACCGAGCAGAAAGTTAAGCTAATGACAGTCTCAGGGTTATGACGTCACTTTGTCCTCCATCTTTTTCTGAGCCAATCAGTATTCACGGGGAATCTTTCAGTATGATAAAATTAACAAGTTGAAAATGGGAGGATTACTCTAAATAAATGAAAGGAAAGCCATGTTACAGCAATCAATACATCTCTCTGGAAAGGTAGCAAACCTGAGTGAAATGTCCATCGCATTGATTTTACAGTTTGGCTCTGGATTGATCCTCAGAGCTGAAAAAGTTAGATATGTGTTAGTTTAACACAATGAATCAGCTGCCTATTTTCTATCCCAATTGGTTCCCCTTTTTTTTGTCCTTACAGTTTAACCAGGTGATGGGTCCAGGAGAAGTGCATTAACCATTTTAGTAGAACAGAGCATTGATTTTTATTTTGATTACAAGGTTGCAGTGCAACGCAAGGTGCTTAACTGGATGTCCTCAGTGCTCACTTTGGACAGAGGAATTCAAAGTGGTTACAACTTGCTCTTGTTCACGTCCACTTCAGTAGATAAACTTTTAAAAAAATGTATCCTCTCATGTTAGATCGGGGTATTGGGTTGTAGCATAAAGGTTAAAAACAGCAACGTTCAACCCAGATAAGCATCAACAACCAAACAAAAAAGATCACACAGACACTCAGCAATTCATACAGCAACGCCCACAACTCCTGCATCATGAAAAGCTTCTTTAAATCTTTGTCCCTTTATTTACATGGCAGTTTGTATCTGATTAGCTGTCTTCCTTCTCATATGGCATACATTCAGCAAGAGAAGGATTTTAGGTGGAACAGGATCAGGATGCTCAGAATAAAAATAGCCTAAGCCTTAACCCAGACCCATAATTTCAATCATAGGATTGTTGATCTAAAAGTTGAGACATTCACCAGAGTTTTGGGTGATATGGGCATATCAATACTTTTTTTTTTTTTACAAATGAGGCATTTGTGCCTCATTTCGCCCCACCCCCCTCCCCATATTCAACTTAAAGTTAAATATCTTAAAATGGGCTTTAAAGTGACCTATATCAGGATCTGACTTGCTGAGCTCCAACATGCAATTCCTCTCAGACTCTAAACCAGTTTTAAATAGTTTGTCCAGTCTATCTTTTTTTTTGTTGTTGTTTTTTTTTTTTTTTTTAAACAAAAATGACACTGCAACACATCCTTTCACTCCCTCAAACATTTTTGGTTAAGGTAACAACATGGTCACTGATTTACAATACCTCAAGTGAAGCCACAATAGCTGCTGGATTCTTTAAGATTTCACATTAAAAAGAAAACATAAAGAAAGAACTTCACTTTTTCCTGTACAGCATATGTATAGATATTTATATTCATAGATATTTATATATAGGCGGGGTAGAGTATTGCAGAATTATATTGCATGTGTTAATCAATGAACCTAGACAGAAACAAGCAAGTATACAGTATGGGTTGTTCACAAATGTTTCCTTTCAATAAAGCTCAGATTATTCAGCCATCTTTGCCTACAGGGTTACAATCAGTACGCTGAGCAAACAGCTAACCACTTCCCAAGATGATTCATGAAAACGGGGCAGTGCCACTGCCAGCATGTCAAACCAGTCATGCTTGACAATGCAGTGTTGAGTGTGAGTCCCTTCTTTGAAAATGGAACCAAAACATAGCAACAGACTCGCGCGCACACACTTACACCCACATATATACATACACACAAACCAAATATATGGCTTCTAATGTTGAATCAAGGCAGTTAAATAAATGGCATTTTCTTCTATGTTTCTTTTTTAGTTGATACAGACACAACCAGACTTGGTGTTCAAGCTCAACTTTGGTTTGGGTAGATACAATGAATATATTTTCCTTCCATACTTTTTTCATCAACTATTTACACATCGATGTAAGATCGACCAGCGGTCTAAAACACTAATTCCACTACTATTTTAAACAATATGAAGATGTGTGTTATTTTGCTACGACAGCTTATACAGAAAAATTACACTCAAAACACTTGAACGCTTAAAATGTCATTGTCATTGACCTCAAGTCCCTGATTTTCATTTTTAAGTCCAGCTCCTGCTAGATTGCATTGCATGGATTCTACACAGTATGCAATAGGTACATTAATCATACTTTTCTTCATATCTTTACAGTAAAGACAGCGATTTACAGTAGGTGTTTGGAAGCAGAGTGAAAGGGGTGATACTAAGACTAAAGGTGCTGTCACAGTCGACAACACCAGTTCAACCTTAAGTTATACTAGTTTAATTGTATAGACTCCTAATCAAAGTGTCTCTTGACATTGAGTAGCTCTTTTCTTTCTGCTGACACCAGCACACAGTGCATCCAGGTTGAACGACTGGTGGCGCTGGCAGTAGCTAATTGGTCATTTAGCAAGCTGAGAGACCAGCTGGACTGACCTTAACCAAGCAGATTCTCCTACAAAAAAGGCCTCTTTACCAAACTCTACCAGGGTCACAAGTTGGAAGACAGCCGGGATCTGGCAGAGTCTAGCTCTGGAAGGCTGACAATCGAATCTTTTTTGGGAACTCCAGAGTCTGGAGGTCCTGATCCAGCAGCTGCTGCTACTGCCCCCATTCCAGCAGGTCCACCAGGAGGAGGTGTGGAGGCAAAGGCCACTCGCTGCTGGGCTCCCACCGATCGCCCCACCCCTGACGGCCCTGGCAAGCTGTGGTGAGGGGGCTGCGGGGGGCCGATGGAGGAGTTGGAGGTGCGAGTGGAGGGTGGAGGGCTGGGGACTGCAGAAGCAGCTTGTGGTGTTCCCTCCTGGGGGAGTGAAGGCTGGGAGGCTGACAGGGCCCGGGTGTCCTGGCTCAAGCTGCTCGTATGAAGGGAGTGGGTGCTCTTGTGTGAGGCAGGCCTCTGCTGGGTCTGTGTGGGACTGGGTGCATGATGCTGCACAAGGGACAATTGGGACCCAGAAGGTCCTACACTCGCCATGTACTGGAAAGTCCGTCCTGAAGCTGCGAGCGGGCTTTGAACGGGTGGACTGGAAATTGCGGATCCAAATGCCCCTCCGAAGGTCTGGGGGGGTTGAGACTGAAGAGGAGACATAGAAACTGGACTGGACAAGTTCTGCATAACCTGGAACCTTCGTACCATACGAGGAGACTGCAAAGTCCCTGGACCCACCAAAGGACTTGCCATCTGAGGGCAGAAGCTCATCGCCACAGCTTGCTGCAATGTCGCAATTGCAGAGCCTGCCTGTGGCTGACCTGGGGGAGCAAAGATGCCACCAATGGAAGGGGTCATAGACATGGCCCGCGGCCGCTGGAGGTCTACCCGTTTCACCATCTCACGGTCATACTTTACGATCTCCTGGATCATCTCATTCTCTCGGTTGTTGAAGACACCAGAGTTGAGATCATGTTGAACCTTGTGCATCAGGGTGGAGTTCTTTTTACCTGCAGACAGGTATGAACAGGTAAACTAATCTCTAATTACAAAGTGAAGTGGTAAACAAAAAACAAAGTAAATCACGGTTTCGAAAGAGAGAAATGTTGGATATTGTTTGTGATGTCCTTCACACCAGGTACATCCTCTAACAGAACGAGCCCTGAGGAAAAAAGTAGTGTCATCCTGTACTCTCATCTATTGTTACAGTGTCCTGTTTCATTTTGAGAGAACAGAGTATCTTATTTTACTGCTTATTTCTATACTCATATTCAGGAAACATTTAGTTTTCTTTTCTGTGCATTGGCTTTATTTCAGAGGAAATCTTTTTTTTTAAAATTGCATTAGAAATGCTGCAACATATATAATTTGAAGATGTTAAATATATTTACACTCTTTAAAGTTAAATTGCATGTTTGAAGCATAAACATACCCAGAGGGCTCTAATCCAATACAATTTCTCGTATTTTTCTGCTTTCATTCTGACAGTTCTGCTATGAATCAGAGATTTTCTTTGGATTTTTTCTTTTCTTTTTGTCTTTTTTACCTATACGGTCCAAACGGTCAATGGCAACGGTCTCAAAGGCTCGTCTCATCATGGGATACTCTTCTAGCACCTCATTGAAGTGGTCGACGGACAGAGAGTAGAGTCGACAGTAAGTCTCTGCTCGCACGCTGGCTGTTCGCCGACCCCTTGTCAATAAACAGATCTCTGAAACAAGAAGAAGAAGCTTGAATAAAATGTACAAACAGCATCACCTGGAAAATTATGTGCTGAAAAATACACCCCACCTCCGAAATAAGAGCCGTCGGACAGTTTCATTGCAAGGGTGCCCTTGGTGATGACACTGCATACTCCATGCTGGATGAAGTACATTTTCTTGCCAATGGTGCCTTCCCTTATAATATAATCGTGTGGTTGGAATACCTCAAAACGCAACTTGGTCAACATGGCGGTCACAAAGTTTGGCTCTGCATTGGCAAATAGTGGCATTGATGCCACCAGTTTGCGACAGTTGAAGTTGACAATTTCCTGAGAAAAGGTCCATTGTTTAGTGCAAAAAAAAGAGCAATGAAATATGTATAAAAAGTGTGTCCATCTGCCTGCATTAACATAAGTACAACTGAGTCAGTGTAGTGTAAAAGGTCATCTGATAAACATGAAAACAAGCAGCAAAAGGAACATCACTCTGAACATAGATAGCCTAAACACACAGACACACACACACACACAAAAAACTTTTTAACTGCATCTTTATCGTGTTAAATGTGTGTTTTTGTGGTATGTGTTTGTTGTATTTGTCTTACCTCTCTGAGAGGCTCACTGAGCTCTCCCAGGATGCTCTCCTCATCAAACATCTTGCCCTGGTATCTGTGCTCATAATAATCATGGATTTTCTGTCGGAAGTCGGCAGGCAGCTTGTGGAAGGACATATACTGCTCCACTTGTTTGTACTAAGAAAAAGATGGACAGAGATGATGCTCTGTTAATGCAGGGCATTATACAGTAAGAGCTGTTTTTATTGACCCCCCTCTCAGCTATATGTATTAAGAAGCCTAACTAGAGAGAGAGAGAGAGAGAGAGAGAGAGAGAGAGAGAGAGAGGCAGACTGATTCTGGAAATATTTAACATTTTCCTCCTGCCAGAAAAAGGCAAAAGGTAGCAATGAACTTATTCAACTTAGCAAGTATTATCTATGTATTACATCTTTGTCACTTTTTAAGGGCTTAAACACACTGAAAAGACAAATATATATACTGTATGACATGCTCTCAAATGGCAATGAACTTAATTACTCCTAAAGTTAGAGTGAACCCCAAATTTGTTGTCCTGTTGTTGGAAAAAGTGAAAACTCCAGGTAGCAGCTTAGAACTACAATAGTTATATTACTCACACATATAGAATAACATGTTCACATCACATGAAACAAATAAAGAAATTATCAAACCTAGAAACACTACAAACAAAAGAAAAGGCATCAGACAAAGCAGTGACATAGAAAATATGAGCACGATGAAATGATGCAACAGCATGTTACCCATGTTTCATCTGGGATGGAAATCTTCCCTCATACCAAAGGGTGATTTAAGAGACACGGATGTCTTACAGCAGAACATCTATTAAAGCTCAACGTCGAGGAGAATGGAATTTGCACAACACATTATGCAATGCAAAGTCACCCCAAGTCTTAAACAATTCCTCCCGCAGGATGCATACATACACAAACAAGCCACACATGAGTGGTGCAGATTTTTCTCCATACATCACTCTGAGAGGACAAGACATTGTGTATGTTTTAGGGCTGTCCTTGCCCGGAGACTTGGGATATCTTATCATCACAGGGCCACTTTGCAGAGACAGACAATCACTTCCCTGACATCTCATGAGTCAGATAACTGCATTCAACTATGAACAACTACCCACTTTTACTATAAGTAAATACCCTCACATCATACAGTGCATTGATGCTGTACAAATAGCTGCACAGCTGAAATAAACACTCTTGCCCTTTTATTAGTGCTACTTAAACGCTAATCAATGTTAGATCAATAGAAAGTGATCAGCTTTGGTTGTTGAGATGTGCTAATTACAATCCATCCAAAGCAAGAGACAAAGAACTACATGGCTAGGCAGCAGAGTGGGGTGGCAGAGAAATCAGTTGTGGAGAGTTTTTCTTGAACTTTCTTGTCAGACTGGGAGCACTTCAGATAACCTCAAATGGAAAGCCCCATAAGACCGCAACTCAACCCAGAGCCTATAAAGCTGTCCAAAAACATAATTTTGAGAGGTTTGTAGCTTGGAACACAATGTTTACTCACAACTTTATAGGCCTTAGGAAGTTATCATCCAAAGCAGTTCTATCCAAGCAGTCCTAAACAATCAGCAGCACAAGTCAAAAAACGTTCCCTGACAACAACTTCAATAGATTTTCATCAGAGCAGCAAGTTTATCCCACAAATGCAGGGTCCCAGGTTCATTTGTGCTGCAGACATCACTGTGTCAGTAGATATGTCTTGCCAGGGGCCCTGAGAAAAACAATGAGGCCCACCTGCTCAAACATAGTTACAAGCTCTCAGTGCTCAAAAGCAACATATAAAGCCCTACAGAGAAAATGGCTTATTATCAAAACCATCTGCCAGACCCTCTGCTTCAAAAAGAAAGCACATTTTTGGCAAACAAACAGTTTGGGTCGTTCTCAGTTGAATGTATGTGCACACAGACAAATTCATTGTTTTGAATCCTCGCTACACAGAGCAATGAAATCTGCACTTTTTATTCCCTGACTTTATGAGAAAAGCACAGTAATATTAAAAGGACCCAAGTCACACTACTACTCCAAGTGCAGATGGCTTTGTTGTTTAACCAAAAAGCAGTAAATGAAAAACACCTCATCCAGTGAGTACTATTGCATGAGTACTTTAGAGGGAGGGAAAATTTAACAATATATTTAGTTATAATGTTTTTCAGACATTTTGCTGCATTCTTAGATTCTGACAACACACTGTAAGAGTATGAAACACCCTTTTGCTTTAAGTGACTGGCTTTAATATATTGTATTACCAACAGATATCAATTGCATTTTCTGATTTCCTTGTGTTAACCTTGTCAGGTTTTTACACATTTAGAAACGTTATTCTGGTCAATAATGCTAAATCTAATGGATTCTAAAGGCTACAAATTTTCTCTTTTTTTGGATAATATAATAGTTGAATTGTAAAAAGCTTTTGTGCCTTTATGGGGTAGGTAGACATAATACATTTGTTTTAGTTTTTTTAAAGGTTTTCAGATAGTCATTGTTTGTTTGCCCATAAAGATGGTGTGTAATTAAAGAAAAAAAGATAATTCTAGTCATCACCTTATTAACAAGTACTTTTTCTTTGGATATGCCCAGTATCAGTAATCCTTTCATTCTTTCATTCATTTTCTGTACTGCTTAGTCCAATTCAGGGTGTGCTGGAGCCTATCCCAGCAATTACACCCTGGACAGGTCGCCAGTCCATCGCAGGGCCAACACAGAGAGACAGACAACCATTCACACACACACACTCCTAGGGAGAATTTAGAGTGACCAATTAAACCAACATGCATGTCTTGAGACATCCTTAATCCTGAGAAGTAAAACAAAAAAGAGAGAAGACTTAACTTCTTGGTTCTTGACAAGATTTTATCTTTCATTCAAGGCAATCCTTCAGTTTTGACCAACTGGAACAGCTTTAGGCTTTATTCTCATGGAGGTAATGACCCACAAGAGTTTATATTCCTAGAACTGGAACATAACATTTGAATGATGCTAGAAAAAATCTGATTACTGTGTTACAATTGACCAGACTAAAAAACAGATATGCTAGTAGGCTATGACTGAGATTGCACTTAATCATGTTTCTCAAACTCGGACTAACACTCACAGACAATGCATAAAAAACATATTACTTTACTTGTTCAGCACTTTTGTTTTTTCAATGTGCTATTCAAACTTATTTGAATTTGATTTGATTTGATTTGATCATGCATGCTGGACCCATGGTGGCCTAGGTGGTTCTGGCTTTGACCTGTAAGTGTCATTAGAAGAAGCTGGTCTATAGAAGAAGAATCCAATAACAGTTTAGAATGACTTCAGTGGACAGCGATAATAAAAAAAAAAAGTAAAACATTCAATATTCAAAATGCTACTAATCTGCCACCAGTTCAGTTTTTTGGCAGTTGTTTTGGTTTGTGATGAAATAGGTCAACACTTAGAAGCTGAAAGGAGGCCCATCACCACCATCATTACAGAATTGGACATACTTAGTCAATGAACTGATTCCCCATCTGTGCTTGTATGCTGGAATAAAGAAACTTAGTTATGTTAATAAGCCTATGTGAGCTAGTCATAGCTCAACTTAACCTTGCACATAAATGTACTGCTTTTTCAGTCTACTTAACTGGACTGCAGATCCACAATAAATAAAATAAAAAACACCACTATAATGTCACCCCTCTAGAGTTGCAGCACATACAGTTTGTGCAGAAGGGAAGTTGGTGGACCATGACTGCAGATTGTTCTGCAGTGGAGGTGGGGAAAAAAACTGTCAATCTGCCCAGAAATACAACTGCTTGTTTCTGACTGATGCTGTCACTGAGAAAGCATCTTTTATTAAAATATAATAAACAAGAAAAACATGAAGCATTTGAATTAAGTATCCATGTGGGGGAAAAGACTCCTCTGCACAGCTCCTTTTATGGAGCTGCCCAACACAAAGTCTCACCTGCATGAGTGACACTGCTTCCTGACATCTGCAGATGGACAGCAGCCTGAAGAAATGACCCTGTGTCACACCTCTTTACCTGACATGTCAACACTAACTGAAGCTGCTTTGCCTCGCAGAGAACAGAAGAGATGAGAAAAATGTGGCTGAGGGGAATTCTGCCAGAGAGGGGAAACCTCACACAGGTAGAGACGCAGCAGCCAAGTAGACACAAAGCCAATTCTTGTAAATCGTGACTCAGCTAAGTCTGAACTAATGAGGCAACTAAAGCCCGACTGGACTTAAATGGTGACTTTTACTGACTTGACTTTCAGTGCCATGTCACAGTGCAAAGTACTGATCATCACTAGGTGACCCTGAAATGTTAGAGGGAGGGAGCACACATTTGGTCAGTGCGTCAGAACATTCAGAGAGGACTGATAAACACCCAAATTTCTGCAAAAGTTTTCTGTGGTTTTTTGTTTTGACGCAGTGTGTGGCTTTAAAAAAAAAAACACTGACATTTTGCTATCTAAGCTGCTCTTTAGGATTTCTCAATAAAAAAAGGGGGGAAATAATTTTGTCTTTGACTTTGATTACATTTCATGTTTAAATCAGCCATCAGCTTTTTTTTAACTATTCCCTCCTCTCCTCTGCTCTTGCTCATTCGTTCCACAGCTTCTCTCCACAGGAAATTCTAATTTGAGTTCACCCTGAACGGCCGTGTGGATGTATAATTCATTCACTTCATTCCCTGCTAAATCGCCTTATTACAATATGAAGCAGATTCACAAGAAGAAAGGGAAATCAGATAGTGGTAAATCAGAGCTTGTCATGTCTGTCTTCAATTCAGAGATGTGTACAGAGTGAGTAACAACACACTGCGACATCTCACACACTACAAAGTCTCATTAAATGAAATGAAGCTTCTTACGAAATGCAGGAAATCTTATAGCTCATTCAAACAGTGACAACCAGAGGAGACTGGTTGATAAGAGTTTGTTCATTATACACAATGCTTTTTTTTTCTTTTTTTTTAATTTGAGCAGAGAACACAGAAGAAGTGAAAGGACGGTTTTTGTTGCAGACATCGGCCACTGTCTTTGCAAAGTCAGCCTGCTTCTGGGTAATTGGAGCGATCAGTGACAAGCAGTGTGACTAAAAAAAGGCTGTTGTTGATGGTAGCAGAACAAAGAGGGGGAGGAGGAGGAGAAAACAATGTTGAATACCTTTCCTGTGGCGCATCATCACAGAGAGCACAGACTACTGTGTGTTCTCTTTCTTGCTGACTGAGCTTGGTGCCTGCAACAGCAGCTGAGGAGAGCTGATTCAGTGTAAAACCCTGAGAGGCCATTAGGAGGTGATTATTGATGCAACAGGTGAACCTGTGGAGTTGACTAATCTTCTTTCTGTTGCGCATTGTAAAAACTGAATCCCTGAATCTAATGGGAATTTGGGTTAAATCCTTTTACCAAAAAAGCCAAAACTAAAACAATTACTCAGTCCCTCAGTATACAGTATGCATTAAAACAAAACCTTGACTAAATATAACTATGCAATTTTTCTATTTCTCTACATTTTTAATTTGAATATTATTATAAAAAATTCTAAGGAAATAAACTATTTTATTTTGCTTTCCATATTTTGACATAGCACAGTAAAAAAAGTACATGTTTGAATTAAAATGAATGATAGTTGACTGCTGAATATTGTCCATAACATGTGTTCTTCCCTTTAAGATAAGCTGACTTGAAACAATTACAATATTAATCAAACAAGTGTAATGAAATGACACAATGCACCGACCAGCTAGCCAAATCGTGAGCTGCGTGTCTATAAGTGTCAGAGAGAGAGAGAGAGGAGCAAATAGACTTTTAAGATTACTATATGAGAAATTAAACAAACAAACAAAAAAAAGATAAAACCATGAAAGAACACACGAATATTCATCATAAATTAAACCGTGCCTGCAGCAGGAGTTGTTCTTTTTTCATCCGTGCTGGGTCTTTCTTTGCAATTTACGTCTGAAGTTGACATACTTTCATATTGGACATGAATGTGATGCTAATATTAAGCCTTCAGTTGTTTCTTTGAACTGTTGTTTTGGGATGAATGATTGTATAACTTATATCTTTGATAAGAAAAAACAATTATTTAGTGCAGACGTTTTAATTCATTTTAGGTTTTCCAAAATCAACACATGGTAATAATTATTCATGCAAGCTTAAAAGTATTCAGTGCGCATTCCTAATGTTTGGTTGCGTGTGTCCCTTAACAAGTTGCACAAGAACTGACACTTTAGTGTATCTGGTTTCTGACAGAATTCTGGGTATATATTATGAGAATTAGTTGATTTCTTTAACCCTGACATAACTTTTATGCCAGGTTCACATATTTTAGAAAAGGCTGAGGGTAGGATTTGGAAAAGAAAAAAAAACAACATTTCAAATACTTCATATAACCTTTTAATTCCAAGGATGGTATCTGCAACACATTCATGACCAAGAGCATTAAATTGCTTAACTAACCCTTCAAGATTTCAGAGCAACCAAGAATTAAACCCACTTCTCTTACACTGCAAACACATAACTACCTCAGTCATACCCGGAACTACAAAACTGGTTTCACATATTGTGTTGGTCTTTTTTAAACTTATCCCGAGAGAAGTTCCAATGTCCCTTTAAACAGGTGATGAAGGAAGTGAGGTTCCCTGAAGGAAGGCTCTGTCTCTTTTCAAACTTCATACCTCAACTGTGAATCGTATAACAGAGGCTCATTTCTGAATTGATCCATAAAGCTTTTTTAAAGAAAATCAGACAAATCTAATTTTCTGGACATTACACTGAATACGTTTTACGTCAGTTTTTTTTTTTTTTTTTTTTTTTTTTTTTAAACCTTTCTTTAACCAGATAAGAACCCATTGAGATCAGGATCTCTTTCACAAGGGTGACCTGGCCAAGAGGTCAGCAGCACATAT
>JBBBVU010000008.1:11982799-12018397 GCA_037177055.1 Atherinosoma microstoma
GATGATGACAGCCAGTGACAAACCTCAGAGCTGAATGAAATACGGTGTCCAAGGACTGGAGACATTTGAATGAAGCATTCTGATAAAGCACGTCCCCATAGTCAAGAATGGGCAAGAAGGTCGCTGTCACTAATCTCTTTCTGACTCTAAGCGAGAAGCAGGATCTGTTTCTATAAAAGAACCCAAGCTTCACCCGAAGTTTAGTGCGCAGGACATTAGGACAGTGATAGATGTTCGCTCCTCACTGCAGTTTATGATTAAGTTAGAAGTCCACAACTGTTAAAAAACATTGTTAAAAAAGAAAATTAATAAATCTAACTCAATATCTCCACTAGTCTTGATTCAAATGCTGTAAATTACTAAGACATCTTATTTTTCAAATTTGCTATCAAGCTTTAAACTGGTGTTCAAATTTCTAAAGCGATAAATTATGTAAATGTCTTCCACTATCAAACAGTAGTCAGTACTAGATGAACGACACCAACCTCACCAAGATGTTAGCCAACGTATGCCAAACCAGCAGTATGACATGAATTTCACTAATCACTAATATTATATAATATCACCAATATTTCTAACTATTGTGAGACCATCTAAGCTAAAGGTATAAATTGTTCCAATTTAGCTTAGCTTCAGAGAGAGAGAGTAATGAAAACTGTGTCGCACTAGTAGTGTGGACAGCAAGTTATCTTTTCTGGGATAACAAAAGTCATGATCTAAATTCTCTGCTGACCACATTTACTTGTTCCAATGCTCACATTCAGCTTGGACCGAGATCATTTCTGCTTTACTCTGTTTGTTTTCCTGGCTGCATTCACTTTGAATCTGAATAACATGGGATTGCTTCTTTGTTTGTAGGTCTGCTTGCCCTTTGTTATGTGTCACTGTTAGTATGTATGAATAACTCAGGTCTCTGCACCAAAGCCATGTAGCCATATTCTCTTTAAATTCAACCTGACAACTTCTGGGCTGAAATGGAAACCTCCACACAATGCTAGCTCCATCCACACTGGGACTGTAACAGACTGCCAGCAGCCTTGTTTTGCTAACACCCTCCAAATGATAAAAAATGTCACTTCCAGTCCTATCTGGAGGCATGGCAAATCCTCCAAGCAGCATCAGCCACAGTGTCATGGCTGGCGCTTCTCTGCTCTCTGCATTTTTTTTTTCTTTTTGTAAAACACACGTCTTCAGCTGTAATACTAATCCCTAGATAAAAAGAAAATCTGACAACTGGCCATAAAAAGACCTCTGAGGAAATGCAGTTTACTTCCCTAAGCAAAAAATAAATAAAAAATCTGTGATGGCATGAAGTCATGTTTGAAAATGTTTAAATGCATAGGAATACATACTGTATAAAGCATTTTGAACCTGTCTCTGATGTCACTGCGTGGATGTTTCTCACTCCTGTGTTTATCCTTAAAACTGAACAGAAATAAGCTGTTTGAAGATTAAACAGGCTTATAGAAGTAATTGGAGCACTAAATGTTTTAGTTTATTGCCACTGTAATGTCACAAGATATCTAAACCTGAGGGCAGAGGGCATCACCATAAGGAAATTAAAAAAGGGGGTAACTGTCCCTTTCAGGGGCAGCTTGCCCATTTAGGCAAACACCACTGGGGAATAAAAAACAACTGCCATCTCTCTTGCCTTTTAACTCCCATTATCCAGGACAAATGCTTTGTGCTCCAGTTAGCACTTCATGTGCTGAATTATTGTCCTCTTAACCATTTATTTACATGATTTTCTGTAAACTGCAGGATCCACTTTAATGGCAGCCAGACAAGAATCAGAGAAAAAAACACTAAACTCTTATGTGAAGCACAAAGCATTCAAATATCCAGGGCTCCATCTCCCACAGGTTTCCCCTCCCCCTCACTTTGCTCCCTGTAGCAGCCGGGTTGCAGTATCACTGCACCTTTCAAGGACACCACCACCAGGAAGGATGGAGAGAAAGAGAGAAAAGAAAGAAAAGAAAAGAGAGGGAAATTTAGATTAGAAGGTGAGAAGAAAGTGATATTAAAAACGGAGTAAAGCAGTAAAACAGCCGAAGCTGCTGAAGAGGTAGAGGTGAAGAAAGGAGGGGGTGACATCATGTAAAGTAGGGATGGTTAAAGATAGAGTGCAGGTGGAGTGAGACCCACTGAGTGAGTTATTGGGAAGAGACACAGAGAAAGGCAGCGATGGTTGCTTACGTCACCTTCAGGATGACATTGGCAGGACATGCTGGTCTGCTGCCTCATCAATTCTACCGCTGCCCAAGGGGACATCATATTGTGCACACATACACAAAAGCGCAGACACACACGCATACGCTCAGCCCCTGGCAACGTGGCTCTACCTGGCCGAACACACCCGCAGCTTCTGATTGGCTGCTGACAGCCAGCAGCACTCCCCCTGCTCCCCAGTCAGCAAGACTCTGCTTGGAAACAGAGTGGCTGAGCTGCTAACACCACAGGCCACTGCTGCAGCAGTGATCTGTGCTGCTCCGATCCTCATCTTGGTTTCAGTAGACGTACAACTACTCACAAAAATACCCCCCCATGACAATGCATGTAAATAAGTGGTTTAAAGCAATAGTGTGCCATAGCTATAAGGTCATACCCTAAACATATTGTTCTGGTGTTAGCTGATGTTGTGCTGTGCTGCTGCCCCACAGCTTATTATAAAAATTCTGCTACATAAAATACTTTAATCAGCAGCAAATATTTTAAAATGCTACACCAATACAACAAGAAAGCAAAACAAAGAGTAGCATGCCGGGCCCAAAATGAACACCTGCCAACAGCTTAATGAGGGTAAATCCATAATTTGCAAGATTAATAAATCAGGGTCACCAGCCAGGAAGGCAGTAAATAATTACAAGTAATAACACATTTTATGCAATAATAATTACAGAGATGCATTGTTAATGCGAATAAAATCAAATTAAAGCCGCTTGCGTTTATTTGATGCATTCCAAGTACTAAACTAAGAAGAAAAACTTGCTGACCTTGCTGTTCAATGCTAGATATTGAGTCATTTACATCTCAGTATCTTTCTGGACTTTTATTCATGATAGATGATAGCATCTGTCTCTATTAACAAACTTTGATCAGAAAGACTACTTATAGTTATTTCATCCATCCTACTATATAGAAGATAAACGACAAAAAAAGACTGATGACAGTTGAAAACTGAATATGTCGATACTTTTTGTTTCTTATTTTCCAAAAAAGAGAAAATGACTGGAACAAAATACATACAAATTATAGAGTTAAAATTATGAATTGCTGACTGTACATTGGGATGAGTTGCTCAGCAACCTGTACAGAACCCAGAAATGTACTAGTCTCATCCTGTAAATCAATAGCAGATAATCCCGTATCGATCACCAATTTTTATATTCTTGCACTTCATTTTTTTGTACGGCTCAAACAATAGAGTTGTATGAATTAAAGAGAGTAGATCAATTTTGCAACATCTGAAAAAATGTTTCCCTCTTTTGATAAATCAGTGCAAAGGTGAGAGGTTTTTGTAGGGATTGCCTTTTTCTTTCTTCAGCTAGCTTGAAGTTTTTCATATCTAATCTTCTCATCTCACTATTGGGAGCAAAATGAATAAACGCATTTCCCAAATGTCAAACATTCTTTCCTTTCAGGGGATTGAGTGGGGTATACTGGATGATAAGTGATTTTTAGAAAACAGCAAACAGAAAGCATCGATGACATGAAACAGGATTATTTCCTCACCTTTTCTTGATACTGTCGTCTGGAGGAGTCCAGGGACTGGATCAGAGCTGTTGCATGGCCAATGAAAACAGCGTAGCAGGTAGCTCCTACAATCATACTCAGCATAGTTAGCCAGATGTCTGACAGACTCTCTGGAGCCTGTCGACCATAACCGATGCACAGCATGTGGCTCATTGCCTTGAAAACAGCAAAGGAGTAGAGTTCTGACCAGGTATCATTCTGTTAAAAGAGAAGAAGAGGGATAAGTAAACAAAAGGTTAAAGGCCACAATGTAATATTGATGGGCATATCTCAGTATAGGGTGGGGACAGAAAGTTAGTAGCTGGAATAAAGCTTTGGGGACAGTAAGGTCATGAAATAGCTTCCATTCAAATGAGAACTTGAGGGACTGTGTTGCATTAGTAGGAAAGAGGGAGGAAGTGGAAACAACATCAGGGGAATTCTCTGAGGCCTAATCAGTGAAGCAGAGATGGTTTGGAAATTATTTCCTTAGAGAGAAATGATAGTGAGAGGTCATTAAATATACCCTTTCATAGCTTCATGAGTAGAAATCTACTAGAGGCGGTGACAGTCGTGCAGCATTCACCAGGCTGCCTCTGTGGAGGCTCGTGAGGAGAAAAACCTCCTTCTCTAACTTACAAAGAGGCATTAATAATTTTGTTCATTGACACTTAAAACATGTGATGAACACAGAATTCTTTACGAAATGTAAATTTAGTGGTGAAATACACCTCAGATCTAAGATGACAAAACAAAAATCTCAGCAGTTTAAACTTCTTTTGTTTTCCCCTTAGTCTTTCAAAAGCACTGAATGGTGGCTTTGGTTATTTTAACCTTAACAGAGGATTGATGCCATGCATGTGGAGAAACCAATGAAACCAAGAAATGAAGCCCAGATGTTTTAATTTGTTTTCTACAAAAAAGTATACCTGCCAGCTGCCTGTGTAATTAGTTAAAGTGAAAAACAACTTGCTAACTCCTTAGAGCCTGGTTGAGCACAAAAACACAGACACACACCCCTTAAAATATTTGTATGAGAATACAAAGAGCCCGCAGGCTTAACACAGATAACGAAAGAAATCAACAACTCCAAAAATAAGTTTGTAAATATGCACTTTTTGCTATGCCCATAGTTTTAGAATTATGGGAACTTTTTCACCCCATAAAGACCATCAACAAATATAAAGATCTTTGGCCTTCAGGAAATTGACCTTTTATTGAAACGTTAACGCCAATCAGTCATGGAAATCATAGATATGTATATGTAAGAAATGTGAAAAAAATCGTACTTTTCTGAAAGAATATAAGTAAATTAACATGACTAACAAAATAACATAAGAACATAACTGTAAGTTAAAATGACTGAAGAAGTTGGGCTGTGTAAGTTCTTCTGTCTGAAAATATTATCTCATTGCATTAGTGGGAAAACATCCCTATATTCAGCAGATTACTGTTATATTATATTTTATGTACAGTTTTATAACAGAAGTTATGCAGTGATTAACAAATGAGGAAAGAACTTCCCAGCTGCCACTGAGTAAAAGATGGGGTACACCTGAAGTCTCCACTCCGTTTCAGAGCTAACACAGACAAATAAAACAAATAGCCATGCACTGTCACACTTAATTCATGTTTGTGAGTATGAGCGGAAGCTGGAGTATCCAACAGAACCCTCATATGCACAGAAAGAACGTGCATGAACTTACTGTGAGGCAAAACTAACTGCACCCCCACAAATACTAGATAGATAGATTTACTGAAAAGCAATCTAGGATCCTTATCCTCTGCTTATACAGCCGGGTGCAGATGTCAATGCCTTGGATCTTCCTTTGAAGCCAGCAGACATCAAGACAACACAGGAGTCCCACTGCTTGCTAGTCATTGTTTTAATGCAAATATTTACAAGAAGCTATTAAAAAGATAAATTGTCAGAGTTTTGTGAGATTGCAAGTTGGTGAGAGTGTTCCACATCTTGTCCCCACTGCAGTCATTTTACTGAACAGATGAACAACTTACCGGTTGCACATTCCACAATTGCACCTCATCACTGACATGTGTCATTTTGTACAACTCCACTGCATCTATGATGTATTTAGATTTTTGATATTTGTATTTGCATATATTGCTCTGTATATAGTCGACACTGCTATATAAGAGTTCATTCATTCATATTCTGTACCGCTTAGTCCAATTCAGGGTCGTGGGTGGGCTGGAGCCTATCCCAGCAATTATCAGGCGAGGGGCAGGGTACACCCTGGACAGGTTGCCAGTCCAGCGCAGGGCCAACACAGAGAGACAGAAAACCATTTGTGCACACCCTCACTCCTAGGGAGAATTTAGAGTGACCATTTAACCTAACATGCATGTCTTTGGACAGTGGGAGGAATCTGGAGTAGCCAGTGAGAACCCACGCATACACGGGGAGAACATGCAAACTCCACACAGAAAGGCCACTATTTTGAACCCCTCCCCAGCTCGAACCAGCAACCCCCTCTGGCTTAAACTCCGCCCGAGGCTCGAACCAGCGACCTTCTTGCTGTGAGGCTGCGGTGCTCTTACTTATTTAATACTTCCAGTAGAGTGACAACATCTGCCGGGGAAAAAATCCTTATATGTGTACTTGGCGAATAAAGCTGATTTTGATTGTGTCCCAACTGTTTACATGCAAACAGCCAAATCATGCTTACATATTATTTGTAAATACTATGTTCTATTGTACAATATCTTATCATTATTAAATCATACTGTATTTAGACTACAAACCAATTTCCTATCGTCCCTGTACTAAAATCTTGCCACTTACACAAGATCCTTAAATAAAGTAAATCTAAATAATTGATTGTATTTATGACTGTGTATTTGTTGAATTACTCTTTACCATTTGATTGCTAGCACATTTAGAAGTTAGAAAGAGTTGAAAGGATTTGTTATTTGTAGATATTACTCAGAGCTCTGGAAAATTCAAACGGTTTTAACTTCTTATTTATGTTTTTTCTCAGTGCTCTGACAGATTATCTAAAAACTAAAACAGTCATTAAACATGTAAACAAAGAATCAGAGGTCCAACAGAGGAGCACTTGTCTTCAGGTTTATCTAAGTAACAGTATTACAGGACCACTGAGTGACAAAAGGGTCTTCTGCATATGAGTGGAAGAGAATCAAGACTCTCAAAATAAATATAGCTCCACCAAGTGGGCTGAGACTAAATGGTGTATGTGAAAACACACAGAGAAACAGTGGAGTGAAACAGATTGAATAATAGATGAATGATGAGCACTTTAACTCTGAAATAGCACAAGAGAGCAGGAGCGATTCCATATCATCCTAAGTCTCAACTGTTCTCCTCAGAGGTTTCAGTTTAGGAACAATCCTTTGCTTTGTTGGTTGTCAACATCTCCATTAGCTACAGATAGTCTGTTTGAACTTGGCTGATAACGCAGGGGCTTTTCATGTATACTCCAGGAACCTAAAGCGTGTCTTTTAATGCTCCTCAGCAACCTTGCTCTGCCATGATGATGCATTACAAAATTTACCTGTCAAAGAAAGCAACGTTGCTAAGTCGGTCAAAATACAGCTTAAACTGGTGCGTTACATGGCAGTTATCTTAATATTTAGCTCAGAACCACAAACTTTAAGTTATACCGTTGGGACTATCTGAAAAGTTGGATGATGAAAGTTATTGGGATTCATCCCCAGAAGCATGAATCTCTGTGCATGACTTAAATTTCTAAATCAATGATTGAAACACATATGCACATCAAAATGTAGAAATAATTCCTTCCAGCTTTAAAATGGTATTGATGTACACTAGCTTCACATCTTTACCTCATTTAAGCATGGATCTATGAATATGCAAATTTATCCCAGTATCTATCTGCACCATCTGCTTATCTTTATTTTGCTCTAACACTAAAAATACTCTGCTAATAGCAAGTTAACACTGGGGTGATTCAGACACATATTTGAAGCAGAAACTGAATATAAATGAAATCAACAAATTGTGCAGGGTCATGAATCTGTGATTCATAATGGAAATGTAATTTTTCTCTCTACAACTTTAGACACATACATTACAAACAATAGACAACGTTATCTTTTGCCTTAACTTCTTTGTCTAACAGCTAAGAATGTGTTGTCGATGTCGGTAAAACCTCGTTCCTGCTCAGACTCCCCAAGCTGACCGAATGAAGTGGCTGTTACAATCAGAGTTTTTGAGACTATCATTCCTGTGTGGGAGTTGCTGCAATGCAGTTGCAAGGTGAAAGTGCTCATCCATGGTGCCAACGGCCTATTATTCTGAAGAAATGCAGTGCAGCACATTGACAGCATGGTCAAGTTAACAAGGTTAATCACCCGCACTGATCTTGGTTTGGCTATTAGCTCAATTTTTGTAAAAACAAAGTGTTGAATAGAGCAACTGACATTGTCATGCCACACCACCATCAACACTAAAACAGACAAAAACCACTGCGAGGTAAAGGACAAAGGCTTCAAATGACCAGGAACTGAAAGAATGACGGAGACAGACTGAAGCAGACGGTGGAAAGTGGGGTTATGCATATGTGTTCGATGACTGATAAGCTGCACAATTAAAGATAATTGATAATGACGTCAAAATAAACACATGAAACAAAGTCTCTGTGCTGGCACTGTGCTAAACAACCACTGGTTTAGTTAACAAAGGTTAGTCTGATTAAATTGAAAAGTCAGTTCTGTTTTCTGCCTTCTTTATGCTGGTCTGTCTCAGTGTGTGTGGTCACTTCACAGCATGTGTTGTAGAAAATGAAATGTATTTATTATGAATATGGAGCGCAGAGCAGTCATAGACCACTGGTTCATTTTAAGGTAAAAAAAAAAAAAAGTACAAAAAAAAATATCAACTGTCCAGCCTCAACATAATCAAAACATTTCTGTTCTCATGGTACAATGCATGAAATCTGAACGGTAACTTTGAACTTATTTTGTTTTCAATCGATTTGATTTTTTTTTCAAAATGATTTCGTGATTTTATTTGGATTTTTTGCTTTTTGTTGCTGCCTTTTGCAACATTTAAATACTTTTTTTGCACCATCTGTAATGCTCTTAATGTTTTATGTAAAGCACTTTGAATTGTCTTGTACAGGAAATGTGCTATACAAATCAACTTGCCTTGCCTTCCCATCATGATGTGTAATGTATGTAGTTTTACAAGAATTGTTACTTTTGTGGCAGTTTCACATCTGGATCTTGGACTTTTAGGTGCATATTAGCAGCTTTTAGGCTGTTGTAGACCAGAAACTATAGTATGTTATTTGTGGCATTTTCCCATAAACCATTAAGTAATGCAGCCTCTCCTTGGTTAAATCCCACAAGAACAAATATTCAGGGGTAGAGTGAGGAGCATCATTATACAATGATATCGTAGATAACAATCTTGTTTAATGCATTATGTTTAATATATAGGTTATATCATATATACACAATCATGTATGCTAGAATAGCAAAGTTGAAAGAGCTGCTTATGAAAGTGTTTTACTAAATATTTTCTCAGATATAGCAAAGCTCTTTTTAGAGACCCTCCAAAAAGAAGACATTATAAAAAATAAAGAAGATGAAGGAATAATCTTTTTTCCATTTCAAATACATTTATATATTTAAAAAAACTACTGCCTCAGATTATTTTTGTGCACTGTGGGCAAGATATTCCATTGGATTCATTAGTTCTCGTACTATAATTTTGTAAGACAACCTTCTTCTTAGACAGTAATATGATCATTAAGCATCACTGAACTAGATATAGTATGCTTTGGGATTAGAAACCTGTTACAGTCAGTGTGCCTTCACTGGTCCTTTTACTGTGTCCATATGTGACACTGTCACTTGGTCTTAATGTTTTACTTCCCAACAGCAGCACTTCGCTTTTTTCTATTCAGCTCTGAGAGTCATCAGAGAGAAAAACCCTTCGGTTCTCATAGGTCTGAAATAGTCACATCTCCTGACAGTCTCTCCTTGCCCAGTAAAATACGACCTTTTCTTCTAGTCCATTTGCAAGGGTCAGGCGGCATCTTTCACCTTTCAGGTCTATATGCTGTTACTGGCCGTGTGAACGTGTTAAATCAAATCTGTAATGTCCTGCAGCAGACCTATAATACTGTTTGGTCAGACTAATTGCTGTGTGAGTAAATAAAGCAATTTAGCACCATACATAGTGATTATTGGCTTATCTTCTACATGCAAGCAGACCACTGTAGTGCAAAGCCCCCTCCTGCTGATGGCAGTGGGGGAATAATGAGAAAGAGACATTTCGGTGATGTGGCTACAGAAAGGGATGGTTGCAAACATAGTTGTAATTACACAGTTGAATCTATACACCCTGTGTCTGTCAGCACTGCCATCAGTTATTACCATGTTGCCTCTGTTACAGAGTAAAGCTTTTGCAGCTCTCTGTCACTGCTGTTATCTCTAAGACAGATAAAGTTGTGTAAAGCTTATTCTAAAAATAACCTAAATTAAAAATAGGGCCAGAAGTTGGGGTGCACTTCTAAAACAATCTGTTCCCTGAAGTAGTTCAAGTTTGACAGAATCCAATTACTTGTTGTTGGATGTCATTCAGAGTTAGAGCGTTCTCAACGCCCTCCATGGGTTCTGCCTGTGGGCCCCACACTTCCAGTGCCACTGTAGGGTGCAAGGCTTGATGGATGGCCTGGCTCCAACACAATGGCTAATGTTACAAGTTGTCAGCCGCTCAATAGGGGGGTGGTCTCAAGTGGCTGTATACAGTCAGTACTGTGCCAGAGCAGCCCTTTCGTTTGAAAGTGACAGCTCTCTGGAGACTAGATGTCTTTGATTATATGGCGAGGAGAATACTGGAGGAGTCAGTGACCTGTCAACCCCAAAATTCATCATCCTGGATGTCAAACTTCTGCTATATCCTGTGCACTGTATATAAAAGCAATGATATTAAACTTTTGTTGAAGCTATTGTTGAATTACACAAGGATACTTAATAAGGAAGGTCACAAAGATTTATGCCATTTTTACACTTAACCTATGGAACATTAAAGAAAGACCAAATTAATTAATTGAACTTAGTTGTATTTTAGGATGTTCACACTAGGGGTCTCTACTGATAATTATTCTAATTACTGGTTGGTCTTGTGATTATCAAACATCCAATGCATACATTAAGGATATGAAAAGGTTGGTTTGTAATGGATTTATTTTTTTAAAGGATTTCTCAGATCCTACAATTATATCATACTTTATTTAGTCTGACTTGTGATTAAGTAAATGTGTAAAACAAACAAAAAAACATAAAAGAAAAGCTGCAAATCATTGAAGAGTTTGTACTAGAAAATGTAATAGTTTTTTAGGTTTTAAGGTTAATAGGATTTAATGAGTTTTTTGTTTGTTTTTCACAAGATGATGGCTAAATAATGCAGTTAAAGTTAAAGTATGACTTTGTAAGTATTTAAAGACTTGGTTTTCATATAGTAGAGAGAGTACTTATATACAGAGAGCTTCAGGGTACAATGGACAGGTCTCCACTTATCATAGTCTGTATATATCTGCATACCTGCTTCTAGGCTAAACAAACATAAAATATTTTCTTTCATCATTTTACAGGTGTCGTTGCAATAACTTTCAGCCTTAGAGGATTAATCTAATTGGGTTTGAGTAGTAAATGCTACTTCCCATTTTGTCACCATAGTATCATCAGTAAGTATTATTTGCATATTACATGACAAACATCACACTCAATTTATCAATACGGACATCACAAGAAAATCTACTCATTTCTTTTTCCAAACATAACCAGTTATTGATGGATTCATTATTCAACTGATTCAAAAGCTGATTCTTGGGATATTCTGTTATAATCAACACTGACTGTTTCACAAAGTTGATAAACAAACCACATTGGCAAATCATGCCAGCGTAGCTGCTGTGAAGCAATCAAATAAAGACAAAGTAGAAACATTCCTGTTCAGTTCATTTAAGTTATTCATTGTGTCTCATTAGCTTTGCGGCTGCCTTGCTCTCTGCGAATCCAAATCGATTGTTCACTAAAATACTCTGGCACATCAAACAAAAAGTAATCCCTTTCCTCTCACCAACGTGATTGTATGTATTAAGCTAAATTACTTTTGTACAGCCATAAAAAAAAAAAACAAGAGTCAATGGTCGCATCCAGGAAAACTTCAAACCTTAGATTTACAAGGAGTCAGGCCAAGTCCAGGCAATGTCTGGGAGCAGGACCCATTATGTTTCAAACTCAGTCTGGACCTCTGCCTTGTGTTTGGGTTGGTGTGGTCTTCCTTTCTCAGTAAAAGGCAGGGCTGACAGACCATCCTATAAACAACCAGCTTTTATCTCTCTGAGAGAGACATGGCAACAAAGAGCCCAGCTGCCTGGTCATATTCCCCCCATCCTTTGTTTCCCCCTTTTATCTTCTCTGTCATCATCCCACTGTGTTGAAGAGGAGGTACAGGGGGATCTGGATGTGTGCTGAAATCTCAATTCAACTGCTTCTTCACTGGCAACTTTTGATTTTTTTCTGGGTCTAGCCCACTGGCTGAACACTGCAACAGAAGATGAAGATATAACAGTTTTCTTTTTATCCGTCTGAGGGGAAATATTTACTTTTCTACCTCAATAAATGTTTGTGTGTTTTTAATCACCCAAACACTCATTTACAACAATTTACTCTTTAAAAGACAAAAAAAGAAACCTCAATAGCACTGCTACAGTATAATGCTGTCATACTGTATTTAAAGCAGATGGATAGTATTGAAAGCTTTTTTACTACTGCCCATATTACTCATAATGCAAACAACATTTTAGCTGTGCTATGCTAGTAGCCACGCACGTCTTCATGGTTAGACTCAAGCAGAGTTGAGAAGCAGGAGACCGATATCTGGTAACTTCAAGTGGCATCACTTGACATTTATCAGACTTCACGCAGCTTCCTCTGTGGTGACAAACGGCTTTATATAGCTACCTTTTCCATGCACGCAAGTATCTATAAACAGATATTCATTTGAAAATGAGTGGAGTCCTGCTCTACAATTAACAAATGATGTCACATGCAAAAGTCACCATAATTTGTGGCTTTTCCCCTGCAAACAACCTTGTGAAATCATTGCTATCCCTGTTGCAGTAAAAGACATCTAAGCGTTTAAAAGTGGTCTCTATATTGATAAAAATCAAGTCTACATTTTCTGTTGATTCCTCAATTCTTTAGTCAATACAGCTACCAATTTTGCAGTCAACTCAGAATGAAGGACGCAAATCCAGCTATAGGGTGACACAAATGGGAGGCAATTTAAGGAAAACCCAACTGGATCAGTAAAGAAATGCAGCCAATTCTGATGCTTCTGCACAGGTGCACTGCACGACACCATTAAGACATGAACATTTATTTATGTTTAGTGGCATACTAAGCACCAGAAACCTGCAGGTCTGCTGAAACTAAAAACTGTTCTATTTGCAGCCATTTATGAAAACAAGTGATACATCCTATTTTCTCTGCGGGTTTCTTTTGTTGTTTATCATTTTGTTGTTTTTTCTTCTTATGCTTCTTTATGCTCTTGAATTGTCCTGTACATGAAATGTGCTATACAAATAAACTTGCCTTGCCTTGCCATACATAAAAATGCTGAGCAGTTGATTTTGTATCAAGAGTAAATAGTTCATGTAAGGTCGGGGTTCATTGTTTGGATGACTGTAGCTTCAATCAGTCAGACTCTTCAACCTGCTGGAGCTTCAGTAATAGCAGTAGCTGAGCGTCTTTATAACTATAGAAGAAACATCAGTGAAGGGAGTCAGAAGCCCATATTTTAGGATAGAGATTTATGTACAGCACATCAGGGACATTTTAATCTAAGGACAAATATAAAAGGAATAGAAGACTAACTCCTCCTCAGACATCTGACAATGTCAGTGCAAGATTAGACTTGTGAGCAGGGACAGTCCATCAACAATCGCTTAAAGATGGTTATAACAGTGAGGATGTGGTGCATAAACCCTCATTATGAAGATGAATGCACATTTCTTAGTTCAGTGGTGCAAGGACCCTAAACACTGATCTACAGAGATGCAGGAAAATGTGACATGGTCAGATGAGTCATCTGACCAAGTCACGCATGTATGCTACACACCGTGGGTGCTTTTCATTAGGATAACTTATGCTCCCTTGCATCATCTCTCTGCCAGTGACTCCAAAATATTTTTTTCTCGGCCATCGTGGAGGTTGTTCCAGGTGCTTTGAGTTTACAATGAGTAAACAACCTAAGCTGCACATTATATGCTGAAATCTTTCATCATTGGCATGACGTATAAATGCACACCATTGTGTAAAACTCTGGGGATCAAGACATGTGAAATTCACAATCACCATCAAAAACAAATATGTTCTTGGAGAAAGCAAGCAGCTGTTCTGCTTAAAACTTCTGATCATTGTCACAATGCTCTGATTCAACAAGTGATTGTATGAATAATTACTTTAATCTTTTGCTCCTGACAACAATACAGCAGAACATACCCCCATGTTCAGAGAACAGTGTGTTTTTGATGGTGAAAAGTGCACTGACTCCATGGGACCAACGATGTCTCACTTGATAGCCACAGCTACTCCTTGCTTGGTTCTCATCATTAGATCCTCACTGGAAGGCACCAAAACGCAAAGAAAAGATCTGAATGAGGGAAGCATTATAGCATGATGAAAAGCACCCCAAGAGAAAAGTAGAGAACTGAACATTTGACCCTTACAGAAAGGGAATCCATTGGCTCCATTATACTGTGGGGGGACTTTGTTGATATAGTTCGGGTGCTTGTGTGCTTTGAGGACACAGTCATTGCTAAAGTACAAAGTTGTTCTGAGTGATTGCCTTCGTTCTGTAATGAAACATTGCTATCTTGATGGGAATGGTCTCTTTCAAGATGACAGCTCCCCTGTCCTTAAGGCATGAGGAATCACTGAATGGCTGATGAGTCTTAACATTATGTGAATCATATGCTATAGCCTTCAAAGATACTAGATCTCAACCCAGTTGAACGGCTATGGGAGATTTGTGTCTGCTGTATTAGACAGCTCTGTAAACCAACATCCTCAAAACATGGGGGGGAAAAGGGAATATCTTTTAAAAGAGTGGTGTATAGTACCTCCAGTAGAGGTGCACAGATTTGTAGAATTGATGCTGAGACAGATTTGAATTTTTGATGGATCAGCATGTTTCAAACAGCCCCCTTTTTCTTACAGAAAGACTCTTACAGTAAGCTTTTCCTTTTGTTTGCCACCTGTCTGTATGTGAATCTCCCAAACATACCTCCATCTTGTTAAGGGACACCCAGCAGTCTGAGGGGAATTCCTGCAGCATGGGAACCAGGAACTGTAGGCAGCCATCCCAGTGACACAGCAGCAGCATCATACCAATCAGGTTAAAGATCCGCATCACTGCACTGGCCAGGTCATAGGTCATATGGAAGATCTGGACAGAGACCATGAAACAGGAAGAGGAGTTAAAACTGAGCTGAGACTGAATAGTCCTTGAATAATTTTATAAAAACTGAGAATCAAGACTTCATGAATTAATGGGTGAACTGGCATCCAACTCTGCCCATTTGAATCATTAACATGTTTGATTAATGAGTGGGGGAGGCAATGTCTGATCAGTCCCTAAGCTAACCCAGCAGGAGCAGGCAAAACATTGTTCCCACAGAGATACATGACATCAGTCAGAGACTCAAACACGCACAGGGCCCAGTCACACAGACGTTACACTCACGCAAGCCTGCAGGCAAAAAGATGCAACAACAAAATAGAGAGATTCACCATCACATACACACAATCACACACACAGCATGATGGACAGGGACCATCATGATACTGAACAACTGATAGTCTGTGTCGTCTCACACATCAATCACTCTCAGCCACTGGACAGTCACTTACGCCACTCATCTATTGCCCGTCTGGTCCGAGGAAACCTCACTGTAATGCTGCTTAACAATTTGATGATTGCTTACACACAAAATAATCTATAAAAAGTGTAAATGTGTTCAAATAACATTGCTTCTCACAACAGAAACACATATCATAGTCTGATAAAGTCTACTATGAAGGATCAAGAAGTGGGTCACTTCTTACTCAGTGCAGCTGAGGGAGAAGTGATACTCTGTGAAGGGAATGATGAAGAATGAGACTGGACATGAATCACATGCACTGATCTTTCTAAATGCAGCTTTAACCTTTATGGGGTTTTCACTGTCACTTTCTATCACTCAGTAACTGACAAAATAAAGCATAGGATCATAATTTTTCACTGAGGATGGATGACGGGAAGAATACTGTATGTTTTGTGCTGTTCTGGTTGCTGGGGGTGTTCAGTACAATGGACAGCTCCATCACAAAAACTCTTCACTATGACCAATAACGGCAAAGACTCAGGCATTTGAAATGGGCACTTCTTGCATGTGCCAGTGTCTTACCCCTCATCTTATCTTTCCTCATTCTCCATGCATGCCAAGTATCAGTTCCCATCATGCATCATTGTGTGTGTATGTGTGCATATCACATCATATCTTCAGAAATCCAATTATCCAAAGGTCAAGTGAGCAGCCGAGCCCCACTGCGCTGTTCACTGCTGCAAATGCCAACACCAGGCAGCCAATACTGGCATAAACGAAAAGTCGAGTGATCTCATGACATCACTGGGCCTCTTGTGTCCCGGGCTGTTCTCCTTCAAGTGAGGACATAGTCTGAGGAGGGGCATGGCCCCAGAAAAATTGCATACCTCACAGAATATATTAAAGCTGAGGTGGCAATGAAGGAAAGATGATCCATCCAGCAACAGCATTCATCATTTTTTTTACAAATAAATCTAAAAAAGACCTAAGATTAATTTTAGAGAAATTCAGCACAATAGGATCAATCATCCATAAACTAAATTCAGACGTTATATCATTCCATATGTTTCCCTTGGTCACCTATGTCTCCCTGCATCGTAATCAATTACTGATTATATAGTATAGTCATCGTCAATTGCCCCCCATTGCTGCATATTATCATTATCCTCCACCTCACCTACTCCTCCTCTGGTGCTTTAATTGATTAACTATGTTTGCCCTGATAATGGCCTGCTTATTAGACCGCCTAATGCCACCTGTGAGACTGCAGGTCAGACAGCGAGACAGAGAGGTGAGGAGGTTGTGTGACAATACCAGTAATTAGAATGCAAAGTTCGTTCAAGCCAACATATCCTGCTGACATTATATTATTTGTTTCTCAGCAGGTGGTAGGTAAGAACATCAATACTGAGCCTCCAGGTGAAGGAGAGTGGGCTACTTGGAGCAGACAGAGAAACAGATTGTTGGTTTGGCCATGAGCCAATTCCAGCATATTGAAAGCAAATCAGTGACCTTTTATTGCCAACTAGATGGGCTGGGTCTTCCTATCTGTGAGTTTTATTATTAGTAAGCATTGTAATTGGTCAGGGAAGGGCACGAAATGTGTGTTCTTACCTCTTCCCATTGGTGAATATAGCGTATTAATCTGGAGAGCCTCAACAGCCTCAGAAGACTTAGGATCTTGGTAAAGCGGACGATCCTCAGGGCCCGAGCAGTCTTATACACCTCTGAGTCGATCCCTTTCTCCACTATGAGGAATATGTAATCCACTGGGATGGAGGAGATGAAGTCTACAATGAACCAAGTTTTTAGGTACTTTTTCTTTATGGTTTGAGGGTCCAAAATAATGTCTGAGTTGTCCTCAATGATGATTCCAGTGCGAAAGTTGAGCACCAAGTCCATGAGGAAGAAGGTATCGGAGACCACATTGAAGATGATCCAGGGCGTTGTGGTCTCATCTTTAAAGAAGGTGATGCCCACAGGGATGATGATCAGGTTGCCCACCATAAACAGCAGCATTGTAAAATCCCAGTAGAACCTAGCAGGGCGTGTGCATGTACCAGTGTGTATGGATAGAGGTGTGTGGTGTAGAGTGGGGATGGGATGGGGGTTGGGGGGTTGGGGGGGAGGGCAAAGACAAAAAAGAGAGTCAGATTAAAGACAATATAAGAAAAGTTAATAGGCACAAGAGACTTTCATACTAAAAATAGAAAAGTGTACCCAAAGTGCAGAAGTTACAGTTTTCCTGTCTGAGTATGCATAGATTAATGATGAGCAGTTATAAATCAGCATGAGTTATAGACAGTGTTGTGTTTTTTATAGATTTTTGTTCATTTTATAAATCAGCTAACTTAATCAAATGATGTCACAGTTCACAGCTCTTAACTATAACCTCAGAGAAAAAAGTAAGCATGATTTTATTACTTAGTCTGAATTTGCTCTGCAGACTGATTTCAAATTGCACATCTAAGACTGGATATTACTTCTGGCTTTCTTTAAACTTGTATTTTATTAGCATTGCCTTTACTTATTGTTTAGGGTCCTACAGGCCTGACTGCAGTATGAGTTTTATAAACTCTTCATAAATAAATTTCTATTATTTTGCTGCCTTTTCAAAAAGAAATAGAACAGAAAACAAGAGAGAAGTACAAGTAGTGTCATTTGCCATGAAAATTGAATTTTTATTGGGCTGAATTAGAACATTCATGAAGTAAGTTTTGTAATAATGAAATTATGCAAACCCAAGAGGATTCGTTTGGGATCTGGGGGGAGAGCTGAATAGAAATTATTGTTAAAACCCATCAAAGACATAAAGTTTGTAGACACAATTACAGCATGTTTTAGAAGGTGTTATGTTATATGCTAAAATTGTTAATATCAGGTCCAAACCGAAATTTAATTAATATTATTGGCTATTACTTAGTAGTAAATCAATGAAATATGGAGATTATAAAGCTTTGTTAGAAATGTTTGAGATCTGTTTCATGCATGGGTCTCAAGGACCATCTAACAAAACATCTGGTTTCATTTGGAGTTCTCAATATATAGGGCATACATGGGTCGTATAAAACCGTATAAAGTTTTCTCCTTGCTTGCTCTCCGCTATCTCCTTGCTTTATCACAGTTTAGTTGATGGGGAGGGAGATAAAAGTGAGGTTTGAGCCCGTCAGAGGAAGCTCTGCAGGACAGGTGCGGCGCTGAGTCATTACACTGCGACTTATGCAACAAACTCTGACTCCTCCGCAACGACAACCACAATAACCGCCACGATTATAATATTTTAGGCAACTTGGCTGCGTTAATGGTGCGGTCGGTAAGAATCAGTGAAGAGCAGCAACAGCTTATCCTCATGTGGGAGTTTGTGGGAGTTTGCCTTACAAGTAAGGGTCTCCTAAGTGACCTGTCATCAAATTACACCCCAGCTGTGAGGAAATGTCTCCACTTCGGCTTTTGTGGTCTACTGACTCGGTGTTAGGCGATGCAAGTGGGCCAAACATGAATGGCGCTGTAAGAGAGAGAGGGGGGGGGGGGCATTATAGGTAGCGCTGAAAGGCGACTCCAAATGAGAAAGGAGCTGTCCACTCCCTGTGGTTCTGAAACCAACCGGCCCAGCTGACAGTGAAACCTTTTGATTTTCCTACCCAAATACAATTCAGCGCGCAATAGGTGACAAATTAAAGGCTTACAGGCAAGCTGTCACGATGAGCTTTCTCTGCTCTTGGGTTTCCCCTAAATATTTGAATGAAAAAATATCTGCTGGATGTCCAGCTGGGTTAGGCTATCTGTGCTTGCTCAGTGATAAACAGAGCACATCTGAGGACATGAGGATGCAGGATCCAGAGAGTCGTACAGGCGGTAATGTCTACAGTGAGCATGCTTGAGGTTTTCGCACACTTGGCTCAAGGTGACATTCCATTACTGAGTGCATCGCGTACACACACATAGATACGCACACATAGCCTACATCCCATCGGCACGGCTCTTGTCGAAGACACTACAGCAATTATCAGCCAGATTCTTTTTTTTTTTTTTTTTTTTAAAGGGCATTTTAAATTAATCCTAATCGCGTCAGAGCGTTGTCCTCTTTGATAAATGTGAGCGTCACGCAACGAAAAGTCAAGATGCAATAGCAGGCCTGGTTTGCTGAGCACCCCCAGACATGCTACTGTATGAACTGGAGTAAGATTTGTTTACAACCTTGAAAGGGCACTCTTTGCTAAAGTCCATTTGCTTGACAACAGGTTGTTTTTGGGGGAAGGGAGTTACCGGGAGCGCATTATAATGCATCACTTAAAATTATGTGCAGATTTAATCATGTGGGACAGAATGAAAAAATCAGCAGCCAGTGGCCCCGAACAATAATACCGCATGTCTTTCCATAGTCACAGTGGTTCTGCAACCCACTGTAAAGTAAGTTGTAGATGACAACGAGGACCCTTATGGGCCTCTCGTGACTTCCACCGTGTAACTAATGGCAGCCCCATCTCTTACCTGAAATCACTATAGGGGTGAATAATCCAATTTCCAGCTGATTTTACCCTCTCCTGCTCCCTTTCCACTGCTTTTTGACTACCATACATGCGTAAGGAGAATTTATTAACTCCAGGCTGCAGCATACTACTAAACTGCCGCTGCATGAAGCTGGCTTGGCTGCCTCGAGGTTCCGCATCCTCAGCGGGCACAATTGGCGGTCCATCCTCCGGCTTCTGGAAAGTGACAGAGTTCCTTGGCTGCTGGGTCTGAGCCTGAGACGGGCCGTGCAGTGAGGATGAAGCTTTCCGGCTCGGCGCGTTAGAGAAGGACACCTTGGAGTCTTTTTTCTCTGGGACACCACTGGACACGGGGGTGGCGCCGGGGTTTGCGCTCTCTCCTCCTTGCCCCCCGGTCAGGGATCCAACTGGTGTGATCGAGCCGTCCATACTGGCTGTTGTCGAGTTACAGGCTCCTCGTTTGGCACCCCCTCCGTCCTCGGCTCTTCCCGACCCCGCTGTCTGCTTCTCCTGCTTGGAGATTATTGAGCGCAGGCTCCCGGTACCCGAGTCCCTCCTGCATTCTCCGTTTTTGTTGCATTTCATGCTGGAAATTGGAGCGACGCCGTTGCAACCATCACCCACCGTCGCGTTTAAAATCTCTACCGAAACTGCAGAATCCGACGCCTCCGCCCCAGATGCTCTGCTGGTCTCGCCGCGTTGGGCAGCATCGCCCGGACAGGGTGTCTCGGTTGCACTGGAGGCAGCAGTGGGCCGTGCGGCGGCAGGAACGTCCTCTGTGTGCGTAAGGCAGGGCTCCTTGATGGAGTTTCTCCTGGAAGCCGAGGACGCGGCTCCCCCTCCTGGCGTAAAGTTCTTCATCCTGATACTGCCGCCGCCTCCTCCTCCTCCTCCTCCTCCACCGCCGCCGCCGCTCCCCCCGGCTCGGCGCAACCGCGGATACTGAAACTTGGACTCTTCTTCGCCGTCCTCGGTGTCATCCATCACAACGTTTCTGGTCACACCGTGCTGCTTACCACTGGGAGCACCGGGAGAACCGGAGTCCAGACAGTTCTGTACGCTGTCGCTTCTTGGACATTTGGATGCGACAGTCTTGGGTGCGCTTATGTGGCTGCATCCACTGCCGCCCACTGCCTTCTTTTTCATGGTGGCAGCGGACGCCGGTGAGATCTTATTCCTCTCCATGACATTGAGCATATCAAATTTTGCCTCCAATTATCTTTGAAGAAAGCCAATCAGAGAGAGGAGGGAGAGTGAGAGAGGAAGGGGGAGAGAAAGAGAGGGAGGGGTGGACGTGACTTACTTGTAAACTACTGCTTATTCTCAGTCATTGTGTCAGGTAGCCTATAAGCATCAAAATGACGGAGCCCTTTGACTGCGTCGATAGTTTGGCCAACTTTAAATTCAGTTCAAGCTTCTTCATAATGAGGCCTGTGTTATGACCTCCAGCTTGAATTTTTGAATAAATCGGCCAGGATAAAGACACTGTCAGTCGCAGCCTATAACTTCAAAAGTATATAATTGCTATACGCATCAAAAGTATACTTGCCCTGTGGTAATGAGAATTCTAATAAAGTCGTATGTTTTAGAAGGTGTCTTGACAATGACAATCTGCTTTGATTAATGTTACCCTCAGCTTGGGTTTAGCGTCCTCTAGTGGTATCACAGCGGAAACACATATGAGACGAAATACCCCGTTTTGCGTCTGGCACAATTTCAAATGCAGTCAAAAGATTGGCAAACAAGAGCAGCTCCACTGTGCAGGTTCATTTGTCTCCTGAATAAGCACCGGCATGCAAGGAACATTTATGTAGGCTACTTATCTGTGTCATCGGAATTAGGTTTGTTAGTTAAAGGTCATTCTATGTAACATTTCTACTGGTCATTTTTGGCTCTCATTTTGTGGTATGACCAGGCTACTGTTTATCATCTGATTTCAGTCTTTTTCAACAGTTTTCTTGCAAACCTTAATGAATCAATATTTAAAGAATCATTCAGCTTCACTTGAACCAGCTGGTAACACTTTTTTGATAAGAGTAGAAATAAACTTAGCGCAAAGAAAAAGGAAATGTCTGTTCTATTCTATTCTATCCTACAATCATTTAGCAGACGCTTTTGTCCAAAGCGACTTACAACTGACAATGAGAACAACACAAGCAAGATATCAAACAAGAGGGGACATCATGATTAAGTGCTAGTCAGACTGCTGAGTCCAGTTGGATATAAGTGCTGCTGTGGAATGTTAGAGGCAGTGCTTTTATTTATTTATTTATTTATTTGTTCATTTATTTATTTATTCATTCATTCATTCATTCATTCATTTATTTATCTATTAATTTATTTATTTATTTATTTTAATTTCAAATTTATATTTGGCTGGTTATTTCTCCCCCTTAATAATACCAATTTGGTGTTTTATTACATATTGTTGTAAAGCCTGATTAGTCACCTTTACAAAATGGTATAACTTGTTAGGATTGTGCTTCTATGGAATGAGCAGCACAGCTAAATGTGTGGGTAGTGCCCGAAAAATGTGCCAAATCCTTTGCAATAGGATTATTGCATTGTCCCAAAGTAATAAAGGAAAAAATAATACACATTGGCCATTTAGACACTTTTAGATTTCATTTTACACTGTTAGGGACATCACTGTGTGGAAATCCATACACCTACATCCATACAGCCTGGCACCTCCTGTAGCCTGATCACATTTTCCTATGGGATTGCAGCCCATTCCTCAACCAGGAATTGTTGAAGGTTATCCAGCATGGTTGTGTTGGTCACTCCAGCATGAACAGTACACCCAAGTTGATCCCACAAGTGTTCGATTGGATTGAGGTCTGGACTCAGAGCAGGTCATTCCATCCCCTCCACTCCCAAATTCTGGAGGTACTCTGTGATGATCCTGGCTCTGTGGGAGAGAGAGTGTTATCATCTTGGAGAAGGTCCCAGATTCTGGAGATATGGGATTGCCACTGGCTCTAAATCTCAGTCCAATATGTCTGTCTATCAATTAGGTGCCAATCACACCTGGAAGCACTTGAATCTCAAAACAAGAACAGAAGAATATTGTAGGGGAGTTTGGCACATTTTGGGGGGTGCGCTATCCCCACATATATCCTTCTAAGTTAGACCTCGTTGTACAGGTGACTAATCATCAGCTTTCCAACAATGTATAATACAACTCCTATTTATACTATTAAAGGGGAGAAATAATGGACCAAACACAATCTTCCTTACTTTTTGTGCTAATTTAGAGTAATACTTCATTAATACAAGACTCGTGATCATTATTTGATGCACAAATTAATGCAGGATGTATCATAGTGTCCTGCTGCTCAAATGATCAAATCGCTTTCATCTTATGTGATGAGGTCACACTTAGTAGATTGTCTTAGCATACATTAAGTCTTGTTACACATTCATGTTTTGACTCAGCCTCTCTGAAAACAGGACAGCACCTGCTTACTTGGAAATATGAAGCTACTTTTTTTCTAATTAATCTAGTTTTCAGATGTCAAAATTCACTAAACAGTTACAAAGATAAATATTTTCAACATTTGAAATCCTACATTTGATTACATGTAATCAGCATTAATAATCTTACATTTGAGCCCATCACATCCATGGGATGAAGTAATAAGGCAGGGGCTAATGGGGATCAATACTTCTTGATGCAACCTGCACTCATTTCTGAATGAAATCTTGAGTGATGCATCAACAAAGCATTAACTGATAAGTATATTTTCTTTAAAGTGTACTCAGTAGCAAATACAATGACACAAGCATCAAATTATTCTAGCATATTCTGAATGTATATATTTGTGCCAATAGCCAAAGCTAAAAAGCCACAGAGCACATAGTAACACATCTAGGCCATGATAATTGAGTGCTCTATCACCAGAGTAGAGATAAAGTAGTTAACCTGTTTTCTTTTATCTAGTTTTGGTTTAGTTCAACTTTCACCACAAATAATGTTCTGTACACAACAAAAAAAAAAACTCCATATTCATCTTTCTGACATCCTCAATTAATTTCATCAGTCAAAATTATGCAGCTGCACCAGCATTGGCTTTCATTTCTCAGTAGGCTGAGGCAGTGATGGGATGCTAGAATTTTCGGCAAACCACAAACAAAAAAATACAGCAAAATACTATTGAGAGTAAAACAACTGTAGCTGCCGGCCCAGAAACATGTTGCAGCTGCACACAGGTGGGGAAACCACATTTTGATATGGTTTATCTATCGATCAAAGTGAAGTGTGCTAACCTATATAAGGAAGATGAAGTGATGACCTGCTTGTTGTGACACAGAATACACACAAATGTCCTGAAAATAAATTAACGGTAGATGAAAACAAGGAGTAGCCTGTTATCTGCAAGTCTTCCCCATACTTTTTCGTTTTTATAACAAATAAACTTTCCTGTTAGTTATTAGGTTACCTATACGTCTTCACCAGAGCCCTTGTTCTGTCAGGGTTGTGTAAACAAGCCACTAAAACCAATTGAACAGCTTTTGATATTTGCAGTGGGTGGCAACACCTCATCTATTAGCACTAACAACTTTGAGAGGTTCTGCAATAAAATTAATTTGTTATTCCTGTTCATTTAAATATGAGAAGCTTGCAGGTCGCTGCAGTGACTCATCCACCACCTGCTTGTTAATCACTGTTGAAGACTTCCGGGCCCCATTTGAATGTCAAATAAATTTCTGTTGCGCTTTCATCAAAATGTAACAATGGCATGCTGTCTCCTTTTCAAATGGTTCTTGAGGACCTTTTAATGATGCAAATATTGATAAAGGTTTTATAAACTCCACAGCTGCAAATAAAGAATGATGAAGTAAAATAAAGACTACATGACTAAAGGAAGAGCTCAGCTTTCTTTTTACATTTTTCTTTGTTTTCTGCCTGTGTTTTGTGAGTTGTCAGAAGATTTTTTATTTTGGTTTAATGATGATTTACCATGTATCAATAGCACAACTTTGCAGATATTACTAACACTTTCACTTGATGTTTTATTTTTCTACTGTTGATCAGTTTGCAATTAATCCACATTAAAGGTGCAGCATGTAACAAAATCAAAGCTCAATGACAGAAGGACTTAAAGGCCCACTATATAACTTTAATACTCCGCTTTCCGGACTCGTTTGATGGCACAGTGACATCTATTATGTGCATTTCTAGAGCCGTTGCGGCCCAGCACTGCCCCGCTGAGAAACCGCACTATAGAACTTTCACATCCGGGACGCCGCCTGCTGAGTTTCGCTTTGCGCATGAGTTACACGCTAGCAAGTACATGTAAACAAACTGGTCGTTTTAAATGCATGCCGGTTGATTCAGCAAAGAAACGTTTGAAAACATTATCCGAGGAAGAGAGGAAACTAAGGAGAGCCAAAGAAGAGCAAGAGATGTCTGGAGAGAGCTCACAGTACAGGTAGGATGCAAGATGGTTGCCGAATTAGCTGGCGATAGGGAGCTGCACCTGGGACCACTGGATCACTTTGTAGATGAAGATATCTTTATGTCAGGAAGAGTTTTGGTAACTGACGGCCACCATCCATTCACAGTCATGCTTGGCATTTGAAGTCATTTCTATGCCCATTTTTACCACTAGATGTCAGTAATTCTTACAACCTTACCTTTAAAGGATTGATGTGCAAGAAGTCTGGAAAGCAACTTTTACTCAAAACTTTCAAAACTTTTTAGTTTGTGAAAATACTAAAATGTGCTCACGAAGATCTTAACAAATACACCACAAAGACACAATCCGGATTGAGAGTAAAACAGATTAATATTATGCTCCTTCCTCTTTGGCACACAATTTAAAGTTCAGTAGAAATTGGAAAAACGTGTTTCTCTCTATCATCCCTGATGTGACTGAAACAGAAAAATTTGAGAAACTCAGGAGGACTTTTAATAAACACAATAAACCTGTGTTTTTCAAACCCAGCCATACCATCAGACAGAAACTGGTTCATCCTAAGGACATATATACAGTTCAGTGCAGTACAGTAATGGGGAAACCAAACAACCAGTCAACAGATGGATGGCTCAACACAGGAGAGCCACCTCATCAGCAGGACTCAGTTATTTTCCGTCATCTGACATAAGATGCCCTTTTGAGGACTTCAGTCTTAAAAGCTTGGAAAGAGAAGACAAGTGGTTTGAGCGGGTAGTGAAAGAGGTCATCATTGTAAAAGCAGAGAAACCTTCACACAACAGAAGATGACTGAGACATTACCTCTTCCCTATCTATATAGGCATCCCTTCAGCTATCCTAAGGAGATTGACAATACCTATTCAGTAGCACACATCCCAGCAGGAACCCCTGGCTCCAGTCTGTCCCTCATCATAAACCAGGTGAGGAATCATCGATGAAGGATCAAGATATAGGTATAGTTTGTGTATTATGAATATGGAGGACTAGGTGAAGAATGGACTAGATGGATTAGCACAGGGGTCTGCAACCTATGGCTCTTGAGCCACGTACGGCTCTTCAAATAAGAGCGTAATTCTGCATGGACGGATTCATTACCAACAATGCTGGCTTACCTGTTTGTTTGATTTGTGCTGAGAAATAATTAAACAACAAAAGATCTGATATTGAAAGACGTTTCCAGAGTAAACACATGGCATTTGCTAAAAAGTAAAAGCTGGAAATGAGTAAAAAAAAAAACTTTCAGAACTTCTGTGGAAATCTGAGCTGTGCAAACATACTGTAAAGAAGTTGATCAAGTCCCCAAACTCAGCTGCAGGTTTTGTGGCAAGTCAGGAGATGATAAGGTGCGGAGAGCCTTTCACAAATGGAGAATGCAAAAAAGAATAATTAATTGAAATATCAAAACATCTATTCTTGGAATTAAACAACAAATTAAAATTATTCAGAAAATTTGAAATGCATCTCTGCAAAGGCAGTCAAGGGCAGGAGCATTAAAATGTCAACAGTGCTGTTGTGTAGATACTCTGATAATGCACAGGTTTGGCTTTTTCTGTTACCATAACATAAAAACAATAAAAAGTTAACAGTTTTGTTATTAAACAGTTAAAGTTATTTTTAAGAGCCAAATAAGTTTTGTGCAGGGATCTCAAACTTGGGACCTTGAGGGCCACTCACTGGATTAGACCACCTGATTCATATGAAATGGACACAACAGCTCGCTGTCAAATTCTAAACAGTGAATCAGGCATGTTGAAGCAGGGAAACATCTAAAACCTGCAGTACAGTAGCCCTGGAGGACTGGGATTTGAGGTCCCTGGTTTTGTGGCTCTTAATTATGTTCAGTAGTTGGACAGGTGGTAAAAATGGCTCTTTTATTAGTAAACGTTGCAGACCCCTGGATTAGCAAATGGGGGTAGGACTGGATAAGCATTAGCTTCTTTCTACTCTCTTTCAAACATCTAAACATTCAACTATGCAACAATCTTTCTTTTTTTTGGTCTGCTAGTATTATTTTGAGACAGCAGGGATCTGGATGGGACTTAATAACATCTTCTTATTGTTGTCATTTGTTTATCTTAGTTTGAAATTTGTTTGAAATAAAGAAATAAATCTATCTATCTATCTATCTATCTATCTATCTATCTATCTATCTATCTATCTATCTATCTATGAATGTATGTATGATGAGGAAGGCTGCTGGTGCAGATGGCATCAGCTCCAGGCTCCTGAAGTCCTGTGCGGGTCAGCTGTGCAGTATAGTTTTACACCTCTTCAAGATGAGCCTGAAGCTGGGGAAGGTGCCACAGCTATAGAAGGACTACCTGGAACCTGTACCAAAGATGCTGCACCCCAAGGACTTTAGCAGCTACAGGCCGGTGGCATTGACATCCCACCTGAAGAAGACCATGGACGTGGAATGGCTGGTTCTTGTTCATCTTCGTCCTCTGCTGAGCTCATCGGATCCACTCCAGTTTGCCTATCAATCTGGCATTGAGCGGGCTCTATATATACCTGGAAAGGCCTGGAAGCACTGTGAGAATCACATTCTTTGATATCCTTTGGTTTCTCCTTCCTGGATTCTGGACTACCTCGCTAACCATCCACAGTATGTGAAGACACAGGACTGGAAATAGTCCTAGCTCTGTTCCTCTTTACTCTCTAGACTGCAGACTTTTCATACAACACTACCTGTCACCTACAGAAGTGCTCTGATGACTCTGCTATCATCGACCACATCAAAAATGGGGATGATGGGTAGTACAGAGAACTTGTGCAGGGTTTTGACTGGTGCTTGCGGAACCACTTCCACATCAACAGGGGGAAACCAAAGAACTGGTGGTGGATTTACAAGACTGACTAAACCCTCCTCGACACCAGTGAACATCCAAGGAATGGACATTGGGATGGTGACATCTTATAAGTACCTGGGTATTCATCTGAACAATAAACTGGAAAGGTCACTGAACACTGCTGCACTTTACAAAAAAGGTCAAAACAGATTTCGCCTGCTGAGGAGACTGAGGTCTTTTGGAGCACAAGAAGACCTTTTGCGACACTGTGGCGGCATCTGCCATTTTTTATGGAGCCATCTGCTGGAGCAGCAGCATGTCTGCGACGGAGAGGAAGAAACTGAACAAACTGATCAAGATGGCCAGCTCTGTATTGGGCTGCCCCTTGGATCCAGTAGAGGTAGTGGGAGAAAGGAGGATGACACATAAGCTGTCGTCCATGTTGGAGAACAGCTCCCACTCCCTCCAGAACACTTCGACACCACTGCAGGGCTCCTTCAGCACAAATGTTGGAAGGAATGCTATTGCAGATCCTTCCTTCCTGCAGCATTTAGACTGTACAACAAGCACTGCTCCCAGTAGACCAGAAACACACAATACACAATATAAAACACCATAAACTATTATTGTAGACAATGAACACATTTTCATTTTTTTTTAAATTCTTCTCTTTACATATGTATCTCAACAATTTTATTATTTAGTTTTATTTATAATATCTTCTCATGGCTTTACTTCTGATCCTTTCTGTCTTGCTGCTTTTTCCCTGCTGGGGATGAATAATGGTCATCTTATCTTATCCACACTTAGCCTCAGGTGAAAATGTGGACAATTGTCACTCTAATGAGACCTTGACTCTGATAGGCTGCTTAAATGAAATCCCCCACTATCTCCATAAGAACTGTAGAAGCTCTTCTGGGTGAGAGTGAAACGTCGCTAACGGGACGATTTAGAGAAGGGGAATGGGGGACAGTTAAAAGCTTTTTCATGGACAGGTGTGGGCAGTTCCTTTATTTTTCCATTATCAATTAGGCAGAAAAAGGGTCTGGAGTTGATTTGGTGTCTCATTTGCATTTGGAAGATTGAGGTGTGAACAAACAACATGCAGTCAAAGAAACTATATGCAAGTGAAACAGGCCGTACTTAGGCTGTAAAACAGAAAAAAACTAGTTGAGAAATTGCCACAACTTTAGGAGCGGCAAAATCCACATTTTGGTACATCTTGGGAAAGAGAGAAAGCACTGGTGAACTCAGCAATGCAAAAAAAGGCCTGGATGACCACGGAAGACAATAGTGGTGGATGATTGCAGAATCATTTTCAAGGTGAAGAAAAAAAACCTTTGTAACAGCCAATCAAGTAAACAAATCTCTCCAGGAGGTATAGCATATCAACATCCAAGTCTACCATAAAGAGAAGACTGCATGAAAGCAAATCCAGAGGGTTCACTGCAAGATGCAAGCCCCTCATCAGTCTTAAGAACAGTAAGGCTAGATTGGACTTTACAAAAAACATCTAAAAAATCCAGCAGAGTTCCACAACAGCATTTTCTGGACAGATGAAATCAAGGTCAACTTGCATCAGAATGATGGAAAGAAAAAAAGTATGGAGATGGGCTGGAATAGCTTATGATCCAAAGAACTCTGCATCATCTGCAAAACATTGTGGAGCCAGTGTGGTGGTTTGGGTGTGCAAGTGTTTCTTGATGATGTGACACAGGATGGAAGCAGCCGAAAGAATGCTGAGGTGTTCAGAGACATCATGTCTGCCCAAATCCAGCAAAATTGATTGGGCAGCTTTTCATATTACAGATGGATAGACACAAAACATAGTAAAAGCAACCCAGGACTTTATTAAAGCAAAGAAATGGAATATTCTCAAATGGCCAAGAAAGTCACCTGAGCTCAACCCATTGAGCATGAATTTTACTTACTAAAGACTAAACTATGGACAGAAAGACCCTTAAACAAACTGCAACTGAAAGGTGCTGCAGTAAAGGCCTGGCACAGCATCAGAAATGAGTAAACCAGGCATCTGGTCATGTCCATGAGTTCAGGACTTCAGGCAGTCATTGCCTGCAAAGGGTTTTCAACTAAGTATTATAATTGAGCATCTTATATGCAATTATATTAATATGTCCATTTACTTTTGAGCCCCTGAAAGGAAGGGATTGTGCAGCAAAAACTACTTTAGTTGCTCACGTTTGTTCTAGCCAGTGAATTAAAGCTGAAAGTCTGCATTTCAACTGCATCTGACTTGTCATTTAAAATCTACTGTGGTAATGTACAGAACTTAAAAATTTAAAAACATTTTCTTAATCCAAATACTTATGGTCCTAACTGTATGTGAAACATTTAAATGTAGCCACTAATTTAGCCAGTTTATTGACTAAGTAATTATGATCAAACTAAAAATGATGACAATCTTGCACTATAGAAACACTGTAAAACTGTAGGATATAATTCTAATTGTCATTCTATAATTTTTTTTAAAAATATAATTAATTTTTTTAGTATTTCTGTACTTATCTTGAGGATTCTTTATTTTTCTTTAACCCTAAATAGTCTTTGTTTTCCTAAGATAATGGTTTTAAAAAGTTTTTGTGGACTTATTTTTCCGCATACTGCACTGAGTATATCGAATGCCACCCTGTCTATACCTCTTACCACTCCTTCGCTATCCCATGTAAAATTTTCTAGAACCACCACTGGTTTCAAAGAAACTAAACCCAGTCCCTGGATACCAGGAACTGGATGAACGAGAACCTTCACAGTCATCTTGTTTTCTCTTACAAGGCCATTCTTGTACCTTTTAATTAGCCATTGTCATAACTAATGAACAACACAAACTGGGGTAATTACATCATTTTCTTGCATTAACTTACATTTTAATTCAGTTAACTCCCCACATTATTTCACTATACAGTTGAGAAACTGTATTTTATCAGCAGGTTTGAAAACTGTTGGTTTCAGGACTTTATTGTTGCAGTACAAAAACATCAGCAAAGTAACACTCATGTTTTATAAATTCATTTGGCCAGTACAGGTTAGATGTTCCCATGCCTTTTTATGCTGTTATTTTCAACATTTAATTTGTGTTCCAGTGAACATGTAGGTAAGTAAAATATTGTGCAATGGAGGAATTTACCCCCAAAAAAGAAAGAAATTAAATGTGTATTGCTGTCCTGTCTCCATTTTCACCTTGGTAAGATACAAATACATCAGAGCAAGCTTTCATTAAAAGCCAATCTAATAAAAGAAAAAAAAAATATGACCTTAAAGATTTCTTCAATGCAAAAAGTTGGAAAAAATATTGATTTGTACAGTAGTTTACCCAGATTCACATTCTCATCTTCAGACAGAATCCTGTGCAAAATAAAGATGCAAATAAATTAAAAAAAATTTTTAAAAAAAATCTGATGCATAATCTCAGCTTGACTTTTAGCATACAGTGGCTGACTCTAGAGTTCTCTATCTACAAATCTATCAACTCTGCACCACCACAAGCATTTTTTTATTCTCTTTTGTATGTTTTCCTTTCTTTTTTTTTCTTTTTATGAAAAAGAGCATTTTGTCTTTTAAATATAAAATTTGTCCCAGCCTTGTAGCAAAGACATGTTTCCATCAAAAAGCAGTCCTCAAATCCAGGTCTGGTCACAGTCCCACTGTTATGATATTTCACATCCTTTCCAAATTTTTTATTATTTCTTTTCAACTCAATCTAAACTTCTCATTCACTCAGTAACAACAGCAGCAGGACCCATCATCCATTCAGCACAGGGGGAGGAATGATGACTAAAAGTTTGTCCCCAAAAATCACGACAGAAAACTATCTTGGTCTCAGTTGTAAGGGGGAATTATTGGGACTGAGCCGGGCAGGGCATTTACAGATGTGGGACGGTGGTGAAAAGCTATGAGTTGCTGGCAGCATTTTCATTACTAGGTGAACTTGGTGAGGAAGATGAGGAGGAGGAAGGAGAGAAGTTCATTCCTGATAACCCTGGTGGGTCTGTGGCTGTGTTCTGTCCACTAAGACTCTTCCTGCACACGGGACATGTGTCGTGCTGTCAGAAAAGGAGATCAACAAGTTACTAAAGGGGCTCACCATCAAGACATAAACAACTTGTATGAACTTGTGACAGTCTTGCAATTCAAAATGGACTTCAGTGTATTCTATGACATGCTCAACGCACCACCACCACCACCAAGTAGCAGAAACCTGTAAGGTAAATGAACCAATGAATAAGGACTGAGTGTGACTTAATGTGTTTTCCCATTGCCTTTTCTCACAGTGCAACCTAAACTCTTTTTAATTTACTACCTACATCTATTTCTAAATAAACATCCAATTTCCAATAAAGAGCTTCTCATTTGCATATTTTCTGGTGAAACAGCCTGATTAAAACTGCTGTCATTAGGATTACATGTAACCAATTTCGCCACTCATATAATCCTGATTTTATATCTGTAACTAACATATTAGAAAAATAAACATGCACATGGTTAGGTTGTTGTTGTTTTTTTGTCTGTTTGTTTTACTAAAAACACAAATGATCCAATGATGTATGGCTATATTTACGAGTAAAATGGTCAGTCAGTATTTTTTCTTCTCTAACAAATTTAATGTTGATTTTAGCTGTTTTGACACCATTTGATATAAGGAGAAGAGATATAAAGCCTCAGACACTAGCTTAAAATGCAGATGTGTTTAGAATTAATCTATAACAGAATTTTTTAAAAATCACTGGCATTAGAAGGTTTTTTGTTTTTTGGCATTTCAACATTCTGTGGAAATGAGTTTTACATGTACTTTGAAAAAAGATGCACCTTTGACAAAGTACCTAGGTTGTAATTTAAAAAAAAAAAGATTTTAATAAAGGGACCAAAAAAAATGGCTTAATAAAGATGCATTTGTTGAAAGTGATACTAAGTACACTACATACCTGCTCCAGCCATGGTACTATACAGTCATTGTGAAACAAATGATTACATGGAAGTTGCCTAACGCTCTCTTCAACACTGTAGTCGTCTTTGCACACAGGACACTCTAAACCAGCACCTGCACAAACAGAAAATGACAAACCATCTGTGTGTGTGTAACCCAGGGTCATACACTTCACAGGAAACTATTGCATCACTGACTCTGTTTATTTTAAAGTAAAAGACAATTTTGAGGGACTTACTGACGTGTTCTTGTGTGATGGAAATAGTGGGTAAACTCTTTATTCTTTCTCTGTCTGCAGGAGGAGGACCAGTGTTTTCAAACTGGTTTAACAACTTTAAAAAGAGAACAGAATCACAATTAATTGACTATGGGATCATTTATATGAGAACAAGGCTTCTCTGGAAGTGGCTGTTATTAGGAATTCTATTTCGATAGAGAGATATAACAAAAGAAATCTGGATGCACAGACTTTTGTTTTGTCTGATATAACAAAACAAAACAAAAAAAAAACTGAAATAAAGAAACCACTTCATGAGCCTGGTGTCATGAAGCAGCTACAAAATAATTTTCAGCATCATTATGTTGAAAAAAATGCTCCTGGGAATCTGCAGCCATCAATAATATTAAGTATATACCTGCTGTCGTGTTAAAGAATAAATATTTCTCATACCTGTGTGATGATAGCATCAAGACCATTGGCACCCCAAGCATAGTCCATTGGATTGGAATGTAGCATACCCCTGTGAGACATGACGGTATCCAATTTAAAAAAAAAACATGCACTCACACACCAGTTACTAACACAGCAAAAAAATAAAAAATTTGTGACATAAAACAAGTACCCAAACATGTTTCATACGTTCTCCAACTTACCATGGTCCCACCCCGATATTTGGCATGGCTGTAGGTGCTATGATTCCATTTACTAGCTGCTGTATAATTCTGCGTTAAGGGGAGAAAAAAAAACAACACAATGGCTGAATACTTCATGCACTTGAAATTATACCAGTTGCATCGAAAACGTAAGTGTAACAATGATGTACGCACAATCAATAATTAACTCTTCAGGTGAAGTGTTAGTATAGTGTGTGGCTACTACATATCTCAAATGAAAGTGATGTGACCAAAAATATGAAGGTGGGAAAATACATTTAAAAAAGACCTCTATTGGTTTAAAAAAAAAAAAAAGAAGTAACTTCTCATAGTGTATGAGAATATAACTACTTCTCACTTGATCTGTCACCTTTGGAAATATTTTGCTGGGGAGGTCTCAATAGTAACTTTCACATCTTATCCATTTGACATTGTTTTTGTCAGTTAAGGTCCCAAGAAGAAAGGGACTGCAGCACAGTGCAGTAGCATCTGTTTGAAAGTATAATCACAGAAAAAGTAAGACTGAGGTGTGTTGCTCCAAAAATAGAGTATCAGCTTTAATGCCACAACTTGCCACAATGAAACTTGATAAATTTGCACAAGTTGAAAATGTCTGAAAAAACTGTTACATGAATAAAATAAAGCACAATAGAATACACACTATTATTTATTAGTGTTTACATATCAGTGTGTGTGAGGTGTTCAGCAGGCTTCCAAGCTCCCTATGTTAGCTATCTGATGGGATCTAATCATGTCTGTGGAAAGAAAGTTCAATCCACAAAGACCCCAATCTACAACTAGCTGTGCCCAAAGATCTAAACCAGACAATACAGGATTACCTCAAATGTTCTTCATCCATGGCTTCACAGGTTAAAGCTCTTATGGTTGCCTTTGGAGTGTGTACTTAATATTAGAGCCAATTTGAATACTGCAGTGTGATTATTTATTTAACAAAAACTGAGTCGAAATGCAGAAGCAATGTGTGAAAAATGACAAGCAACAATAACTGCAAGGTGTTCCTGAACACCTGGGATATTCACCCCTAAGATATTGGCCTGTAAATAATCGTTCTCATTGTAGAATGATGGAAATGGCCTTGTAACCCTTCCTCATTGATAAGATGCAACAATTATTTTTCTTAAGATCACAGTTGAGGTCTTTCTTCTTTGAATTAAGTCTTTCTTCCTTGAAATAAGCACGTACCTGAAAGCTCCAGACCAGCAAACTATCAAACCTCTGCTTTTTAGTAGCAATCACACAAAGTTAATAAAGTTAATTTCACTCCATTTGACCTGACTGTATTTGACTATATATATATACATATACACATATATACATATACATATACACATATATACATATACATATATATATATATATATACATATATATATACATATACATATATATATACATATATATACATATATATACATATATATATAC
>JBBBVU010000008.1:12023064-12037158 GCA_037177055.1 Atherinosoma microstoma
ATCGATTTCAATTGATGTAATTGATAAGTCCATGTGAAAAAAAAATCAAGTTACGCGAAGTGACACCCTCGCTTTAACGCTGTTCGCAAACGAAAAGTAGTAGCAAACTTATTCTTGAACCTTGAGCACCAGAAGGCTTCGAGGAATGTGGGGATGTAATTTAGTTTTACCTAATGCGAACAAAATTTAAACGGTGGTGAGTTTAAAAGAAATGAGAAATCTGTTCTGATCTCAGAAATCCAGGATCTCCCAATGCAATTTAATAGGAGAAAAAGTTGACTTTCTGACCTTTGGAGCTCCGTAGCTCGAAAACCGTAGGTCTTACGGTTTTCGGAGTGGAGGGTCTACGTCGTAGCCAACAAGATTTCCTCCGCTTTGATTTATGATTTGTGTGTGTAGAGCGAAAACTCTGGCCGTGAGAAACATTTGTTCGAGGATGTTTTTTTTGGCAAAAGTTAGTGTGGCTAGAGTGTGAGGGATTTTTGGCGTTTTTCTGGTTTTCCTGAAACGTAACTCGCAATTGTGTCAAAACCGTAGGAGATCGAATCATTTCCTTTCAGTTGGTCAGAGTTTTAATCTTTTGTGACCCGTTTAAACTTTGAATGATGTTTCTAGGTGAAGGTATGCCTGAGATCTATATTCCCAAAGTAGCCTGGGTTTTGGGCTCATTTCGCCCAAATCCCTTTCAAAATTTGAGACGGAAACGGGAAAATAATAACGCGGAAGAAATGCAGACGAATAGTAATATGTTGGCCTTAATGCTTGCAGCATTAGCCCCCATAGTTATGTAGAAAATAAATAACAATTACAGAACTAATCTAAAGTTGAGCATTATATGTGATTAAAAATGCATTCTTTGTTATACTCTTTCTAGGTTCAGCCAGTGATACCAAGACTCCCTCCACCTCAACTCCTCTTCCAGGTGGAAACACTTTGCAGAAAAAGAGCATTTTTGTTGGTCAACGGTCTGGCCTTGGAGTTAGCAAAATGCTTAGTCAATTCAAGAGCTACTCACAGTCCAAGAAGAATCCCGTTCTCAGCCAGAGGCCAAGTGTGTTTTGTTCTCCAGATGATGAAGATGAGGAAGAGGAGTCTGATTACTCCAAATTCTTAGAGATGAAAGGTAATTCAAGGCCTTTATTTTTCAGTGAGTCTTGGGACATCTTCGTGGCTTGGACATTTCATTTGGTCCTCTGAGTACTCAAGTGTCACAGTTGCCTTGTGACTGGCATTTAATCCTTTGTGCCCTTTGACTAAATATACTGATAGCGTGCTTAAAGTTTCTCCCCCAGAGGATTCAGACACCAGACTCATAATCGACAAGATGGCCTCTTTTGTGGCGGAAGGAGGAACTGAACTGGAGAGGAAGGCCAGGGAGGACTACAAAGATAATCCCGTTTTCTCGTAAGTTTGAAGTACTGATATAATTTCCTTTTACTATATTTTCAAACTTATAATTTCAACTTTTACCCATTTCTTCTAGGTTTTTGTATGATAAGAGCAGCATGGAGTATCTCTACTACAAAAAAAGAGTTGCTGTATTGAAGAGTCATTTGCAGAGACCTGAGAACATATCAGATCATGGTAAAATTGCATTTCTATTCTCACACTCATTTTTCTTGGTTTTGTTTTTTCATGTTTATTGCTGAATTACTAGACCATTACTGCAGTGGGGCCAAGGAGTATTTATGCAAAGTGATTTCATGCACAGATTGTGTCTTTACAAAAAACAATATTTTATTTCATTGCTTTTCTGTGACAGAACAGTAGTCTTTGATTAATTTATTTGCATGTACCCTAGTCAGATTACCATCATCATAAGAGATCACTACCAACTGATTGGTTTAAGAGACTTTCACACAAGAAACCTCAAGTTTGAACAGCTAAGTTAAATGTCTATTAAGTTAAGTCAATCTGTCATCATCAGTATTATAAGTAACACAAAATGGCAAAGTAATGCCTTGTAGTTTGTCAGTTAAAATGCAGTAAACTTTCCATTATCATTGTGCTTTTGACAAAGGTATTGAGTTGCATTTTAAACGAGGAATCTGCTTACTGGCTTTCAAGATCACATCATTACACATCAAAAGTATTCAAGCAATGCAAAGGCAGTTAAGGAAGTGGAAAAAGTTATTTTAATCTATGGAAAAGGGTGGGATTCAATAAGCATAGCTTCTTCTCACTCCTTATCGAATATGTATGATTATGCTTTCCTTTATTTTACTTTCACAAATTAATTTGTACCTTAATTTGTTTACATATTCGAAATAAATGATAAAAAAGCAAGGGTACTAATCTGTTGATGATTTATCATCAAACTTCTTATAATTTATGCTGTGCCTGTAGAGGGAATTCTATATTTTTTTCTTACTACATTATTCATACAACTACATGAATCCCCATGTGGTGGAGTTTGTCTGAGCTTTGTTTTTCTTCATTTGTTGCAATAAAGCCTCACATCCATACAGTTCCCCATTCACCACCCCTGTCCCCCCTTGCTCCTCCTCCCTTTTCCTCTTCTTATCCTCTATTGGCTCTAGACTGGTGGTGTGTGAGGGCCAGTTGAGTACGGTACAGTAGTAGAGTGTGAATTGAGTCCCAGTACTAATAGGCTGCTTAAAGTCTCCCCCCCAGTGGATGCGGAAACCCAGCAAATGGTTGAAAATCTGGCCAAGTTCGTGGCGGAGGGTGGCCCCGAGGTGGAGGCTATTGCTATTGAACGCAACCGAGACAACCCTGCCTTCAGGTTATTTACAGTATTTATATCTGCTCTGTAATTTAGAAACTAGTTTATTGTTGTAAGTTTAGCTTTAGGTACCCATTCTTTTCCTTTTCTTTGTTTTTCTTTTAGATCTCACATAACATCCTTACCCTCCCTTCTTTAGGTTTTTATATGATCAGCAAAGTCCAGCCCACTTTCTCTACAGAGAGAAACTACAGGAGTATCGTGCCGAAACATCTCAGAGCTCTTCATTTCCAGCAGCAGACTCCAGAACAGATGCTGAGCGACCAGCTGCTCCTCCAGTGCTGAACAGCTCTTTTGTGCGTCCGAGTCAGGAGTCTGAAACACCACCTGTCAAACGGAAGAGAAAGAGTAGATGGGGGTCTGAAGATGACAAAATCCAGTTGCCAATTCCTCCTATTGTTATTCCTCAAGATGTGAATGCTCAAGAACCTAACGCACCCACCCTTTCTGGTAAATAAACTTGTGAGTTAATGTAGTGCATTTATATGTGCATATATGTTTGTGTGTTCTTTTGAGTTAAGAATGGTTATGAATACAAAAGCAAATGTTGATGCTGTTGATTGGATGATGGTATCCTGGTGTGATTGCTAACAAGAAATTGACACAGACTTTCTCTCACATTTTGCTAATATAGTCAGGGGTGGTGAATTTAACTTGTACTTAAATTAATTTTAATGACAATACCAGCTACACCCACTAAAAATGTATGAATGTGTAAGTTTGTGGTTTTGTCTGTTTCAGCTCAGGAGCTGAGTGGTCTTGGTTACAAAAAGGGGAAGCCTCTTGGTCTGGTGGGAGTGACCGAACTGTCAGAGGACCAGAAGAGACAACTCAAAGAACAACAAGAGGTATACAGCGATAAGTGTTGCCCTTCTTCTACAATTTATTTATCTCTGTCATTTTCAGTTTGATCCTTTTTTAAGTCAAAAGATAAAGGTCAAAGCTAAAGTAAGTACCTATCTGAATATCCTATGTGTCTTGGGTTTTTTTCATACAGATGCAAGAGATGTATGACATGATCATGAAGCACAAGCGTGCAATGGCAGACATGCAGAAGTTGTGGGAGAAAGCCATTAGAGATCACCAACATGAATATGACAGTGATGAAGAAGTGGACCAGGACATAGGCACATGGGAACACCAGCTGAGACAGATGGAAATGGAAAAGACACGAGGTAAACCTGAGCAATCATCTGAAAAGTTTGTTAAATTGATTTTACTACAAGGAGTTGTTGATGATTAATTATGATTATTATTCATAAAGTGACACACTTGAGTTTTGTTTTAATATGTTTTTTTTTCTTTCATTTCCAGAATGGGCAGAATCTCTGACAGAGATGGGTAAAGGGAAGCACTTTATTGGTGACTTCCTGCCCCCTGAGGAACTGGATAAGTTCATGGAGACCTTTAAGGCACTCAAAGTAAGTTCTCCTCTGAATTCACCATTGCTAAAGCTGTTTGAGAAAGACCTATTAGGATTAATTTTATATGTCACATTTGTAAATTTTGGGAAAAAGCAAGGCTGAGTTATTTAAGAAAAAAAAATGTTTCCTGGGAATCTTCCTGAAAGTACAGTAAAGCAATTTTTATTCACCAGACTTTGCTAAAGGGAGGTCATACACAGTTTAGTAGAGCTGGGTTGATTTAAAATGTCTGTAAACAGGATTGCAATCATCCATTCATAAGCTGTTTATCCAGGTCAGGGGCACTTCAGTTATAACTAGCAGAACAACCCAGACAACTTTTTGATTACAAGTTTTCTAAGCTCTTCCAGGCGGAAGAGACAACTGGAAATTGTTTATCTAAATTAATTGGCTATTTCAGCACTGATTTGGAAGTCACACTTAATATCAAATGGCTTCAAATTGCAAAACAGCTGGACAGTATATTAGTAGAGTTTCATGTAATTACATTTTACTGCCAGAGGGATATGAAGTTATTAGAAAGTCAGCAATCCCACAAGAGAAGGATGTACTATGAAATGCCACTCAACTTACCATTGGAGAATAAGTAATAATAAACAAAAACAAGTGTTTTTGTGGGAATAAAGACATTTTTGGTTGCTATAGGGCTAATGCTGTTTTGCTAGTTGTATTAAATGAATATCAGGATGGTGGAATAATTTGGACATGCGCAATCACTACTGAACTATACAGACTTGTGCATTATTTCCCATGTAAATAAACTGAACAGAGGTAAACCCAGCCTTATCTATTGAACACCAGTATTACTATCAGTGCTTTGTTTGTGTCACCGTTTAAGATTAACCTATTTGCGTCTTTACCCAAAATTGTGAAACTTTCAAGGTGGGGAAAAAGGTTGACATTTAACAAGAACACTTAATATGTGGTATGTCTGCACAACTTTGTGTTGTGTGCTTTCAGGAAGGTCGGGACCCAGACTACTCCGAGTACAAAGAGTTTAAGTTGACTGTGGAGAATCTTGGTTTCCGAATGCTCATGAAAATGGGCTGGAAGGATGGAGAAGGCCTCGGCAGTGAAGGACAGGGAATCAAAGCTCCGGTTAATAAGTGAGCCTTCACCTCTCTTATGTTTCCATTTAACACTTACTGAAGTCATTTCAGTAAAACATACTATTGAATTGTTTGCATGTGTGTATTACAAGTAAAGCATAACAGTAAACTGCTATTTTGTGTCAGCATTCAGTCAGTTGAATGTACAAGTTTGGAAAAATTAAAAAGGTTTAAATTTTTTATTGTTATTTTCAAATTATGTAATCAAAAGGATACGGTCAATAATACAATTGTAGGCTGTTGGACATGAGTGTCATCGTGTATTTGCATCTGAATAGGCCTTTGTTCCTGAAAACATTTTCATTAGTTAAATTTTAAAGCCATGATCATCTTCCCAAATGCCAACAGCAGTGTAGAAACCTGAATACAGACTATGATACATTTATTTATTATTGTTATTATTCAAACCCTGCTTATTAAATTTTTCACATATATTTAAATGAATTTGCATTTTCCAGACAGATAGTAACTCTGAAATTTAGCTAGTTTTCAGTCTGTCAGACAGACATAAAAAGTGAAGTGCTAATTTAGAGTTTCTCTCTGTCTGACTCCAGGGGAACCACAGCTATGAATGGAGCTGGGCTGGGAGTCGACCGTCCAGCTGAGCTTACAAAAAGTGACGATGAATATGATGCTTTTAGAAAGAGAATGATGCTTGCTTACCGCTTCAGGCCAAACCCACTGGTAACATTGCTTATGCTTTCTCTTGTTCTGAAAATAGTCTGACTCTTTACTGACTTGCACAGATTGTGTTTGCTTCTGCTTATTTTACATTGCATTTAAAATTGTGTGCTAATTACTAAATAGTATCATGAGCTATAAATTTATATTTTAGACATTTCTTAGACCTTTAATGTTTTACTGATGTGCACAACATTGTCAAGTACCCTTTGCTTGAATATTTGTATTTAATCTACTATTATATTTTCTTTTTCTTTTTACAGAATAATCCACGGAGACCATATTACTGATATATAGGAATATTTCCATTTATACTTGTTCTTGTTTATCATAACTTAAAAATAGTCTCTGCAGCTGCCACTGCTCTGCTTGGTTGTGAAGTGGACACTGTCTGGCAGCTGAAATTTTACAGTTTTAAGTCTGTGTGACAGGGAAGGTAATGAAGTTTAACATTTACATTTATGTTTTATTCAAGAAATTGACTGCTTTCTTTAAGTAGTTGCTCATCTGTTGCATTCAATTTAATACTGTAACGAGCTGTAGAAAGATCAGCATCACCTGACTTTGACAGTGATTTCACTATAGTTAGTGCTATGTGTTTTGTACCCTTACAAACCTTTGCACTCTACTAAATATCATTTCTGTATAGGTACACAATGAATGAGGTCCTCACTGTATTATAATTGTAACTTCCTTTCAATATATGCTGCATTGTTGACAATAAAGAAAAACATCTTCTTGCTGAAATATTGAGTCAAGTCTTACGAGAGTGAAGTAAGACTGCTGTACCTGTTTATAAACTTTTTATTGGGAAACAAACTTGAGCTAATTAAGCTCATTCCCGTTTTAATGGCATACCTGTGTGCTAAGTGCAAGTATTCATGTAACTACGTAGAGTTTTATCACTTCATTTCTGCAGACTCTGGACCAAAGCGGAGTTGACCGGGCTGAAGCAGCCGTTTGTAAGGAGGGTGACAGATCAGTGAAATCAGACCTTCAGTTTGCCATTCCCTTGAGAGGTTTACACGGGATAAATATAACTCAAGAGATCCCAGCTAAGCAAGAGCCAGATCATCAATCAGAGGCAACAGAACTCATAGTTGGGGGTAAATAAAGGCTTGGTTGAGCAGCTAATGGAAAATTGCTCACCACGAGGCATCTGATCTGTAAAATGGTAAGAAATCATAAAAACGTATAAGTCTCACTGAGACACCAAATGGTGGCTTGTTTTGTTTTGAAGCTTGTTCTTGAATAAAGGAAGGAGGGGGAGGGGGGGTTGACAGAAATTTCAGATTGAAATACTTCAGGTTTGTGCAAATGGGAAGAATTTCATTTGTACTGAAATAAGTAATTGTACTTGAGCTCATACTTTAAGTGTCACAGAAATAACAATCATTAATCTTTAGACATGGTCGTAAATGTGTGACCTTTATGTTTAGATATTAGTGAAAGTAATCAGTTTTCATAGCTGTAATAACAAAAATGGGTCTTTCTGTAAAGCCCAAACAACTTATGTGACAATAGCCTATCTGTTCCACAGTTGATCCTATTAGTAGTAGTAGAGTGATACAGAGTTTAAATTCAAAGACACAAATTTGTCAGTGAGTTATTGTTTTTGTTTGTACATATGTGTGATATGTACTAACTTACTTGTTTGCTCCAGTTTAGCGCACACACACACACTGAGACACAAATCAATCATAATGTTTTGCAACACGTCTGGTAATGCTTTGCACTTTGTGGTGTGTCAATTAGCTTTTCTTGTCTTCCACCTCTTTAGCAAATCTGTGTCTTAAAAGTTATACATCTAAAATACTGCGTGTCATTTGCTTATTTTTTTTACTTTATCAGGTCACATGTTGTTGACTGTTTATCTTTTATGTTAGTCATGTTGCATCATTTAGAAACCAGTGTTAATTTTGTATCCCTTTGGTTGGATTAGGGTCATTTGGCATTTCTAAGTTGACTATGTGACTCTTAAGTTTATCTCTGTGGTGATAATGCCCTTTTGTCTCTTACTTCTACTACGATAAAGAGAAGGCCCCTTGACTCACTTATTTTCAAGTTTAGGATTATTATTATTTTTTACTTAATTTTATTACCTAAAACAAGACAGTTGCTTTCCTCTATAAATGTGAAAAATTGTATCTCAAGCATTGGGGGGGTTAATGAAATTCAAATGAGAGTGAATTGTAACAGAGTTAATAGTCAGCAGTTGTTGACGCTGTCCCAGTGTGCGGAGCAAAACTTTGATTTGACGCATTAACGTGCGGGGCTGTCTGTGCGAGTTCGGGGGGGAGGTAAACAAGATGGCGACAACCTGAGAGACAAGAGTAACGTGAAGAGTCAATAAAATTAATTGGCGTTGTGTCAGACTCAAAGGAGACATTTGCTTCATCAAGGAAGGATACGCAAACTATAAATAAAGCCTGCAACGGAGATACATTCATATGGATATAGGTGAGAACCGGCTCCGGGTGCTAGTTAGCTTGTAAACTAAACAGCTAGCTATATACATTGGAATCTGAGCGTCTTGCTAACCATCGGTTAGCTCGCGTTAGCTGGAATCATCTGGTGTGGTTAGTCTGTTTCTGGGAGTGCACTGGATGCTGAAGATGATGGCGGGGTTTATAATGGGTGACCATAATGCAGCGTAGTCAGACAAAAATGCATGTCACCTAGCATGATACTGGTTCGCCGGCAAATGAGGTGAAGTTAGCAGTTCTTAACGTCAGACGAAGTTGGCTAGCTAGTGCTGCTGCACATCCCCTGTTAGCTAGAGTTGTGTGACGACGTTTCAGTTGTCACCCCCTTCACTTGTATACTGTCAGCTCTCACGGAAAGCAAATAAGTTAAATTTGTTTAAAAGTTCAAACTGGCCATGGCCATTGAAGATGTGCACACAGAGGAACCACAAAGTGACAGCTTATATTTGAAAGCTTATTCATTCAGCCAGAGTTGCTACGCTAGCTTAGCAGCTAACCAATGTTAATACTTTCAATATGTAGTTAGTTCACTTCTATTCTTGTACTTGATCATTTGTTGTTGTTGTTTTACGTGTTTACCAAAACTATTTCAAAGTACAGTTTTAGCATGTTTCGTGAAGGAAAAACCTGTCTATGAAAGAGCTTGCGTCTCGATTGTCCAATTACATTTGAGCCCATGTAAAATGATTCTGTGTTGAAGAGCTGCAATTGTTTAAGCCTTCCTTAAGTTTGTATGTGAATATAAGTTATCCACTTAATGCGCTTTAGCTTTAAGTCCATAATTGTTTAACTACCATTTGGATACGTTGTTAACAGCTAAATTGACATAAAAGGAAATATTGTCAGTGTCCGAATATTTTAAGACCTAACTGTGCGAATTAAATACTTGTCAACCATAAGCTTTCATGTTCATTTGTTTAGTCAGAGTTTTTTCTGTTTGTTCTTTGTTTTGATGACGAGGTCAGCCTCTATGTGTCTGATATTAAGCTCACAGCAGAGAATTTAAATTTGAACTTAACCAGCTAGGTTTTGATGTGTGGACAGATTATTGACTAAACTCTGTCAAGAAGCAATGAAACCCATTTGTGGATTTTTATTAATATGTTAATGGCCCTTTTTTCAGGTACCAGGCTGTAGAAACTGTAGTGACATGGAGGACACCTGAGGACATTTCATCACATTGGATGGTTCAGTTGACCTCCTGGAGCCCGACTGACACCAGAGATTGCACTGATACTGCTGCATGCTTTGGCTGTTGATCTATGCTTGGATCCAGTCTAGCTATACACACTTATGTGTCCTGTGGAAACTATGTCATGTAGCATGGACCTTTGACAGAAATGCAGTGCTGCAAGGCCTTGAAGCAAGACTGGTTGCCTTTACCTAAAGTTGGATGGTATTAAATTTATAAATAGGTTGTTAAATCTGACACAGAGTAGTATAGAATTGTAAATTCGATTTTTTTCACATTTCCCTTCAACTGCACTCATCATTGACATATGTTCACAATGCACTGTATAAATCACTAAGTCAGCACTGGAGCCAACAGTTTCTGCACCAGTTTTTGCTCCTCTTGAGTAGAAAGAGCCCTGATGTTTACAAATTTCAGATTGATTACCCACCTCCTACCTTAACTCTCAGGCCTCATTACTTCCTTGCCCAGTTTCAGTATTTTCTAGTTCATTTTATTGAATTGAAACACTGAGTTCCATGCTGCAAGGTTACCAGTGGATTACCCCCCAGCAGCACTCATTGGCATTTGCAAACATTTTTCTTGCCCACAAGGCTTAAGCTGTGATCACAGATCTATCAGTCATGAGTGCGAGGGAGCTGCATCATCTTGACTATCTGAATGAAAATGAACTTATGGAGATGGATACTTTTATTCACCGCATTGACTCTACAGAAGTGATCTACCAACCACGGAGGAAGAGGGCAAAGCTGATAGGAAAGTACCTGATGGGAGATCTGCTAGGGGAAGGATCTTATGGTAAAGTCAAAGAAATGCTGGACTCAGAGACTCTTTGTCGCAGGGCTGTCAAGATACTGAAGAAGAAGAAGCTTCGGAGGATTCCCAATGGAGAAGCTAATGTGAAAAAGTGAGTTTTGTTTGCTTTATGTCTTTGTCTTTTAAGATGATGGAGTAATTTTTCAATGTTGAGCTGGAGATGGTAAGTTAAACTGCAACACACAGTTTTACTGGTTTGACTAATCCTTGATCTAAATATGAGTTAATTAATTTGAGTCACCATACTGAATATTTAATGAATCTGTTCAACAGTCCAATGGGTTTCTAATGACTGTGCCGCAGTGAGAATGGTCTTTTATGTTTGACCAACTCTCTTGTTATCCATATCCTGTTCCTCACAATGTGTGCTCTTGCATTTAGACATGCACATCAGCTATTTTTCTTAGTCTCCTCTCCTGTAAACTAATGACTGCTGATAAGAAGTAACCTTTCCTTAGTCTGGTTGGTGTAGGTTTCTTTAGGAAAAAGCAGCAGCCACCCCCCTCCTGCATTTGCTAATTCAATCAGTCTGTTCAATGTGTAAGTGTTGCAGACCAATTGAAAGAATACTTCTGTGTGGTATATGTTTGACCTTTTTTAATAGTTTTGTTACTTCTTACTTTGATTACTATTATTCTTGGATTTGGTATGAAGTATTTTAAATTTCACCTGCAACCACACCCAGAAGTGATGTGAAGTTGCTCCGAACACACCCTAAATACTCAAAATAGTTACAAACTATTGAGTATTATCTACTTGCCTTAACCGGTAAGACTTCAGGAACTCTCTTCACACGTTGGAGAATACTTACCTGTTGAATCAAGTCTTATGAGGTTAATCATGGTCATTAAGTATTCAAATTTGATGAACAATTTAGCATTTTTTTAGAGCAGTAAAACCTTATTAAAAAGGCATAGTAGATGAGTGTAAATAAATGGCACTTCAGATTTCTATCACTATTTTAGTTAGATTAGTTTAAAGTTGGATGTTGTCTGTGTATCCAAAAATTTATTTCCAAACTGTGATTGAGAAAGTGATGATATGACCATAGCGGATCTTTTAACTGTGCTCTATGATGAAATTGTTAATCCAAAAATATCCTCATCCTTTCCTTGCTAATAACAGTGAAGTTGTTTACTATTTTCTGGGTTCTGTATATTTTTTATTTTTTTTTATCTTGGTGCCACTGTAATTTGACTGTCACTCACATCTATCAAAACGTTTTTCTGTATCAACCATTTCCTAATGAGCATCAGAAGTTTTAATCACCGTGGTTTTGTTAAATATTAGTTGAGCCTTTCGCCGTGGGCCTGCGCTAATTATAGAGTTAGCTTTAGAAAACTGTCAGAATGAGTTCACTTAGAGAGGGAAAGAAGGGCTGCAAGGTGTGTTTATAGGCCAAAGTCAAAAGAGCAGCAGATGAGTAATGGGAGGCTACAATGATATTTCAGAAGGAATAATTTTACATGCGATTATTACAGTATAACACTTATTGAAGTGTATTTGTTATCTGAGATGGACAACTGAGCAGTGACTAAGCACATCTGTTTATAAACATAAGAACCAAAGAATCAGATCTGTGCGCACGAAGCACACATAAGGGAATTGAAAGGTTTTGTTTAAAAGACATTGAGCTTAGCAGATTAGGCACTTCACTTGTCTGTCGTAGACATTGTCTTCTCCTTTCATAAGCTACCTGCACTGTTCTCCCATTAAGATCATTCAGTTGCTGACCCATTAGAAAATGTAAAAAACTTGAGGGCTGAAGTACATGTGTGAAATCTTTAGGTGTAAAAATTAACAGGTGATTGCTTAAACAAGCTTAAAGGCTGAACATACCTCTGAGGTGCTTCTCAACAGCTCCCACAAACATGCGACTACTTGTTTTAGCTTTCCAATGTCAATGAGGGCAGTGCATGAAATTTGGAACGACTTGAAACATATGTCTTGTTTGTTTTTAGTTTTTATTTTATCAATTTTTGCTCTGACATGGGAGAGAGCTCATTAGTTTTTGTGGAGAAAGTGCACTTTGTAAAACTGAGTTGCTAAAAGTAGATTCCCAGCAGACACCGTTTTGGTGCTCATGAGGGCGGCATTTCTGGTTCTTTATCCTGTTTGTGATTAAATCGCTTGGGGGCAATTGTAACTCATGAATACACACTACTCCATTTGCCAGTCAAGATGCTACCACAGCCTGTAAACAAAGGAACATTTTGAGAAACATGCTACACTTTTCAGCCTCTCAACACCTCAAGTCCAGCCATTTATGAGCTGGAATCAGATCCAAAGTATGAAGGTTAGCTGCACCAAAAGACAGTGGTTATCACTGAGATTTGATTTAAAATCATAACTACAGTAATTTATCAAAGACAAAGCCATAAGACAATATTTTGTTGCTTGTTTCCACACTCATATTTTTTTACTTAACTGTATGAAAATAATCTAGCTTTGCTTTGAATGTAGTGGCTACAAAGTAAAAAAGGATGATGTTGTATCCCACAATTTTGGGATATTTCTGTCCATAAAGGATTGTATAGAGTTCCTGATGCTAAAGAGATAATAGTGGAAGCATTAAATATTCTTTTTTTATTGGCATATAGAGATTTTGACTTGTGGTACTATTGCTACCGGTCTCCAAATAGATACTTTTTCTCATTTCACTCCTTAGTAAAAGTGGGAAAAAGAAAAGAATTTACAACCACACCTTTAGACCACTGACCAACCAACAATCTTATTTAGATTAATCACAGTCCCTGGGTTACTTGACAAGTCTTAAACAATTTGCAAAGAGCCTGTCAAGACCTGTTTGTGAGTGGGTGCCATAGTAGCCCTCAGCCCTTCTATTCAGTGGCTGTTTAACATTCCTGTCTGCAAAACATTTCCTGCTTGTACAGCGTTGCTATCGAGATGGGCATGCTCATGCTGGTATTAATTGAGCAATGCCATTTCTGTTTCTATGGTCACACCTCAAAAATGCCTGTCTGGAATGACAGGACTGTACATGGACACACGCACCAGGCAGCATAGTTTTAGATTTTGATCAGTTGTTTATGTTGCTGCTGCATGATTACAGTTGCTTCCATATCGCTGAGTGTTGCAATCCTCTCAACTCTGCAGCCTGCAGGCCATAAGTGCTCAAGGTCCTTCAGTACACAATTTAACTCAGACTGCAGATGAAATGCAGCAGTCACGGTGCCTTCTCTGTCAGCACAGCCTGTGTTTTATGATTTTGTGCTATGGAAATGAGGAGGGTGTCTGATTGGGTGGGGTTTGCTACATTTCAGATGTTTTATCTGTGCTTGCTCACAGACGCTGTACAGCTTGATATAAAGCTATTTCTGGCATGTTACTGTATTTTCATCATATTTTTTTGCACATGTGAATGAGACAGCCCAGACTTTTTAACAGTGCAGTGATGCAGCAGTATCTGCTTTGTGGTTGTGTGAAAGCCAGAAACACTCTATGCCCAGCATATTCATTTGCCAGTGATAAGGTTGTGTTAAGGGCAAAACACTAACAAAGCTCATCCACCGCATGGTGATAAGACCCAAAAAACCTCTCCTATTGGTGTGTGTGTGTGTGTGTGTGTGTGTGTGTGTGTGTGTGTGTGTGTGTGTGTGTGTGTGTGTGTGTGTGTGTG
>JBBBVU010000008.1:12038639-12056291 GCA_037177055.1 Atherinosoma microstoma
CCCTGTCTGTCTGTCTATGTATGTATGTATATATATGTATGTGTATGTGTATATGTATGTATATGTATATGTATATATGATTAGAGAGAGAGAAAAAAAACGAACACAATGATATTTCAGAAGGAATGATTTTGCATGTGATTATTACGGTATAACACTTATTGAAGTGTATTTTTTTTATATGATAGACAACTGAGCTGTGACTAAGCACATCTTTTTATAGACATAAAAACCATATATATATGAGTTTCTCTCTAACTCTTTCTAGTTCCTCTCTCTGTGAGCCTCTGTGCTATATTTAGTCTGACCCTTTCATCAGCCACCTCTTTGGGCCTAAGTTTAGATCTGAGTCTGCAGACGCTCTGCTGTTAAGATAACCGACCCGAGATTGTGTTAATGTTTGGTTACAGCCAGAAAGCAGTTGAAATAATGAGTGATTAAGCTTCTTGCAATGATGAATTGTTTAATGTGCTAATTGTTTACTATTCCAACTCCGCATAAATTCCACTGGTTTTCTATGTTCTTGCTTTTTTTTCAGGTACTTTTGCCAACTCATAGATGGTCTTGAATATTTGCACAGCCAAGGAATAGTTCATAAAGACATTAAACCAGGGAATCTGCTGCTGACCACAGACGGGGCGCTTAAAATCTCCGACCTGGGAGTAGCAGAGGTGAACCCTGACTGAATGTTACCATTATATTTGAATTTCACTAAATTCAATCCCCATTAATTCCTTCTGACTGGAATTTACAATCTTGTATTTGAAAGTCATTGATAAGTTTTTTGGTCCTCAAATATTGCAAAAGCTTTCAGTACCCTTGTTGATTTATTTGTTTATTCTGTTTGTTTATTTTTGTTCTTAAAAAGGAAATGTCAAGAATTTCTCCTGTTGTTTCATTAATTTTATTCACAGAAAAATAAATGAATGAACAAAAAAATGGTTTACACTTTCCTATATTTTTCAGGCCCTTCACCCATTTGCAGAGGATGACACATGTCGCACCAGCCAGGGCTCGCCAGCCTTCCAGCCCCCAGAGATTGCTAATGGACTGGACACTTTTTCAGGGTTTAAAGTGGATATTTGGTCTGCCGGAGTAACACTGTGAGCTACACTCACAACCTTCACATCGCCCGGGCACCTAAAAGAGTTTTTCATGTTATTCTTACCGTCCTCTTTTTTTTATTCTTTGATGCAGATATAACATTACAACAAGTCTTTATCCATTTGAAGGAGACAATATCTATAAGCTGTTTGAGAACATTGGAAAAGGAGACTACACTATTCCAGAGGAGTGTGGACCCCTCCTGTCAGACCTGCTGCAAGGTAATTGCTGTTAAAAGCCAACTGTCTTGTACTATTTTTTTATGTTGCATATTGGTCTTCACACCAATATAGAATAGATCTTTATTGTCCACCAAAGTGGAACATTTTCTTTGGCTCACCATCACAACATACACGCACCTCGTAGTACTGCATGGGTGCAATAAAAGAAACACAAATACATCTCAAACATTAAAAAAACAAACATTATAGACATTTAAAAAGGTAGCGAAAGCAAAAGTGCAGCAGATCAAGTCAACCTCTGTGGATTGGTCACTATGTTGAGTTAAGAATGCTGATGGCATTGTTTATAAACTGTCATTGCTGGTTCGTGTCTACACAACTATGCAGTCAATTCAAATAGTCTCTTTGCTATCATATTTTTTAGGAATCTTTGCTAAGCATTGACACATCTATAACCCCCAGAACATGGACAAGCATATACAATCTGACAATGCACTACATTCCAACAAAGTTGGCAACTTTTTTATTAGATTGTAACATTAGATAAAGTCAGTAAAAACTATTTAGATTTTTATTCTTCTTATTGTAGTCCTTTGTTTTGTAATTGGCTACAGTCTCTCTTCTTTTTTCTAAACACCACTTTTTTGCAGTGCAGGGATGGAGGGACTAAAGGCTTGGTCATGGATTTGTGTGACAGTTCCACACATCTACATTTTTTACTGTGTTTTGCTGCCAATTCCAGGCATCAAAAACATGTGGAACGATTTTAGCTGTCGGCTGCGCTTGATTGTGTTGATGGTTGTGTTGGTGCTTTAGCTTTGCTGTGCTGCGGAAAGGACAGAGGAAAAAGATCTGCTCTGTCTTGGAGTAAAACTAAGTTTTGAATAACGATTACCCGTTGTCTGTGCTTTTCACTCATGCTTCTTTGCTGTTTATCATTTTTGGTGCTTTGTCATTTTTGTCATGTAATACGTTCTTGTCCTCCTTGTTTGACTTAACTTCCAGCCAGTCAGCATTCAAACAACATGGAGCTTTTTCTGAGGACTGTGTTTTGTTTGATTTTTGGCAGTCCGAACATCCGTGTGTCAGTGGTCATGTACAGGGCCTGAGAGCACTGTTAACTGATATCTCAGCGAAGGTATGAAACAGCCAAAGGTCTGAATGCAGTTCATTTACAAATGGTAACTGCTTAGTATACTTTTCCTCTTTAAGGTGATGACTAAAGAACTTGACAGCAGGGTAGGGTTGATTCATAGTGCAGTATAGAATTAACTTAATATTATAGCTCTGCTATAACAGCAAATGTCTGTGTCATGCATCATTAGGCACTGGCATGCATTCATTTTTATAATAGCAGAGAAACCGTTCTCAAGATTACAGAACGCAGGTTTATGTGCTGTTACAGAAAATTGAGTATCGGTTTGAACAAAGTAGATATTAAATTACCTGGACATCTAGTGAATGTATCAAATCACTAAGTGCCTAAAGGTAACTGTGATCTTTTCTTTATGTATCCAGTAGGTGGTGCTGTGACATTGAAAGTTACAGTGACTTCTCAGTATGCAATGCTTTCTCGAACATTAGAAATCCTTTCTGCTGTTGACGTTGTTTTCATTGATCTGGAGCCAGCAGCAGAATACTAAACACGTCATAGCCAGGCTTTGCTTTTCACAGGTTGAATACTGCAATATTTCTGGCCTTTCGTAAAAACAAAGACGAGTCAAGAGTCATTTTTTAATTGTGAAATAAATGTTTGACTGTGAAAGCAAGCCAGCCACCGGTTAAATCCAATAAGAATATTGGGAAGATTATTTTTGTACCAACTAATGAAACCTTTCAATGAAGGCTGAATGATTAAGTACTGTTCCAGCCTCTTATCGAGGTTTGCCTATGTCCTTTTTCTGGAAATTAATCCACTGCACGCTGGTACTTTCATTCTGGGCATTTTATTTTTTTACCTTTTTACTTTAGAAATTATATGCTGTTATTCAGAAGAATGATTGTCGCAGTGAATTGGGTGTTTATCGAGGAATAGATGAAAAGTAAGAATTTTATTGTTCCTATAAAACACATTGGGCATGTTTCTCCCATTTTGTGAGTGTGTGACGTCTGTCTGTGATGACGCAGCACCTGAGAGACAGTCGGTCCATAATTACATGGTCTAAAATAAGCCTAGTGCTACAAAAGGTGTCCTTCGGCAGGCGCAGCACTACTATCAGCTCTCTGCATTCTGCCCTTTAATGCCTAGTGGGAGACCATTGCATAATTAGGATGGGCACCACATCACTTCTGCCTTATCATACTTACACTGCTTTTTCCCATAGATCCATCCCACATTGTTATAATTAAGGCACAAAATCCTCATTTAAATTGGTACAGTTGTTAAGCTATTCATATTGATGTTTCCATATGGAGGCTCATTGACTCCTTAAGCTAAATGGGATGCTTTGACATATAGTGATGAATGAGACTACTTGCGTTAATGAATGTTTCTTGAAAGGTTCTCATCTGTCTGCCAGTAGCCTCCCCCCTCAGAACTATGGCTGTTGCGAAAACTTACAAGGGAAAGAGATGAATGGAGATTTTTTTCTGGATTGTTGTCATTAAATCTACCTTTTTAAAATGTTTATTTTTCAGGAATGCTTGAGTATGACCCTGTGAAAAGGTTTTCCATACAAAGCATAAGGCAACACAAGTGAGTGGTTGAATATAATATTTGGTACTTTTGAATTAATTGGTAATAATGAATGTACCTCCACAAGAAGTGTTCACAGGAAACACTTAAGAAGAGAAAAAATTCTGATCTGTCTCTTGTGTCAAAATTTTGCCAGCTGGGTGCGGAAGAAACACCCTCCATCTGAGCCCCCTGTACCCATCCCTGCCAACGCAGAAAACAGGGACCCCTGGCGAAGTATGACAGTGGTCCCCTACCTGGAGGATTTGCACGGATACACGGAGGAAGAAGATGACGAACTCTATGATGGAGAGGATGAGATCATATACACTCAGGACTTCACAGTGCCAGGTTAGTGCACACACAACAGCACTAAAGTCCTTACAGAATTATTGACAGCTTGGAAATGTAAGTAAATGCACAAAACACTTTTTTGGGATTACAATCAGATTCTGATATCTGAAATTTGATAATTGCCAATATCTATATTTTCAGATACTAAATCAGGTACTGTGACTATTATCATTATTGCTGCTGTTATTGTGCAAGGTGTCATTAGGCTGTAGTAAACTGCATATCACTCCTTAATAAGAGAGCAACTGATAAACAAAATAATCCAATTCAATTCAGCTTTATTTGCATAGCACCAATTCATGAATCCACCACAAGGCACTTCACAGATGATCAATTAAATGTTTTCCAAATAATTTGTAAGAAAAAAATCAGACAATGTCTGTAGTTGCTTCATAATCTTGATCTTAATAAAAATAAAATAAGTTATAATTAAGTAGCAACTGCTTTTTTTTAAGGTCCAAGGGAATGTGTTGAAAGGGAACCAGGATGTATATGAATAATCTGGGAACGCTAGATAGTCGGACAGCATTGCAGGCAGATTGTGGTCTGCAGTATCGGCCCAGAGGGCTTGTTTCTGCTGAAGAGGACTTCTGATCTTAAAAGCCGCCATTCAATCTGGTCAGCACGTCTTCATGGAGCCAATTTGCAAGAACTTTTAGTTTAGTTTGAAGATCCTACAAATGGGACTGTGCTAGTTGCAAATGTTTAAAATGCTCCACAATTTTACGTGCATTTGTGAAAGCATGGCTAACGCTGCACTGTGAAATAAGTCTGTCATGCTCAACAAGCTGCAACATATGAGCAAAACAGCCCAAGCTGGAGATTCCCATGTCTTCCTTAGCCTTCGACGTGTGAGTCACTTTGTCTCACAGGATTACAGCATTTTAGCTTGCAGACTTTTCCAGCATTTTCCATGACAGGACGAGGCAGATTGGCCAGAATGATGAATAGAATAAACTTTTCTGTGGGCTTATCAATTAATTTTTAACATTGTTTACTGAAAGTTTACTGCTACACTGGAACGCTTCAGGAAGTGTCTGTTGCGCGTAGTTTTCTCTACCCTTCTTAGCTGAGGTGGATCTGGGAATTCTTGAATCAAGTCAATATCAGAGCCCGATAAAGATATTGGATCGGATCTGACCCAACTGTAGAAATATTGTTTGTATTAAAGATTGTTGGGTATTTTGCTCAAAAAACTGTGGTTGGTTTGATTTAACCAACTTGATTTCTTTTTTATATTAATTCTTGAAAATGTTCTAAAATCTGTACTTGGAATAAAATATGCCGCCAAATCTGATCAGGGCTGTGAAAGTTAGTTTTATTGAATGTGTGCAGTAAGAGAGCATTTGCAATTGAGTAGACGGTTTTTGTGTTTGGATTGTATTTACCTTTCAGAAAATATAAGTTATTCTGTGGTCTTATTTGCTACCTGCTCTTGTTATTTAACAACACTTATCTCTCTTTTCCACCTCAAACTGCTTCTTATGGCTTAATGTGGTTAAGAAAATTAATAATCTGCTATTATAGTCATAGAAACTGATTAAGCCATATTTTAGCATGAAGGATATAGTTGGCAAGAAAAGCCAAATCTGCAGAATGACAAAAACATGTGGTAGGTATCCGGTTTATGTCCCACAGTACCATGTGCATCAGTCACATAACTGGAAAAATGTTGTACCGGGATTCCTTACATGAATGGTTGGCCAAAAAAATCCTACTCTTCCAAAACAGTACAAGTACCCAGAGATCTAGCTCAAATTCAGATGCAGTGAAATGATTCACCTGAATGCAAGTTAATGCGAGTTATGTAAAATTTACATAAAATAAGTCTCTTGTTAAGAACACATGGGGATGCTACACATTAGGGCTGAATGAGTTATCGTTTTTAGTTTGAAATCGTGATTTAAGACGTTGCAGTTAGCACATTGCAAAGAGTGTGATTTATTTACATGTTACATGGTGCCGGATCCAGGTTTTTGAAATCTTCAGCAACCATGGTTTTACAAATCCACTTGCTTCTGACGTACTTCCTGTCGTCTTTCTTGTGGGACAGTATGGTCCCCTTTTTGAGAGTTAAAAAAAGCATCTAGCTGAGAATCTTCTCTGTCTCAGCCTCAAACATGTTTACTTTGGGTCTGCATTGCTTTTCACTCACCACACTTGCGTATAATATTCACTCTCTCACAGTCGGTAGGAGTGATGGAGAGGGAGCAGCGCAAACAGGACAGAGTAACTGGGTGTTTGTGCAAAACCCGCGAATTACTCACCCTCCTCATTTATCAAACTCCCAGTAAGAGAGTTCAACAAAGACGAAGTAAACAAGGTTTAAATGAAACATCGTGTGACAGCTATACTCAGCTGTGAAGTCACGTCTTCAAACCTCATCACGGACACATTTTCCATAAATGACTGAAACGCTGAGACAAAAAACACAAACTGTCCAACTTGTGAAATGTCCTGATGAAGTGAATAAAGACTGTTTTACCGAGTGGAATCGCTCTAAATACTCTTAAAGTTTAGATCTCAGATAACGTGCTAACATTAGTAAAACCTACAAATAATGTTCTGTTCCCTTTATTCTGAGTTGACTCGTTTATTAATAACAGAACAGCAGAAGCATAAAAGCATGTAGCATTAGCTGTCAGTTGGAGAACCCGCTTAGTTTACCAAACTTCTCAGGTGCGCCTGCAAACCGCGGCGCTCCAAGCTCCACCAAAGCTGGTCTATAAACAAGATGAACATCCGACATATATCCTTGACAACAATGACGGTAGATTCAGCCTGTTCAGCTGCGTCTCTGTGATGGACATGAAGTTCTCTTAGCATCTTCACATCCCTGCAGGAGAGTTTAAAAACCAGGATTTTTGTCTGATTTTCAGGTGGTTGAAGCCACAAATTGACCGATATTTGTTCTCTGCTGGTTGGAGTGTGCGTACCGGCGTGTGTACGCATGTGTCTGGCATCAGGGTAAAACTCCAGCTGTGTGCAGTACAGAAATCGTGTAGAGAGAAATGAGGAGCTGTGGTGTAAGTAAGCTAAATAACATCAGACTTTTTAGTTTTTACTCCAAGGACAAAGTAGAAACCTGTTCTAGAGAAAACTTCAGTGTTTTGGCAACAATTGCATCATATAGTTGGTAAGTGAAGCCCTTCATATCTCAACTTTATGTCCTTGTTAGAATAAAGAGCAGTTCATATTTTGATGTCATGTGACCATCCTCCATTTCATAAAGAAAATGTATTTCTGCATGAACACTGAACAGAAGCTGGAATTTAAAAGATTAAATCGCAATATTGTAAAGAAAAATCGCAATTAGATTTTTTTTTCCAATGTCGTTCAGGCCTACAGTGGGGATCGAAAGTTTGGGCACCCCAGGTTAAAATGTATTTTAATGTTCATAAAGAAGCCAAGGGAAAAATCTCCAAAAGGCATCAAGTTACAGATGAGACATTCTTATAATATGTCAAAAAAAGTTAGAAATTCTTTCATTTGTTTACACTCTGAAAATAAATAAAAAAAGGAAAAATCACCTGCAAAAGTTTGGGCAGAGATTCTTGTACAAATATGGTCCTCATGGAAGAGTCATCAGAAGAAAACTTCTTCTACGTCCTCACCGCAAAAATCAGCATTTGAAGTTTGCAAATGAACATATAGACAAGCCTGATGCATTTTGGAAACAAGTTCTGTGGACCGATGAGGTTAAAATAGAACTTTTTGGCCGGAATGAGCAAAGGTACGTTTGGAGACAAAAGGGCACAGAATTTAACTAAATAAACCTCTGTCCAACTGTTAAGCATGGGGGTGGATCAATTATGCTTTGGGGTTGTATTGCAGTCAGTGGCACAGGGAACATTTCACGAGTAGAAGGAAAAATGGATATAATAAAATTCCAGCAAATTTTGGACGCTAACTTGATGCCATCTGTGAAAAAGCTGAAGTTAAAGAGAGGATGGCTTCTACAGATGGATAATGATCCTAAACACACCTCAAAATCCATGGTGGATTACACCAAGAGGCGTAAACTGAAGGTTTTGCCATGGCCTTCACAATCTCTTGACCTCAACATAATTGAAAATCTATGGATAAACCTTAAAATAGCAGTGCGTGACAGACAGCCCAGAAATCTAGAAGAACTGGAAGACTTTTGTAAGGAAGAATGGGCGAAGATACCTCAAACAAGAATCGAAAGACTCTTGGCTGGCTACAAAAAGCATTTACAAGATGTGATACTTGCCAAAGGGGGCAGTACAAGGTATTAACTCTGCAGGGTGCCCAGACTTTTGCAGACGCCATTATTTTGTTTTCTGTTATTTTGAAAGTGTAAATGATGAAAATTAAATCTAACTTTTTTTTTAAATATTATAAGAATGTCTCATCTGTAATTTGATGCCTTTTGGAGATTTTTCCATCATTCTTTGGCTTCTTTATGCACATTGAAATACATTTTTACCTGGGGTGCCCAAACTTTCGATCCCCACTGTACTACAAGGTCCTGCCTAAGCACATGGTATAATTAATCAATTTAATCAGATTCATATTGCATTGTACTGGAGAAGTCTCTGGTGTGTAAAACATGCTGCCTGTGACTTTTAGATAACTCTCATTAAGGCCAGTGTTGTCTGCTTTCATGATGGTGCATTTCATGCAGCTCCTTTGAGTATTTTATTTTTTTAGTTTTATCACAAGTTTAAATGTCTCAATTAATGAAATATCTATTAAATGTTTTGGTAAAATCCTCACAGGGAGCAGTGTAACACTCGTCAACCATCTTTACTACTTTGTTCATAGCAGTCATTTTTTCCAACCTCTTTCGAGATTGGTTGCACAGCTTTCCTCAACCAAACAAACATAAATATGGACAATAATTACACTCGGTAAACCTTGAAGCCTGTTAAAATATTTGAAAGAGCATACAATGCCTGACCTTAAAGATGCATTATGTAACTTTCCGACCTTATTATGTAACTTTAACTCCAGGTTCCGGACACATTCAATGACACAGTGACATTTTTATGTCCTGTGGAGCCGCTGCAAGAAAATCCCACTAGCAAAACGGCAACATGCCTAAAAGCAGGGCTGAAGTTTCTAGAGGTGGCACGAATGCTGCCAAATTTACCATGAAAGACTGTATAAAGTATTTGGGTTGCCATCACGTGAAAGGGCACAAGTAATTTGTTGCTATTATGGTAGTGGCAAAACGCTGCCCTTATCAGTTTTCAGAATCCATTGGAATTACGTCAATAGCATAAACAGTCGAAGAGTACAGTATTTCAAAGAATGTATGTCATTTTCTGTTGCTGGCGTCAGCATCTGGTTTTAAAGGGTGGAAGGAAAAGTGCAACAAACTGCAGCAACAACAAACACTGGCAAATGCTTTTAGAAAATGTGACATTTGCAAGAGAAAGCCACCACAATAACAGATAAAATTCATTGTTCTGGATGACCAGCCAATGTCTGTTGTGGAAAACGTTCACTGTAAGTTAAATTTCAAGATTTAGACCCAATATTGTCAGAGAGTAATGTTAAACTGACACAGGTCACAAACAGGAACCACACCACATGGAAACGCCAACTTGTATCGGACAGCTGGCTGTTGATAGAAGGGGGTACTTTTGAACTTGGGCAGATAACATTTTTACTCAGTGGGTAATATTGGAAAATTTAAAGTGTCATTAGGAAACATTAATTTTGCATTAAAATAGTGTTAAGAGTGCACTCTCATTTTAGTTATCTTTCAGTTGTGTTTAGTTGCCATAAGGCATTCATCCTCCATTTGTTGCATGCCAGCAAAATTGGTTTCTAAGTGCCTGAAAGTCTTTCTTCATTTTTTTAAATCACTTTTTATTGTCTGATTGGTTGACTGCTGTTATTGTAGTTTAAATATACCTTTTTCACTGCATGGATTTTGACTCAGTTGTAATAGCAGAGGTTTCAGTCCTGTCACATTGGGACTCTTCATGACACTAAGTTGTGATTTCATATGTGAGCAAAAACGTCTACAGTGAAGAACAACAACAATAAGCTGCTCTTTGTCAAATTCTGTTTTGCTCAGTTTAAAAAATATATTTCTTCTAATCGGCTGTGTTTACCAACTCAAACCCATTGTAGATGATGTCAGTAACATTTTATTTTATATTTGAATTAACTTGTTCCCCAACTCTTCTTTTATCACAACTCTCCCTGGAATTTAGATCCTTTATCTGTTGCTAGGCAACAGACAGTAATAATAAATGCAGCAGTCAGTGTTGGGTATCTAGAAGTGGTGCCCCACATAAAAACCAAACAGAAGTGTAGAATGAATGAAGTGATCTAAAAATAGTCCAGATGAAAGGGTTTTGGTGTGGGAGTATGAATGGTTTTCCAGTCTTTACTCCCTCACACACACACACACACACACACACACACACACACACACACACACAGCATTTTCCCTCATATGATGCTTCATATCAAAGAATACATGCTGAATTGAGCAGTTTGACCTGGTGTTTAATTTCAGTAGGACCTACATCTCGCTGCTTGTAGTGTAACAACATTTTCTAAAGCTACGCTTTCTGACACAGATCCACGCAAACATCTGCACTTAAAATAAACAAGTGACATCAAGTGAAGGCTTTTGTCACCAGGTGGATCTCCCTGTTTGTATAGTTTCTTACTAATGCGGTGTGGTTATCTGGCCTGACACTCCTCTGGTGCTGTAGATGGATTAGTTTGTCATGGTTCTTAGAAAGTGTATTTGCAGTTTGTACAGCAGCAAATTTGTGATGATTTCCATCCATGTTATCACTCCGTCCGCTCACTCATATTGGACCTGTTTTACATGTAAACTGTGTGTGTCTTTAGGGCAAGTGGCTGAAGAAGATCATGATCAGGGGAATGCAGACCACAGTCCAGCTGTAGCCAAACCAGTTTGTGTGAACGGAACAGAAGGGGGCTCTCTGAACAGCAAGGCCAAAGCAGAACGTAGATCCTCCTCCTCATCCAACCCCTCACGTAAAGGAATCTCCACAGCCAGCAAAATCCGCAAGCTCTCCACCTGCAAGCAGCAATGACACCTCACTTCTCCTCTTTCTACCATGGCAACAACCTACCTGGTGAGTGTGTTGACTTCAAAAGCTGGATTTGAGCATGTGCTTCTGAAGGGCACCTTTTTAAACAACTAAAATAGAGAAAAGGTTAAGAAACTGTGGAGAAAATGCTGCTGCAGCTCCAAATAAAAAGAAAAAGGAATGATGAAAATGTATTAAAACAGAGTGAGAAGGACTTGCAGTAAGGGGAAAATTGGGATGGAGAGAGAATCTGTTGATATTCAGCAAGCAATGCTCTGACTCACCATCTCTCCTAAGGCAAACACAGGAGAGTTTTCCTACACACTCACAAAAACTGCCTCTGGATTTTTTTTTCTTTAAATTTGGGATTTATCTATATTGAATATTTTCAAAGGGTTCTCAGTTGCTTTCATTTACATGACATGTGACAGATATTTGCTGCAAGTATGCATAAAACATAAAACTGATTGTCCTTTTTCACCAGTTACCACCCACAGCTGCTCTTTCTTTCTTTGCACACATACAAAACACTCACAACCCGAGGCTTTTCGTCACGGGTGCAGTGCAGAAGAGATGCTGTGTATTCATTTTTTAGGGGATGACTCACCCTGCATTAGATAAAGTAGATTGTGGGATGTCTGTCTCTGTCTCACTCTGTGGGTTGACTCTTTCCTTTTTAACAGCACCAGTTTGTTCTGTAATAAAGTTCGGTCATACCATTCAGTTTATTTCTGGGACACTTGCTTTTGGTCATGTGTCCAGATAAAAATACATCTCATATTCCACCGGATGTCTGTTAAATTCCTGCTGCCTCTGTCCCTTTCAGGTTGATCTGTCCTCATCCTTCTGTGTCTGGAGTTGTCACAGTTGTGAGAGAAACCTGCTGACATTAACCTTCCCAAAACCTCCTCAGACCACTGGCCTGCAGAGTCTTTTGAAGATGAAGTGCAAGTGATCAGGAGGAGGACAGCATGAAATGTTCTTTTTTGCTCTGAGACTGAGGCATTTGCCGTGAAGATGGTGTTTATTTTCTCCAATATTTTGGCTCCTTTGAACTTGTGTCATCCAGTTGTGTCCTCTGCTCATTTCCCCTCCCTCTTCTGTCTGTCCTCATCAGAGGGACAAGTGTTGCACCGGACGTTACAGACACCATCACCTCTGTTTCTGCTCATCCACCCTTCTTCTCACCTACTGTTTCTTTGCTTTTACCTTTTGTTTTTACAGAACCCTAATGGCAGTTTTTAATACACATTGTCATGTGTAAAAAGATTAAAGAGAAGGGAGAAAAAAAAAGTTATGAATAATTCTATATTCAAATCTTTGATGAGTTATTATGATAGTTCTACCATCAACATAAAAACTGCATGCTGTACAGAGCTGGAAGAAAGGGAAGGTGCTTGGTTTGTAGACAGACTGACGGACTGAAGCCCTAAGATCCACTGCTGACCTGTTGGGGATTTTTCATTTTCATTTATTTTTTATTCTTATTTTTCCAATGAATATTTTTTTAATTATTATTTATATAAAATGTGTCCCAAACAGGCTGTTTTGTTGGATTATCTTTTCCTTTTGCGTTTTAGTTTAACGCTTTTATTTTGCAATACAGCACAGTTTTTTACGTCAATATTTGTTATTTTTCCTGTCCGTTTTGAGGTTATTTTGATTTTTTTTTTTTTTTTTCAAGTAATCTTTTCCTGTCTGCAACCATTTTATAATCGGTACCAGTGCCGTTCGGTTGCAGACGGCGAGCCCCAACAGTTCACCCAGTCACCGGTTTTCTAGACGCTTTGATGTGCCGATCACATCAGCAGGAGCCCTGCCCCACTCTTACGCAGCCAGGACCATCATCAGCTCCTCACTGGGAATAGATCAGAGAGCAGGTGAGTCACAGCTGCAAGGGTGGGAGGGAGCAGCTCTTCCCACGTCAGCAAGGTTGACATAGAGGCTCTCCGTTCACAGAACACAAAAAGCAGTTCAGAGAGGATGAAGTGATGCCTTGTGTTAACAGGCTGAGGAACATTTCTGCAGCGTGATTAGTATGTGAGGACACACTTCAGGTTTCTGTTGTGTTGGGAATGATTGTGCTGTTTCAACATTTTCACAGTACATCAGCTCACACAAGTCACAACAGGAAAAAAAAGTCAGATGGGAAGTTGGTCCTTTTGTACCTTTTTTTTGTTTTTATTCAGAAAAACTTGGGAGTCCAAATTATTTGCCACAGTTGGTCCCACAAGGTCTGGCGTTTGTCAAAGCTGCAAGACATCTGAAAATCTTACAATACTCATTTTACAATAAAGCAGGTGGTGCCACTTGAATGAGGACAAAGACATGGATTCCCTTGGATAAACACAGTAGCTCAACATAAAAGTATGCGTGTGTTTAAAAATAAAATAGGGAGCATGCTTCAGGTGACAGTCCTCTCCATGGCAAAGATTTGAGTTAAAGCAACTTGTTCCAGAATTTGACAAAATGATCTAAGCTGCAATCAATTTCCAAGCAAGGTCTGTAAAAGTTCTTTTAAAAAGACAAAAATACATTTTCTGTCTTCCAGTACACTTCTCACTTATTCCACTGTAGTTCTCCCCACAATGTCCACCGTAACCTTTTCTTCTTCAAATTTCAGCAAAAAAATAAACACATATGATGCTCAACCGTGTATTCATGGAAGTTGGATGATATCTGCACGACTTAAACATTTAGCAGAGTCCATAGAATGAGACTCTGGAGCAAACAATAGAACTTTAGATAGAAAAGTTTGAGCTTTATCAGGTTTTAGCTACACATCTCAGTATAAGTTCAGCATTGGTTTTAGGCTTTTCAGGAAAATACAGAATATTGTTTTTTTTTGGTAATACACAGTTTTATCTGTTTCTGCTGGGAACAGACAACGCCATCTCTTTCCAGTTTCATCATCCGTTTCACAGCATCAACTCTTTGTCACTGGGCCAACTGTGTAAATGCCTGAGAGGATACCGTGTCGGTCAGTTTAACCATCATCTGTCTGTCTTCCCTCAGTTGAATGCGGGTGGCACTCCACGGAAGCTCCTGGATACTACCTCCTTAGTTCTGTGCAACAGGGACCAATGACTAATAAAAAAAGTATGAAGTGTTTGTGTAAAGATGTTGAATGCATGCTTTTCTTCCACTGCTTTGACTGCTTCTTGTGGTTACCATCTCATTTTACTTAAATGCATGGAGTGTTATCTACACACCCGATGGTGCAGTGTTTATGTAGAAAGGGTTAAACACTGAAGCTTTGTCTGTCCTATTACCACACACAAAAACAGCTCTCGCACATTTATTCTCACGATGAGCAAGACAAGGACACTTGAGGAGGATAGGGTTTCAAAATGAGAGAAATGGGTGACACCGTCATTGTCATTCTTCCCTTGAAAGTGCTTTTTGTCTGAAGTTAAAACTGTACAGTATTTAAATACACTTTTTTTTTTAACCTACAGAAGCATGCTAGAAACTCACAGTTAAGTCTGAAAATGTTTTTTTTTATGATGGTCTACATCTTATCTATGTGAGAAGTGCATTTGATTTTTACGAATGATTAGCAATAGAAAGGGATGTCACATGGCATTACCGTGGCAGTTAAGGTCTGAATGAATGCAGGACTAGACTGGCCGTCAAGAAGGTACTTCTGGCCTGTAGAAGACATCTGATAGTTTTCAACACATGTTTGAATTGCTGTGGACCTTTTTAGTCCAGATGTGTGGCTAATAAACACTGGATCTGAAAGAAAGCGATTAAAGAAATGGCATAGCTTACAGGTTATATTGGACTGAATCCAGGTGAGGCTGTGCGAGACACGGTGAGTTCACTCTCTGATCCTCCCTGTCTAGGTTTCTCTGCACTCCGCAGGCCGCCGTAAAGCCTTTCCTCCACTGACACCACCAGCTTACCTGTCACACTACTCTCTGCCTGCAGGGAAACCTCTGATAGGATAGCTTGACTACTGTTGTTGTTCCTGTTGTCCACTCTTGGATCCATGTGTGCAGTCGCAGTGCTCACAGACTGACTAGTTGTGCTTTCTATGTCCTTGTTTGGAGAGACTTGGCAGCCATCAGTCTTACCAGAGGACTCTTCACAGCGAGAGCTGCTTTTTGTTGTGTTGGTTACTTCACATGTTTTGCTTGCTCCATTCTCAGCAGCCTTCTCTGTAGCTCCTTCACTTGAGTGATCTCTGCCCTCTGCTCTCTCCTTGGCTGCCTCTTCAGAAGCCGCAACTTCACTGGCTTCTTCATCTGCAGCACTCGCTATGCGTGAGAGTGTGCTGTGATATCTTGTGTCCAGAGGGTAACCGGCACTGTCACCTCTCCTCAGTGGAGTAAACCTCTGCCTCTCCAAAGATGGCGAGTACCTTCCTCCAGAGACTGACCCTGGGTCACTGTATTGTTTATGTCCCTGCCACTGTTTTCGGAGGTGAACTCTGGATCTGTGCCTGGAGCGCAACGGAGAGTCCTGCCGGTCAAAGCGTGGGTCGTGACGAAGGAACTCATTAAAAAGAGCATCTGTCTTTTCATCAATGCTGTAGTCACGGCGGCGGAGACGAGGTCGGTGAGGACTGGATGGCTGGGTGACTGGCTTCAGCAGTGGAGACATTAATTGAGTTTGGGATTCTGGAGGTTTCTGAGGATGAAGGGATTTCAGGAGTTGATATGGTTCTAGAAGGGTGTGAGATAGGCCACCAATCTGAGATTTCTGCTTTCTTTTGTCCTCTGTCTCTGTGCTGTCTGCCATCTGGTCCTCCAGCTCTTCCGGAAACAGCCTGGCCTCAGTGCTTTCACACACTGATCCTTTTCTTCCTGAGCTGGTGAAAAACAGTCTTCTCTCAGATGCCGTCTTCCCCCGAGAAGCTCCAGGAGTCCCAAACAGCCGCATCTCTTCAGGGGCCCTGGATGGTGCTTCAATGGAGGCATAGCCACTGTCCATTTGAAGAAGCTTCCTGTTTCCTCCCTCACCCTCTCCTCCAGCTCCACTTCCCATCTCACTGTCCACACCTGATGCCCCTCTGGTCCCCATCTCCAACCCATCTCCCTCCCCTTCTCCTTCAGGTTCATCATCCAGGTCTTGGGACAAGCAGCTGTCAAGACCAGGACGAGTTCCTGCACCACCAATGGATGAGACGCTGTCTGCATCACTGCGGATGGACTCTCGATCTGTACTGCTCTGGTCTGAGGAAGCGTACTGCTCCAGAGAGGCTCGCAAGCTCCAAATGTCTCTATACAGGGAGGGAGGGGCCTCCGAGCTCTCCTGGCGAATGATGAATGTCAGAGAAGAGCCTGAGTCCGTCCTTTGTCTGGCTTCAGCTCCTAAAACCACTTCATCTCCATCATCCACCTCTGCCTCATTCTTTTTCCTCCCATCTACTGTGCTGCCATCTGTATTTGTGTCTTTTTTCTTTAACATGTCCTCAAATCTTTCCTGCATGGCAGCTTCTTGTTCTGCCCCAAACAAGTCATCATCTTCTACAGACTCAAGCTCATCTCCTGCTGCTTCTGTTCTTGTAACTGTTCCGAACATCGTTTCTTCTTCCACTCCGGTCCCATTAACTGTGGGCTCCTCTTGCCTTTGAACGGGATCTGATGGCAAACAGAGTTGTTCTCTCCTGGAGCTGATGCTACCGCCTACCTCCACCATGGCCTCCAGTTTAAGCCTGCAGAGATGAAGAGCACTTAGTTTGTCAGTGATTCTAACTACCTGGTGAAAATCAGGCTGCTATGGGCAGGGATGTACCTCCTGAGGAAGACTGGAGATGTGGCTGCAGCTGCAGGATGAGACAGAAACTCTGCAGAGAGGGATTGGAGGCCGCTGGTCTGGATGGGAGTATGTGGGAAAGATTCAAAGGCATCATCCGGGAGAGGAGAAGATTCATCTTCGCTGTGATCTGTGTTCTCACTTGCTGCTCTCTGTCTCTGAAAGGGCCTCCTCTTCGGGGACCCTGGTGGAAAGTCACACAGATTTGTGTTTCAGAGGGGTTTTTTTGTTTTTGTTTTGTGATTGCTTTTTCCTAAGCTAGGCATTTGTCACACATCAAATATTAGTCAAGGATACAATACACAAACCTTTGGCATCCAGACTGGCAGCTCGGTGACTGGTGTCAAACTTCCACCTTTTAAAGTAAGGCCCAGCCCCCTCCAGACTAGCATGCCGCCGCAGTTTAGAGAAGAAATGTAGAACTGAAGTCTGGCTCGGAGGTTGTGTGGGCTCCCCTCTCTGTCCCCTTTCGCTCTCGGCCTCCCCCCTGTCCCCGAGAGCTTCCATCTGACAGAAGAGATGAAGG
>JBBBVU010000008.1:12058884-12069945 GCA_037177055.1 Atherinosoma microstoma
TTGTTTTTAAAATCTTTTTATGTTAAGCTTGAGCTTCCTCCCACTCCTTTTGAGCATATTTCCAACATGACTATTGTATAATTAAATTGGTGCTGCTATTTAACATGTTCAAATAAATAAATAAATATGTTGATCTATCTTTCAAATGTACAATTCCTGTGTTGATTTTTCCATCTCATTCTGAAACCAAAAAGGGAAAAAACCTTCCAGTGGAGGAAAAGGTGCAATAAAGTCACCTGTGTTGGTTCAGATCCTCATCATTTAAACACTGGAGTCACTGGACTCCCAGTCTGTCTGCACAGTGATCAAGTTACATTTATTTCCATCAGTGAAAGAGGGTTTACAAAATTACACACTGTAATCCTGTTACCAGCTGTGCATGGAGTGGGACAGTGCCCTGGTTTTCTTTTTCTGGCCTGCTTTCGTTTTCTGTAAATATTCTTGAGAAAAGAGTGATGCTAAGCACTCAAATAAGCTACCGAACCCATATTACCAGCAACAACTAGGAACAAGCCCAAAAAATCACACTCAAACACAGATTGATGCATCATTAAAAGAAACTATGGTAAGAGCAGAAAAACTACATAAAACATGGAAACCATTAAAAGATATAAAAATGGGAGCTTTTCAATCAAATATAAATTATGTCACAGCTTCATCAGTCTAACCCTGGCCCTTTTTGTGCACTTTTACTGTTTGGATTGCAAGGCCACAATTTTATTTCCATCGTATGTTTTCCCATGGCATTGCTGCAGGTCTGCTGAAACTCTCAGCAGTTTTAAATCATCGTTAAAAACTTTCCTGTTTTCAGCCTTTTATGATGTGATATTTTCTCTGAGGGTTTTTTTCTTTTTTTCTTTCTTTATTCATTTTTGTTTGTTTATTTTGTGATAATACTTTTGTTTTTAATTCTTAATGCTTTCTGCACCCCGCTGTAATGTTTCTAATGTTTATATGTAAAGCACCTTGAATTGTCCTGTACATGAAATGTGCTACATAAATAAACTAGCCTTGCCTTGCTGGAGCTCATAACTCATTCCTTTAACCAGGCAGAGACATACATACGTCTGTTGTCATGTTTGGTTGCTATATGGACATCGATCCAAATATCAATGGTATCAATACCAAGGCTAGTATCACTCGATACCAGAGTGATGAGATCGATATTTTTCTTGCAGTTTCTCTTCTTTACTTTTCTTATGAATGAGATCCAACCAATACTAAGTTTTGCTTTTGATTAGTTAATTTACACTGTTGACTTTTGCTTATAAACAAAAAAAATGTGAAATTTCTCAGTTCTGCCATTCAGTTTAATAAAAAGTTTTATTTGACAAAAATCTTTGAACTGTGTTTTGTTATGAGCATAATGATGATCAATAATTAAAGGAAAAATCATTAAATGATTGTGAAATTTCAAACAAAAAAAAATTTGGTGTCAGTATGGAAATACTTGCCCAGGATTTACTTGGTATAGGATGCATTTGGTGCACTGGGTCCTATCCCAGTTGATGTTGTCTGTCATCCAAAATTCCACAATTTTGAATAAAGCATTAATACCTTGAATTTTCAATCTTCCCATTTCTGACTCCACCACTCATTGTACAGTACCACTCTGTGACACATGCATTAAGCAAAGAAAACATCTAAGTAGACTTCAGAAACTACTAAAATTGGGTTAAGAACTGTCCAACCCATTATTAAAACTGGAAGGATGGTGAGGAATAATCGTCTAATAGAAAGTAATGTGGTCGGGGAAAAAAATCCTGAATGATTGTGATCAGTGATCACTCAAAGGTTTGGTGAAATCAAATCAAAGAAAAACAGAACTCAGGGTTATGTTTAATAGTGAAAGTAAGAACATTTCCACAAGCACAATGTGAAGAGAACTCGAGGGATCCACTAATCTGTGAGGCTAACTCCAGAAAAAGGCTTAAATTTGCCAAGGAATATAAAGATTGGACTCTGGAGCAATGGAGGAAGTTCATGTGGTCTGACGAGTGCAGATTTACCCTGTTCCAGAGTGATGAGAAAGAGAGGCAGATGAAGGGATGCACCCATCATCCCTAGTGCCTACTGTACAAGCCTATGGGGGCAGTCTATAATCTGGAGTTGCAGCACTTGGTCAGGTCTCGGTTCAGCAACATTATGAGGCCAAAGAATGAAGTCAGCTGACTTCCTGAATATACTGAATGACCAGGTTATTCCATCAATGGATTTTTTTTTCCCCTGATGGCACGGGCCTATTCCAAGATGACTATGCCAAGATTCACTGCACTCAAATTGTGAAAGAGTGGTTCAGGGAGCATGAGACATCATTTTCACATATAGATTGGCCACCACAGAGTCCAGACCTGAACCCCATTAAGAATCTTTGGGACATGTTAGAGAAGGCTTTGTGCAGTGGTCGGTCTCTCCCCTCATCACTACTAGATCATGGTGAAAAATGAATGCAACACTGGATGGAAATAAATCTTGTGACATTGCATAGGCTTGTTGAAACAATGCCACAGCTAATGCTGCTGTAAGGCTACAGGCGGTCCAACAAAATATTAGTGTGACCTTTTGGTGGTGACTTTTGTTTTGGCCAGGCAGTGTATTTAATGAGTGGAATTAATGCTGAAACACACTCTCAAGTCGTAATGATTCTTATCCATATATACGCTCACTCACACACTTGCATAGACAACACAACTGCTCCTCTCTGATTAATACTCTCAGTCTGGGCTGAGCAAGGCTAGGGATGCTAATCGAAACATCAGCGAGACCCTTAATTCAATTTCCCAGCTCTTCTCAATGAGAGGGAAATGAGGCCTACGCAGGCTAAAAATGGAAATCAGAGGAGGAGGATGCCGACACACATGAGCAATCCCCACAAAAGACTTTCTTGGCCCTTTTACCAATGTCAGTTTTATAAGAGAGTGGGGAAATAATTGGGCTCTTTACACCATCACAAATGTAATATTTATCAACTGCAACATTTAATGTTGTTTAATGTATACAGCTTTGAAAGGATGTCATCACAAGTGACAAAAACTGTGCTGAAGCTCTTCCTGGAGCACAGTCTAACTATAAGACAATGACTTTAATAGGAGCTGCAGCGTGGTCACCTCAACAAAATCTAAAAGCCAGCTAGTGCCCATTTCAAGTTTCTGTCTGACCAGAATTGCAACGTCCAAGTATATCGTCTTTACTCCAACAAAAGAAATTTAAAAAAATTTTTTAAAAGGCACAACACAGCACCTGTACCTTTCCCATCCCGTGGAGAGGAAGCAAAAACAGCAGATTTTATGGTTCTAATGGTACTAATCAATCAGTCTGTGTCCGCTTAAATCAGAAGTTCAATCTAACAGCAGAAAGTCATAACATGAAGGAGAGAATTATGCTGCTGAACGAAAGAGGCTGTCATTCCCTGTTCATAAAAGCAGACAAATCTGACAATGAGAGTCTTCATGTAGGAAAATACATGTTTTAAGTCACCGTCAAATCTGCTTCAGGCCACATGTTAAACTGAACCCCTTGTCTCACAAAGATACCATACATTTCATTTTCCTGGTCTGCCTACAGACAGCTGATGCCACTGAAGACACAAAGTAGACTGTGTTGGAAGCCGTGTGTCTGATACACCCACAGTTACATGTGTATGAGCTTCAGAGCATTTGTGATTTAATCAAATCTGCTGTTTTTACAAGCTCCGCCAAACAAGAAAAACAGCTATATCAATGAAAAAAAGCTATATCAATGAGCTGGAAAAGCAAAAAGCATCTCTTCAGTCTCAAGGCCATGTTTCTAACACACTACAGCTCTTCCTCTGCACTGACTAATTTAACTAGCTGATAAATAGCAACTCTTACTGCGGAGAAAATACATGCACACAAATTTTCAGTGCTGTTTTGAATCAACTCATCTTTGGATACAGACCAGACTGTACACCATCACTTCTCCACCTGCAATATGATGCTTATGACTGCAGCATTGTGTTGTTATCTCAACATGTCTTTCCTTGTAGTTTCTATGTTAGTCAAAGTCCAGTTTGATTCATGGAGTCATCATACACCAGAGTCACTAGCTGAAGGTGTGGACAGGATGTGTTGATGGTGTTGACAGAGGAGGAGTTCATATGCAGCAGTACTCACAGTGGAATTCTCTGTCAGACTTGTCAGAACGGGCAGATCATTGCTCATTGTCCAGGTCAGTGTGAGTGAGCCCTGCATGAGATGAAGAAAGTGTAGAGTCAGATGGCTGGGCATTAATATAACTTCTGTTTTCTGATACAGAAACTTCAAAGTTCAGATGATTTGGAGAATAAGATTAATCTCAACAAATTCAATGAAAAGACCTCAAAGCCAGAGTTGTATTGAGCTCACTAATTAGTTTTCTCAGTGAGGCCTGATTTAGCTCATTCCTCTGTACCACAGAGCAACATCAACATACAGTGAATTGTCATGGTCAGCATATTCCTGCATTACGATAAAAAGGGAAACTGTAGTGTATTTTTTTAAATTCTATCTGGTGATGGGTATGCAAATTAAATGTAATTTAATCATCTACAACTGAAAATAGTCCATCTCCAGAACACAGTTCAAACCACATGCTGATTTGCAGGTTTGTTATATTGATTTGGATCTAAAAGAACCGGCATACATATTGTGCAAAAAAAAAAAAGCTACAAACTTACATTGCTTTACCACCTTTTGTTCTTTTTTGTCTAGAATTCTCTGTTTAAGCTCCTGTTTCTTTGAGAGACCCCCAAAAGCACAGATTGCTTGGAATGGTAAAAATGACAGCTGTTCATTCTTTGTTAGATATAGCTGCCAAACTTGCCTCTTGGTAGATGCTATCCAAATATAACACAGAAATGTAGACAGATAACAATTGTTAGGAGTAGAAAAAATTCAGGAACAGTGTCATCTGTGGGAGAAAATCAATCCCTTTGGTGATGATAAGGGGAAATACAACTTAATAGGTCATCTATGTGTCATGTATGTAAAAGAAAAGTTAAATGATACATTGGTGGAAAGCAAAGAGGTATATGGCTCCTTGAATGCTGTCTTGTATCATCACTGCTCATTCATAGGTGTGCGCACAGGCTGTTCCCATTGGAAGACTATTTTGTGGTCAAAGCTTGTCCAAATCAAATAAAAGCTGGTCCTGCTTTATTGGACTTAATGATATTATTTCCTTAAAGCTGGCAAGTGTTAGTAAAACTACATGTAATACATGTGAACAGTCTACCGTCACTTCTGCTGGTTTGTCTGGTACTGAATCTAAAATCTTGTGCTTCTGGGTTTCAGCCTGAGACGCAGTTATGTACCATAAATGCAAAGAAATAACTCTTATCAACGGGAAACTGTAATTAAAATGAAAATATGGCTTTTAGAGGTTGAAAAAATCTAAAATCCAGTGTTTGATGCTGAAAAGGCAAACACATCCAGACTTTCAGCCTTGAGCATGATGAGTCAAGATCCTTCATGGGTATTAAAAATAAGAAAATAAAAATACACGCCCCTTGAATATCAAGTTTGTGATTCAGGTATTACAATTTTAGATCTGATGATACATTACTGGCTTTACATTCACGAGTTACACAGAAGATTAAACAACTGTTCAGATCAGCTGTTCTAAGGGCCGACTGTGTCCAAAGATTTCTTTTATCTTTTTTTTTTCCGAAGACACAATAATCTCTTAAATGACCATTCTGAATGTAACATATGAAACAGCAGAGAGCAGCTTGTATAACATCAACCCATAACTGTATTCCTCACACACGCTGATAACGGCACTGCACATTCGCTGAGAGCCATATTTTATGTAATATCTCAGACAAACCAGCAGCTCAACGTAAAGATGATGTGACCACATCTCTGAATAGAAAAGGCAAATAATGCACATGTTTGTCAACTCATGTTCTGTTGAATTATCTTCATTGAAGCTTAATGCAGCACCAGCGGGTTATTCTGTCCTAACATTTGCACGTGTCTTGAGGGTTTCTCTCTTGTTCAAGACTTCACTGTAACAGAACAGACTGCGTATAAAGATATAGTGATGTTAGAAAATTTGAATGTAAAGTACTTTCTAGAGGAATTAAACAAGGTGGTGTTTTGCTGTAAAAATTTGTGTAAATTGCCACAACTAACCCTGGGGGTTGACATGAGGCACAATATTTGGAAAGATGTAAATATGTACTAAAAAGGTTTTGACCCTCGTAGTGTGAGAATGAATTCATGCTTGGGGCACATCTTTAATTTCATTCTAATTAATTTAGCAGAAGATTACAAATATTCTGTTATTGCTACTGTTACATCCTCTCCATTTTCTCAGCTTCATCCTCATTTTGTCAGCAAATAAATTCAAAACACTGACTGCAATTGGCAGAAAAATGATCAACGTGTGAATGAGTGCACGTGTTAGTTTTTGGGCTTTAATGACATGTTATAGTCCCACATCATCTCTGGTTAAATCATCCAGACAGATGGACGAGGCGGCTCACACATACTCAGATGCCAGAGCAGTGATGCTGATTGTGTTTTGTATATCTTTATAGATAGGCTACCATCACTAGTAGATTAAAGATGAAGAGAGGGGGGGTGCTGTAGGCTGTGTATCATATGTAAGTGGGTGATGAAGTGCACCAGATGTGCTGTGGGACTATCTTACGGTCTATTCGGGTGGTGTTGAGGGAGCTTCCCTCCGCTCTGTGCAGAGTGACTTCAGCGATCCGCTGCAGCCGGCGGCGCTCATAGCGGCAGCATCAGCAGCATCTTCCCGTCTCCTCCGAAAAGCCGCCGATCAGTAGCCTACTGTCCCATGTCTTTGCATCGCTTGCTCTCAGCCTGCGGGAAAATAAATCACAACTGTTCACACAGGAGCTTTCATGTGCCAGACTTACGGGAAAGGGGCTCCGCAGCGGTCCCTGTGCGTCAAACACTTCTTAATAAATCATATGCTGCGATTATATCTGGAGTCGGCTCTTTCCCCTATCCCGCATCTTACATAATGAAATAGTGCCACATTACACCATGAGCACGCTTGTAGATCCGTGCGAACTAGTCAGATTAAGTGAGAGGGACCAAAAACAGGACTCACCCGGTTGTAGACTCGGTTTGAAGCGGTCCACAGGCAGCCTGCCCCATCTGCATACTTTAATTTGGGCTTCAAATAAAGACTCTAGTTATGAATGAAACCACACGCGATTAGACACACCCACCGCCCGCTCCCCGATGCGCCACGTGACCAGCGCCGATGATGATGGTGGGGATGATGTGAGATGGAGGAGAAAACCCGTCTTCATTCACAGCAGTCGCTCATGAATGGCAGCAGCTGACGGAGAGGACTCTGGTATGACTATGATTGATAAACGTATTTGAATCTAGGTCAATGCAACTTTTGTAAAATTGTTCAAAATGTTTTCAGTTTGACGTGTTTAAATCTGCCTCTGTATCCTTGTAGTGAGATAAGATGCTAGAACAGACAGATGGTGCGGTAATCGTTTTTGTAATCTCTCTTTTCGCCACATGGGGGCAGCATTGCACTAACTGAAGACTCGATGGAGGTTCAAGATGTAGGTTTTGTTTTCTGAGTCAAATCTAGGTCATTTCACTCTAATTTGGGACAATTACTAGCTACACATTATTATGAGTTTTAACCAAAAAAACCACAGTAAAAACACGTAACATGCAGCTGTTTCTTTTAATGAAGGGCAATGTGGTACACTGTTGAGATAATCTAACTATAAACTCACAATAAATACTGAAACTCAATAGCCTAACAAACATTTAATAGCCTATAAATGCAGTTTGGAGAGTTTGTTGTTTATTTTAAAGTTTTAGATTTATTTATTGTGTCCTCTCCGAATGTTTTTACACCACACAAAGATTCTCTTGCATTTATATCAACACTTATCCGAAAACACAATTTTCAGTCTCTACCTTTGCAGTCTCCGTTCTGGGTGATGTAAAGCTTTGCTTTACCCACATAGAAGGAGGTCTTATTTGTGCTTGCATCATAACCGATAGGAGGGCAGTCAGACATCTGAGAATTAATTTTCTGCCTCAATGCAAAAATGTCAACCCACAGTAAAACTTTGGAAAACTGACTCACAGCTGGGTCAGACTGAAAAACATAAATAGCAGCACATGAGAATCAGTTCAGAGGAGCTAAATGGCCTGAATTCAATTATTCACTAGAGTACTTAATACTGTGTACTGCAGGAATGAGATACTGAATTGTGATTGCGCTTCTGTCCTTTTTGTCCTTTCTACAAAAAGTTTCATGGCCTCATAAAATGTATATGGCATTGCAGTTCATTTCTGGAACACTTTCAGTCATCACTGCTTGCCGACGAGGGTGTGCTAAAAGTCATAGTGACCTCTTCAAACATCTGATGACATTTTCAGGAAACAGCTTGAGAACATTCGACCCAGCCTTTAATTACAGAAATTATAATAATAGATATCTATTATGAGTGTTATAGGCTAATATGAAAAAATATACTCTTTGAGCATTTTCACAACTGGATTCATTTGGACACAAAAAACTGTTGCATAAAGACTTAATTTTGGTCTTTCTACATGTTTGATTTGTGTCCTTGTCCTTATGCATCATACTGGTATGTCATGCATTTATATTATGTTCGTGGAACCATTTTTAGCATTTCCTCAAAATATTGTATTGCCCCTGCAGCAATGTGTTGTTATTAACAATAACCTTAAATAATTTCCCAGGTTTCTCACCTTACTTCTTTGTTGCTTGCTACATTCAGTTAATGCAGCAGGTTTTCAGATAGCTGCGATAGCTGTAGGCTACATTTTAAAATGTAAAATGTAGAATTTGTTTCATAGTGCAATCCCTTAGAGTTTCACACTTATATGCACGTCAGGTTTTGGTTTGTTAAGCTGTAAAAACATGAGCACAATGGCCAACAGAATGTTATCACAGAACCACAGAAAGTGGAGCAATGTTTCATTGTTTGAAATGACTAATGTTTATCTTATTGAGGTTGCCTCTAAAAGTATCTATTTTAATCCAAACCATGACCTTTTTCTTATCAGAGTTTTGTAACCTGAGCTAAAATTATTAAACAAAAAAGGGAGGAGGTGGTCTCAGAGAGAACTCAGATTCCAACTTCCTGTTTTAAAGGCCTCTGATTAAATATTTTCTAAATTGCAGATTTTTCTTGCTGTTTCTTCAAACCTTTACTTTTTTCTAGATAATTAGTGTAGTTCCCCCCCAAAAAAGGCTAAGCAGACTGAGAAACTGATAACTTCTTCTGTGGTGGACCAGTTGGTCTGTAACAAGCCTTTCTGTGATATTTGTTCAGAGTTCATTTATAATTACTGAAGCCCCATGACTGATGTATTTTCCTCTCCAAACATAACTAAATAAGGGCAAGATGCTGTTGCAGGAATAAAGAAAGAGAAGGCATGCTGAACATGAGTGCTTTTTCCGTAAAATTAGACAGAAGAAAGTCTTGATGTCCTTGGTGTGGGACACTGTCATTAAATTCATGTAAGTGAGACTTCACTTATCGGTGGAATCTAACTACACCATGAAGGAAAATATATATTTTGTTAAATATATTACAACCAATTAATTCATGTGTTAATATGAAGTTCCCCGACCCTACTGCTCCCATATTTCCAAGAGCTTAATATGTCAGGCTGATCATTTTGTTGAGTTTGTTCACATCAAATTCATCCAGTAAATGAATGAAGCAACATCAGGGGTTCATATCTTACCTGGCTGTATCATTTTTGGTGCATCTAAGAGGTATTACAAAATGTATTGTCCTTTATGTTAATCCGTAAATGAATTAATCTGATGCTTTTTCAAGGAGATTTTGATCATGTTCTGGCGTTTTGAATCTATATCATGTCAAATTTTGATTATTTGCAACAGCTCCATCAGAAATGAGAATCGGGCTTCATGTGAGCAGATAATTATAGCAGGTAGCTCAATGCATAACACTTTACAATCATAAGAAGGGGCATTTATGGATGAGCTCAGTTATGACTTTCACATTTGAGATCAGTAAAAAGACCTAAATATTCTCTTTTCTCTGTCTGCATTTCATACAAAGTCACACTCGTGAAATGAGATTATAGGTGAAATATTCAAGATGAATTTCTCACATACAAATGCTTTAGCTTAGAAATTCCAGGATGTCTAAGGTGCCACATACCACAGGATTGAAACATCTGGGAAATGATGCCTGGAGGTGGGAGGAATGTGAAGGAGAGGATGAGAGCTGTGTGTTTGTGTGTGTGTGTTGCTGGGTGGTTGACGTCAGAGCTGCGTCTGTGCATGCTCCGGAGAGCAGGACATCCTGTGGAATTGTTCTCGCCGATGGTCGAAGAATGCAAAGCAGCAGCCTCTCCCGTCTCGCTCATCTCAGCGAAAAGCTCAGGGAGGAAAGGCTCTCCATCAAAATATCACAGGGTCACTCAGTTCATCGTGTTATCTACAAAGAGGAAAGACTGAGGAGTGGTCAGACACATTCATTTTGAAATCCAGGGAGATTTAACAAAAATATTTGGGATTTGAATTATTTTATGCTTATGTGACATGAGCTACTAAATAGCACTGAACGTAGTACATCAGCATTTAAAAGAAATATGCAAAAAGAGAAAAAACTATGAAATTGCAAAAACAAAGGAAGACAGAAGAAAACAGTAAAGGAGTATCTCACACGCTGCAGGGATTTCAGACAGATGAGAGGGAATGAGACAAACACTACCTGTCTGCCTGCAGGAGTGAGGTGAATATGGGTGTGGGATAGGGTTAGTCACATGAGTGGAGTGACGCAGGCTATAAAGCGGGGGTGTTGTTGGTGCTGCTATTTTTAGCCACTGTGAGGGGACACATATTAGCTGCATTTTTCTGCTCTCACCAGCTTCATACGTCACATTTTATTCCCCTCCACCATGCATCATGTAACAGGAGCAGCCAGAGATCCTGATGTGGACCAGAGATTGGACATGACGTGAATACCAAACAGCCATGATGTGATTAGCTGTATTCCGTCAGCATCTCCTCCCAAAGGCTGAAACATGAAACTGAATAGAT
>JBBBVU010000008.1:12070045-12091226 GCA_037177055.1 Atherinosoma microstoma
ACCAAACAGCCATGATGTGATTAGCTGTATTCCGTCAGCATCTCCTCCCAAAGGCTGAAACATGAAACTGAATAGATCAATGTGAATGTCCATAAAGAGTTTCCCCGATTCAAGCACAATGCATGTTGGGAAAGGCTTCTGTAATTTTTATTACAAAAAAAAATCTATATTGAAAGATTTGTTGACTTACCTTCTCAATACACTCAGCTAATCCCACAGTTTGTTCTACCTTTAAAAGTCACCTTAGTTACTTCCAGTTACACAAATGTTTTGTAGAATGTATGTAGTGACACACAAACGTTTTACACCCCCCAACCTCTGCTTCTTTTTAACTAGAGTGAAAAAAGAAAGGGGTGTAAATGTGTAAAAAGGGACAACTTAAGATCTCAGATCTTTAGGCTGTTGGTGCTTTCACCTTTCCTTTCATCGCTTTGTAGTATAATTGTAATACTTCTAATAAAATGACATTTTTGGCTGCAATGAGTGAAGATGTGCTCTCAGAAAAAAAAGAAGACCCCCCAAAGGCCTTTCCAGCAAATTCTGAAGGCAGACATCATAATCTCTGTAAAACATCTGAAGATGCCTTCAACGACAGGATAATGATTCTGGCCAAACCTTTAAATCCTAAGGAGATTTTGCCATGGCTCTCAGCCTTGAACATCATTGGTCAGCCTCCAGCAATAACCAAAAAGCTCCTAGGTGGAAAAGGTGTTTACAAGCTGCAATATTTGCCAAAGGTTGTAACACGTAACCAGCTGACATCCTGTTGAGGGTGCCCACACCTGATACTCATGCATGTTGTTTATGATGCAACAACTGAATGCTGCCGATTTTTCATGACAGAGTTGCAAACATTGTGATTATTTTATTTTATTTCCTTCTTTTAAATGCTTAAAAGTATGTCATGGAAGAGAATCTCCTTGGAGGGATGTAAGTATCATCACAGGGAGTCAGACCTAATCATATCTAAACATACGCTACATTTGAGTGTATTTGTTTTTGTTAACGCTTACGGTTTTGAACAATCCTCCATCAGTTGAGGTATGACGGTACAGTCTTTCATTTCATCAAAACGGGAATTTGACATAACATCCTGTACAACTGTAGTGCTGAACGGATTGCATCAGTTATGAATGGGCTCAAACTGGGGTTGAGCCTTGCGGTGAGGAAAGCCTTCTGATTGGTCAATCTAAGCTCGACAGCCTTGTGGCTCTCGCTGATTGGCTGTAAATCCATATAGGCCGGACTTTCTCCGGTAGGGTTGGGTGTTTTACGTTTGGAGTAGAGCTGCTGTTGTTACACTCAGAAAGAGCTACTATCACACAGAGTTGTGCTTGAGTCGTCCGTTTCTCTTAGTTTTAAACACGTTTCACGAGTTCCGAAGAAAATTTAAGAAAGAAAACTCTGCAACAGAACCTCACTCTCGATGCCAGCGACCAGCATCAGCTTTTAAACAAATTGCAACCAGAGACTGTGAATGGAGCAACAGCATCATCAGGGTTTTTGTACCTTCTCCCATCCCCTGTCTGCAGATCGGGCTGGAGTCTCTACTGGTCAACCCATGATGCGTTTGTCTATCACGTCGACAACCGGCAGCCCGGTGGAGCTCACTATCCCGCGAGGAGAGACTGCGGAGGGCCTGAAGACACGCATCTCCCAAAAACTCAGACTGCAAACGGACAGAATCGTTCTACTGCATAAGAACAGGCGAGTTGTGCTGTACTGCATCCTATATGAATCAGAGTGTGGGATGGGTCTGAGTTGTTGTTTCACAGAGTGACTTAAAAATGTACTTATTACTTCCTATCTCACATGGATTATAAATTATAGGCACCTGGCTGTGGGGAAACTGTTGGAGCAAGGAGTGACAGATGGCAGCAAACTAACCCTGGTCCCAGTCATTGAATCTGGTTCAGCGGTAAGTAAACCACTGTTTTCCTTGTGTTAACTAATATTGCAAAATGTCAATTGTCAGACTTGTTGATGTTTTACTTTTACTACCACAGTGCTCCATGGCCAGAGAGAGGACGATGAGGGATGTGTTGGAAAGTTTAACAGAAGTCCAGGTAAGACTTTAGTTTAGCTTTTTGCTGTCTTTATGCTTTCACTGAATGGAAACATGTTCATGTACATTTTATAAGGAGAATGGGAGATATTGTGTTTGTTTGGGGGGGGTCTACATATTTGTTCGATTCTTGTAGTAGTTAATAAAAACTAAGCTGATGCCATTGTTCAAATAGTTGAAGGGTTTTTACATTTATCTTGCTCAAGGCATCTTACCAGAAAATCACCTCATCTGGCAGTCCAGAGTGCTTTTGGTCAGAAGAATGACTCAGTTGAGGAGAATCCCACACAAATATGTTTTGATTTCTTAATACAAGCATGTATTGGCATGCAAATATTGTTGCATAATATCATTAGAGGATACCAAGAAGCTGTACACACTCTCAAAATCCCCACATGTATATCAGGCAGTCATAGCATTACACTGAGTTGGTCCCTTTCATATTTTCAGTCAGGGAGTGTGAAAAGAACATCTGTGGGTGTCATGGAGTCATCCACGATGACTTACCTCTTTAACATTACACCTCTTTTGCAAACACCACATGCTCTGCCATCAGCAGCTCCGCCAAATTAAACATGACTGAAATCCAAATGACTTTAGGACTTCTTATTTCTCTTCTGATTGTCTTGCAGATTAATGACTTTCTGTCGGGGCGCTCGCCTCTGGCCCTCAGCATTGGAACCGGTGCCCACACCATGTATGTGCAGCTCCAGCTCTCTGCACAGCAGGATGCCCAAGAGCTGCAGCAGGACAGGGACTCTAAAGCTCTGAGCAGTTGTCATCTTCAAACTGGTCCACAGACATCCGGCACTGTGAGCCACCTTGACTCTGCCTCCACATGCTCCTCCACAGGATCTGCTACCTCACAGACTTCCTCTCCAGTCCAGCTCTCCACTGACTCTTCATCCTTCGTTCAGGGTCACACCCAGAAACCCAGTTCTTCCTTACACTCATCCAGCTGTACCCCACTTGTAACATGCCAAAGTCCCTCTTTTGTCGAACCTGCTCACAAGCTTCCTTCCCCATCGGGTTTACCACGTTGCAGCGGTCCACTGCAAGCAAGCACACCAGTCTGTACAGGCAGACCGTCTGGCTGCAGCCCCAGGCCCCCAAGCCCAGCATCAGCCTCAACCTTCTCAGAGGTTGTACTATTTACGTGTGACAGAAATTCAGATAATACATTTCAAATGATGGATTTGAGATATTGTTGTGTTAAAAAAACAAAAAACATTTTCCTTATTTGGGTATGTTTTTCTTCCACATAGAGTGATGTTACAGCAAAGCAGCCAGGAGCGGTCATAGAAAGTTTTGTGAATCACTCTCCAGGTGTCTTCTCAGGGACTTTTTCTGGTAAGTCTGGAGCAACTGACAAACACACCAGCGATACATCCGTTTTGTGGTAGTCTGACTAAGATAAATCAATAGATACTGTAAATGCAGGTTAACATACAGTTGTATAACAGAATTAATCTAACAGAGCTCTGTTACTTCTCTCATCAGGGACACTGGCCCCTTCCAGTCAGAATGGTGTTAGCAATCCTCGTCGTGGCATTACAATCATTTTCCAAATCCTCCAAGACCTCCTCAGAGCTGCGTACCACCACCACCAGGGGGCTCCATCTCCTCCTCCTTCTCCTCACTGCTGTTCTGCCTCAAACCAACAGCCCGGCCAAGTCACTGCAGAGGAACAATGTAAAGCAAGAAGCAGACCACCGCTAAGCCAGGGGATGGAGTGCAGTGGTAAAAATTATATTTTAGTCACAGAACACTGAAAAAAAAAAACAGCTAAACATTTCTCAAATGTATGAAGAAGCCTTTTCATTATGATGTTTAGCATCTGGGGCTTTAAGAAATACAGATGTTTGTTCCTCTGCCAGAGTCAGTTGAATTTCAGAAAAACTGGTGGAGATTTTGTGCATTCACAAAATCAGAATTTTTATTCAATACATTGATTTATCAATCATTTAGAAATACTCGGCAAAATTTTCAAAAAAAATATAGTTTGTTGCCAGTGTTGAAGTATAACTAATGTACAGTACTTACTCCAACACTGAGCTGCATGTAAGCTACTTTACTTCATTCATAGAATGCATCCTGATCATTTGAGGTGTGTTTTTTATTTTTGTGTGGCATTTTTGACGTGCAATTTCTTGTCTCTGCAGCAGGCAAAGAAAGCCAGGTGCTGCATTCATCCACAGAGGAAAATAAAACTCTGCATTGCAAGCTAGAGCACCTCCAGCTTTTGATGCATCAGAGGCGTCTACGCAGGCGGACTCGCCGGAGCTCACACCTCTACCAAACCGCTCGTCCAAACCAGCATCGCCACTATTGCTCTTAGTCATCTGGATGGATAATAACCACTCACTGTGACAACCTCGGTGGCTTACTAAGCAGGAGGTGAAAGTCGGTGAAATCAAAATTGATCTCTGATTTTACAGTAAAATATCTAGAGAGTGCAGAAGGTCAATTAACGTCGTGATGCTGTTTAAGTGATTCACATTGTGGGCTTTTTAGAAAAAAATATGAGTATTGACATGATTCAGAGTTTGTTCTCGAGGGCCAATAACTCACATTTGTAGCACGATGTCATAAAAAAGCTCTGTGTGTTCTTGTGTCATCCGTGTCTGTGTTTGGTCTAAATACTTTGTGTATTTGTCTGTGTAACCCCAAGTGTCTGAGAAAAAGGCAGCTGAGCTTCCTTTTGGTTCTTGTAAAGGTGTCGCTTTGTTCAAAAGTAATTCTCTTTTTAAGACTTGCCTGTTCTGTAGGTGCTCTGGGACAATGCTCACCCAAAATTGACATGAATTGAGGTGTGAATTGGGGTGAAGCAGTGTAGGGAGGGGTATAACGACTGCATTGTATGTAGCTGATAGGTGATGGTGTGAACAATCCCCCCTATTGAGAGGTGGGCCTTTGCTTCCTTCACCAGTGGGAATATCCCCAGGTTGTATTGTAAGTGCATTCTTGATGTGCATTTGTTGTTTCTCTGACGTCCTCTCAAGTAATGTTGATGTAACTGTCCAATAAGCTGATATGTTCTGTAAAGATTCATTCTCCTCTCGGACATTCATGGACATTTTTTTTTTTTACCAAAATGTCATCCACATAACCAAATCACTTACTGGGTGCTTTACACCTCCTATGTAAGAAAGGAAAAACAAACTAAAACTGAATGTATTTGTCTGTATTTTAAGAAAAAAAAAAGATTTTATGACTTAGTTTCTCCTTTTTGTATTCAAGAGCCTTAATTGTACTTGAATGTAAAGAGTGTGTTTTCTTTGAAAAAATGTTCCCTTTACATTATCTGGTTTTTAGTATTAAAACTCAAACAATGATGAAAATGTGCAAGGAATAAAGAAATCTATGAAAAATATAAACATCTTGCAAGACAAGCTTTCTTACAAAGATAAATGCTTCATATTAATGCAATAATTCCTAAACTTAACCCTTATCAGAAATGTGTAAAATGAGCTATTGTACTATTGTTATATTTGGTTACTGATTGGATGTTGGCTGAAAAGTAATAATGGGGAAGAAGCTTGTAGTTTTTTCAGAGAAAACATAAACCTGATAAAACATGCCTGAAAATTTACAAGTTCTTGAAAAAAAATAAACATTTAGACTGATTGTGTGGAAGTAATGATAGTTTACTGATCTAGAAAATAAAAATCCCTCTTCTTTGCATTTTTTTTGTTGAATTTATTGTGTTATGTTTGTTAAAAACCAATTTCAGTTCAGTGTTTTTGGAAATGCGTAGCTGTTACCTTTCCCCCAGTGAAAGACATAAGAAATATGAAAAATGCATTTTTGTTCAAAGCTTTTTTCATCTTTTTTTAATTTCTAAATTTTACTGTGATGTTAGTATGCCTTCATGCACACACATGATAGTTCATTGCCATGTGAGGCAGCTAAATATTGCAGACTGAGATTGTGCAACACTCCTCCATTACTGGTGTTCATAATTCTACCCAATGCTAACCTTTGATACGTTTTGATAAAGACCTGATCTTTCATTTCTAGGTTTGTTTAATTATTCCGTTTCTAAGCAATGAACGGCACTGCTTAGTGCTGCAGCATGAATGCTGATGTGGTTGCAGGCCGAGCTCTTCTGACTGATAATCAGGTGCAGCAGCAGAATATACAGTAACAGATCTGACAGCAAACACAAGTAATGTATTGAAATCTTGCGCAGTCTGCGCTGCAGTTTCAGTGTTGATACTGACATTAAATTCAGACTTTATCAAATCAAGATAATGTGACACAAATTTCCTGACAAAGTAAATATATTTTTTCTATTTATCTTACAAGCAAGGACAGTGAGAAGTACAAAGTTGTTTCAACTGCACTGATTGGAGGAAGTAAAGCCAAAGATGCTTTCATAAGTAAAGACAAAGTCACTTAATCAGGCTGCACCCTGACAGACAGATAAATGTGGTGTGTGTGTTTTAGGACACTGATGAAGAGACATTGGTTAAAAACCAGTTCTCCAGCTTTTTTTCTATATCTTTGCAGGGGTCCTACAACTGGCTGATCTTGCTGTCAGTATCGTCAGATACTGATTGTTGGCGCCGGTAGACAACACCGGTGTTGTCTACCGGCTCCAACAGGCCCAAACAATGTCTCACCCCCCTGTGGGCAGGTTTATACAGCTTAGTGTTCACCCCTCTTCATACAACAGATCATTAGAGTGGTTTCAACTCCCTTCCTGCTTCAAACGACCCACTATCAGGCCCGGTGCTTTGTGAAAGCTCGTCTGGTGCTCCCCCACTAAGCACCCAGCTTCGAGTCCCCAGAATGACAAAGAAAGCTAACCAATCTGGCCCCTGAGCAAGGCCCTCAACCCCCAATGCTGGAATATAACATGCAACTAGGATGAGTTAAAAACAGAGAAAGAATTTCCCAAATGGGAGTAATAAAAGTATAGAGTAATATAAAGAGCACTGCCAGATGCATGTTGATGAAAGCAGACTTCAGGGTCAATATCTGACAGATCAGTTTGATAAGTATCTGATCTATCTGTCTTATGATTAGCTAAAGTAACTGTTTTGTGTTATGTGGACAGGCATGGCTGAGCTTTGGGCCTCCTACAGATGCTTCTTTTTGCATCCCACACAAACCATTCAAGCACAGGGCTTTCACCAACACATCAAACTCTCACATGGCCAAAGTAAGACCCAAACTGAGTTCACACACGTGATCAGTTCACGTCGTACATGACACACACATTTCCACAAATACAGCATTTAACAGCAAAAAGAAAATAATGCTGTTAATCCTTTTTCCTGTCAGTTGGTCGATGGACAATAGCACATTTGGGAGGGTTATTTTATGATGGGTTCTATAGTATACCCTTTGCTTTGTGATGAAGGTACATCACATGTAGTCTTTTGGTATTGCCTGACATGACTTTATATTTTGACATTTTTGGGTACTAAAACTGAGCTTTAAGCAAACCCCTAATGCCCATTCACTGTCTTATTGACAGATAAACATTACAACCCATTTGTTCTGCAAGTGAGGTGAAGCCATTTAAAGTGCACACTTAAAAAAAGAAGCTTTTCACTCACAAATCACAAATGTAGGTCTGAGGTTTTTGTGGATAAAACGTTTCCTTTTTTTCTCCGGAAATAATGGCAATACAGAAGACATGTGATATCAAGTGATAGAAAATAGTCACAGAGAGGCGAGAAAGAGATACAAAATAACCAAAAATGTTGATTAAAAAAGTTACAAAAAGATTGGGAAAAAAAGCATAAATTACCATCAAAAAGTTGGAAATTCTCAAAATTGCACCCCTTGTGTGAAACAAAGAGGTGACAAACAAACCAAAATAAAAGATGAAAAATTATAGTATCCTCCTGAATATCAATAGTTAATATTTGACGTATGTGGAGGACATTTGTAAACCCGAATATCTCCAACCCCCTGCATGCTACTGAACTAACTCTTTTTGTTCTCCAAATAGCACTTTTAGGAATTTTAAAAGATACCACACTTGTAGGGGTTGAGTTTTGGGAACTTTCTCTTTCTTGTCAAGGAAACTGGCGTCCATTACCTCAAAAACATTTGATGGGATGGAAAGTACGTGCTTCAGTATACGACTGTCTGCTGTTTTTTTTGTTTTTTTCTTTTTCTTTTTAAATAAACTTTGCTCTTCAAAAAAAAACTTTTTTTTAATTCTATTTACCCTCCAAACAATTGGGGAATTAAAATAAATTGGGCAACTTCTTTTACCCTTGTAGTCAGTAGGATACAATAGTGAACAAATGCTTTAATATGAAAAACAAAAAAGAGACACAAAATAAGGAACATGAATAAATGATCTATTGCAAAATCATCAGAGAAAACCAAAAACATTGTCAACTTAATCATGCTAAATTGTGCGCTCAAAAGGAGAGATGAAACAGCTATGACTAAAAACCAAAGGGATTGTAGTTGTTTTGTGTTACTTTCAGCATGGATATGTTTTTCTGGTCGTTTTTGTTTTATTATCTATCGATAGGCCAACCTTTTGCAACAGTAGAGGCAGTTGTGATCAATATTCATTATATACCAATACACAATGTGATCAGTAGGTGGCAACCATAAACCGTAGGGAGGAAGTGCGGAGTTTGAGACCCGTTAAACTGCAGAAGAAGAAGTGGGTCGCAGCAGATATAAAAGCAGAAAACTCCTTCTCTTCTTCCTCATTCGACCTACATCTCCACCCAGAGGAACGTTCGTCTTTAGTCTATAAGACCACAAAAGGTAACCGCATTTTCACGATTTGTTATGCTATTTATATTTTTTATTTAGAAATAACAGCATGCATTTATATAGATATATCATGATTTATATTAATGTCTCAAAGTTGAGTAAAACTCCCATTAGAAAAAAAATTGTTAACTAATCATTATCAGTCATCTGGAGGCTTTTGCAGTTTATGTTGAGTAACTGTATAGTGGTACAAGGTTTTAAACTGTATTTTTCGTTCATTTTTACACCATCTTTGGGAGCGGGCTGTCGAGCTGCATTGTGAGCTACGTGCTAAGTAGGTCGTTGAAACAAAGAAGAACAGCTAGATGCTACAAAATGGCGCCGGAAGAAAAAATGCTAGCACGTGTTGGCTAATTAAAGTATTCTAAAGTCAAGGCACTGCAGCATGGATGACCCAATTTCGTTTATCATTTGGAATTATCTTTTATTTATGAGTGGTTAGGAAATGTATAATTCGTATATGTATGCTGTATTTAAGCGGGAGCGGGCCCTGGGCGAAAGTGCGCAATGCGCGATCGCCATTTTATGGAAGTGGCCCGGTGACCTACTTAAGCCCCGCGAAACCCAATTTATACCCTTTTTAATCGAAGTGCGTATACAGTGTCTTATTTGATTTGTCTTTAAGTGTGATTATGTTTGTTAATATTTTCTATTTACTTGTAATTTTAGTTATACCTAAAATGTCGGACGAGGGCAAATTGTTCATCGGAGGACTCAGCTTCGAGACCAACGAAGAGTCTCTTGCCGCTGCCTTTGGCAAATACGGAACCATCGAGAAGGGTAACTATTCAAAAAATTTATGGTCGTAAGTTTTTCTTTCTTTTTTTTCTTAAAATTTTTTAGGTTAATTTTTTTTTTTCCTTTTTAGTGGACGTGATTAGAGACAAAGAGACCGGAAGATCTCGTGGTTTTGGCTTCGTGAAATACGACAATGTTGAAGATGCTAAAGATGCATTGGATGCCATGAATGGAAAGGTAGGTTCGTCAACAATGAGATTTGCTTCATTCAGAAATGAACCTGTACTTATTAAGTTATTTAATGTTTTTAGACCCTGGATGGACGGGCTATCAGAGTGGATGAAGCAGGAAAAGGTGGACGCTCCAGAGGAGGTTTTAGCTCAGGACCCAGAGGTGGCAGGTTCAGTGGATCACGAGGAAGGGGTGGGCGTGGTTTCTCTAGAGGTATGATAACCTCTCTGATTGTTTTACCAGACCAGGTTTTGACAACAAACTTATCATTTGTATCGGCCTGTTAGGCGGATACAACAGTGACAGAGGTTATGGTGACAGAAGTTACGGTGACAGAGGCTTCGGTGGTGGCGACAGGAGTTTTGGTGGCAGTGGAGGATACAGAAGTGGCGGCTATTCCTCTGGTGGTGGCTACAGGGAAAACAGGTCAGTAATCACGGGTGTTTTTTTTCCCTCCCCAACTTAAGTATGGCCTGTGCATATAATGCATTGCAGCAAATACAAATTTTTATTTTCCCTTCCACAGAGGCCAGGGTGGATATGGTGACCGCTCTGGATCATACCGCGATGGATATGACAGCTATGGTAAGCATGAATTATATTATTTTGATTGATGTAGGCTTACTTTGGGGCTGTCATTGTGAAATCGTTAACACCTAACATTTACTGATTTATAATCCTTTTATAACGGCTGCTCCATTTAGTATTACTGCATTAAATTATATGTAAAGATAATTTATATTCGGATACATAGATTCATATGCAAATACTTGACCAGGCTTGCTCAACTTTGCACTTAAGGTAATTAAACAGCCTTAACTTTTGAAGACTTGTATCGTGTATGCCCCTCAGTTTTGTACCTGAGCCCAAGATGCCTGTTTGCATACAATTGCCAAATTTTGCTGACCAATTCCCCGCTCTGATAAAGAGGCTGGCAAAAACAACTGAAGCGCTAAAGCGAATGCCAAATCTTGCCTGCTCAAAAGTTGCTCATCTCACAACTGATGGAGCCACTTAAACAAAACGTATTGACTGTCTTGTGGGTTGAGGGGGATGTTATGAAACTCCGGTGACGGAACTTTCAGTGTCTTTACCTGTGTGCCCACTTCTTATCCTCCAGCTACACACGAGTAAACATCTCCCTGATTCAAGATCATCACTTGGCTGGCTGTATTTCAAAGATGCTCACCTCAAGAAAAATGTCCTCGTGTTATTGTTGACCTTTAGTTTTTTGTAAATCTTTTGTAGTAGCTTGGCATCTAAAATGTAGCCATGAGTTTTGGTCATTAACCATGTTACAACAACAATTAGAGAATCTAGCCTTGCTTTAATTGGGCATCTCATCTAAGGCTTCTGTGTAATCTGACTACTGTAAAATCCCACTCTGGGGATCATGCAGCTCTTCAAATGGCTTTTCGTTATCAGCCAATACCATCGCTGTAGACATTTTGTCCAGCACTTTAAATGTTTCCTGATTAATTTTTTTTTTTTTTGAAATTCTTTAGCTTCTTTTTTTTTTTTTTTTTTATATTGAAGTATCTGGGGCTTGTTTCATTATTTTCCCTCAGTCATTGACTGACCTACCTCCTGCCAAGTTTTAAACTGAGGAAAGAGATATTGAAATAGACTCTTGGGGTATTTGATGCTGAAGTCCTTTTAGCTATTGAAAAGAACCTTAGTTTAGCCAAGGCTCCTGTGTGTTCAATTTCCCAAAAGAGTGAATTCCTTTCAGACTGGTGAACTACACATCCGAAGTGGCCGGCTGTTCATGAAGTTGCAAAATGCAGCATGCTACAGTCTGTCCAAGGTATCTTCTGTGCTCTGCTCAACATCTGCATTTTAAATGTGCTGTAAATGGACTAATCTTGTTTAAAGTGATTTGGAAAATGTAACTTCGTTTACCCAAAGTAAATCTAGACCGGGAACAGTTTTGTACTTTATGTTCTTTGTATGATCCAAGATTTTTTCTTTGTCAGTTTGGCTTCATGGAGCCTATTAAACGAACTGTGGAAAATGATCCTGATTCTGTTGCCTGTTCAAAATGATCGCATGGGGGAGTTCAGCTGGGAGCTGCTAGGTCATGTCTTGCTGGGTGACAACAAAGTTGCCTTTTTTAAAAGCACACAAATGGATTTCTCAAAAGGGCAACTTAATTGGCAGTTAATAAAAATGGAAGGATAAGCTACAAAATGAAGTCCACTTTTGGTCAACTTGTTGCAATATTTTTTTTTTTTTTAAATTGAAATTTTTGTTTTGGCCTTGTGACTCCGGAACAATTTCCAAAAGATCCAACAAGCCCTGTTGCATTGTATTGAGGAAAAACTTCCAGTGAAGTTTGAGAAACCCCACAAGTTGCACAAGGAAGTTGTGGAAAATGTCAGCTGGTGTCATGTCAATGCTTCATTACATTCAAGAACTCTGCTACTTCAAAAACCTACAAGTCCTTGGAGAGTGAGGTGTTGCGACTACCAACAAGTGCTCAACAGAGATGAAAGCTGCTCTCTTGCCTAGATCATTTGTGGAGAAAGTAGGCCAATGCACGTGAGGTAAAAATCTCCTTTTGCTTTGCTCACATCCTTCAAACTAAGTTCTCATTGTTTCTATGAATACCTTCAAGTTAGTCGCTGTGTAAAATCACCTGCTTCAGATGTCTCCTACAAACTTGCCAAAGCCTCACCCTTCATTCAGATATTTAACACAATTGGGTTGGGAAAGTTTCTTAAAAGCTCCTCTGGATTGTAGTGTTCCTCTCAAGTCCGTCAAAGAAAAGCTTTTGCCACGACTCATTGAGCCCAGTCCACTTCTGTCCACTGTATCACTCCTCAAATTTGCTCCAGTAATGCCCCACAGCAGTCTTTATTTTGTAAGGTACCTAGACCGCATACAAATGTCTCTTTGTACCCTTATCTATGTGGTGAGTTATTGCATGAAACCAATTGTTCTGAGATGTGTTTTCCAGGCTTAATCTCGATCTCTCTCTTTAGGGTGATCTGAGTGGCTGAAACTACACTGGATTTCCTCGTAGATTAAGTAGTGGGCTGTTGCTGGCAGTCACTGACCGGGATGCTATATCAGGTAAATTTTACGCCTGTTGAAAAATGTTAAGTTGAGGAACAAAAACTTTTTAAAGATTGATTTTTTAATGTGTAATGTTTCAGGTCCAACCATGCTGTGGAAGTGGGGCAGCTGCTAGTAGCATCACAATGGAGGAACGTACCACTAAAAATGGCAGTCCTCGAAAGTGTTTGTTGACAGAGAAACTGCCGATTTGTATTGAGAACTGGACAATAAGAAATGCATTTATGCCGTGGAGTTGATTTTAATGGGCAAAACTTTGCAATAACTTTTGTATTGTAATTTTTGAATAAAGGTTTGAGAGAGAAGCCTTTTTGTGTTTTTTATTTTTATTTTTTTTATTTTTTTTAAATGTCCACAACACCTAGTTCGTTGTCTAAACCTTCATAAAATTCTTTTTTTTTTTTTTATTTTTTTTTTTAATACTTTGGGTAAAGTTAAATACTAATGACACGGTTTCAAGCCCATTGACAACGGTTGGTGAGAAATGGTGGTTTAGTGGAGAATGTCCTGTCGATTCGGACTAGCCAAAGATGGAAAATGATAAGTTAACTATTTGAGCAACATGAAAATGCCTTGGTGCATAAATCTACATTAGTGGTGGGGAACCCTGGTTCTCGAGGGTCTGAGTCTTGCAAGTTCCCAAAAAATCAATTTCTGCAGTGTATTTCACCTATTTGAAAAAGGTGGTGAAGCAGAAACAAATTTTCTGGCCAACTGTTAAAGTTCGCCTCTACTAAGAGCAGATCATGGAATAGTGTGCGATTTAACATTTGAGACCATGAGTAGATGTAAAGCAGGAGTATGTGTAATACAACAAAGGCAGTATGTGGAATGGATTTCAGTATTGGTGGAAATACTGGTTTAAATAATCTGGTTTCTGCCAGATTAATAGATTGGTTCAAAGGGATGGCATCCTAGTTTGGTTCTGTTGCCAGGCAACTGTTAGGAAGCAATGTTGAGCTGAGAAAAATGCAATCACTTCCCAGACAGTGAATAACACAATTTGCAAATAATCGCCCATATGTATGATCCCAATTAGATTAAGTAACTTTTTTTTTTTTGGATCATTTCAAAGCTTAACCATTATGCCTTCCTCGTGACACTTATGGCCTTTTTTGTCAACTTTTTCTTTTTCCATTTGATCATTGGGGCCACACAGCTTGGAGTGGGAATTTTTGCAGCAAGTCCTCTAGTCAATTTCTATATAAATCCAGTGTCTTTTTCTCTCTTATACTCTGGAAGAAATTGGCATTAATTTCCTGGATCAGTCTACAATGGTATGAAACAGTTGAATCTCATGGAATCCTGTAAAAATGGCAACTTTTTATTTCAAATGAAATGCTAACATAAAATTAGTTTTATACCATGTTTGATTAAATACCGGTTTTAAATGAGACAATTGGCCACGAAGGTGTGCAGAGTTATGAAATAAAATTTTGCTGCTAATTTTGATGTATCAAAGTGTCTAATCATCACCAAAGACCCATCTATCTTATATTTATTATATGGAAAAAATTAGGTTTGTGGAATTTTTTTGTATTGAATGAGGCAATACTTCAGATATTCAAACTGGCATAAAGGGTTGAAATCCTGAAAATGATTGAATGTTATGTATTTTTAAGCAGGAAAGAAGTTGAAGTTTAACTAAAAAAAATAAATAAAAATCATTTAAAAATAACGAATGGTTGACAATTTTATAGCAGTTTTTGGGCAGGGACACTTGACCACGCGGGTCACCAGAGGATGCAACCTCCATAAGGTTTAATGAATATTCCTAACCAGCGAAGAAGTCTGGTCCTGGAGAGCTATTATCCTGCAAATTTTATACTTATCCCTTCTCCAACACACCTGAATCAAATGACTGAATTCCCTCATCTACATGTCATTAAGCTTTGCAGAGGCCTGGTAGCAAGCCATTCATTTGATTCAGATGTGTTGGAGAAGGGATGCATCTAAAAGTTGCAGGATAGTAGTTCCAGGACCAGACTTGGGCACCCCCGTTCTAAACCTTCACACCACCACTAGTGACATGCTCCATTAAACAGTGACTTATTACAAAGCTTAAGGCAACAACACACAGGCTAACTAAAAAATCATTTTTAAACTCAGTTGATAATGTAATTATGAACTAGCATAGTAGGGCCCAGCCCCTATGGATGAAACCAAGTTACAAGACCACTTTGGTACTTTTTATCCTGAACACAATGAAAAGCCTGTTGATTACTGAATAACTACTCAACTGTTGTAAATAGGTGAGTTGTTTTACTAAACAGCATTCGTTTTGTCAAATGCTCAATTTACCTCAAAGTTGGGCAGTTTCCCCAGTCTAAAAAGCTTAAGACTAGCAGAGGAATTGATCATTCCTTCTCCCATTGAAATGGTTTTAACTATAATTAATGAAGTAGCAGTCAATAAACTAAAAGCCATTTCTCTGCCAAACAAGAGCTTTTGTGGTGCATTCCTTAATACAATTCATTGCAAGTGCTTGGGTGCATGTGGTTGTGAAATTGGGGGACTTTGATTTTGTTGTCATGGAAAGGGGGCCATGCAGGAAAAAGTTGGGAATCGCTGAACAAGCGGTTAACTTAAATAACAGTAAACATTTAAAAGAGATGGAATACCATCTAAATATTTGGGGGAAAAAATGTCAGAAAAAAAGAGACACAAGCTGATATGAGGTACAGAAAAAAAAAGATACTTTAATATTGAACATTTACAAGCTGAAGTGAGCGATGGCTCAGGTCCACACGGTTCTGATTGTGGAAGGTGGTAGAGCTCAGGACACAGTTTGTCTCAGTGGTATTTACACGTACCACAAGAATCCAAAACGCTTGTGTAAAAGCTCTTCACGGGGCCGAAGGTTGAACAGTTCCTCTGACAGAGGGCTGACCCAGCGGTCCGTGTGGAAGACCTTCTCACCGACCTGCATGAGTGTTAGAATGACACAGCATAAGAGACACATTAACTTGCATCTGAAGCTGGATGAAGAAATGTATACAAGCCATAGGGATGTTGACAAATAATACAAATGCACTAAATTAATTCCTCTGGAACAGGAGTGCAACAAACTAAATTACAAAAATGTGACAAAAATATTTTGAACACACTTTCACCAGAGACTAATTTGAGAGATTCCATTTAATTTCGACCTGATGTCAGTTAACTTCACTTCATCTGAATTCAGTTTCTCAATAGTTGTAGAAATTGTAATTGGTTGAATAAAATTAATTTCTGCAGTGCATAGAATATGTTCAACCAATGAAGGCTAATATAAATTTACATTAGCATTCTCAACCAGGGGTCGCCAAAGGTCACAGGTGATGGTCAACGTCTTCACAAAGTTTATAAAGGCAGATTTGCACATACATTGAAGTATATCAAATACTGCTGTTACATACATACATACATACATACATATACATAGGGGACCAGGTCCAATTTCGTTGGGTCTCCGGGCTCAAGGACAAATAAAGAGCTTTTTGATTTGATTGATTGATACATACGTCAGCTGTGCGTTTTAGGAAATTGCAAGAAATATTGAATTCTTTTTTAATGAGTGCATCCAATATGTACACACCAGCTGACTGATGTATGTCTAAAATCCTAATCTAACATTTAAAAAAAAAAAAAAAAACGATTGCAGACAAACAGACCTATGGCAGCGTGTGTGTCTTTTTGAACCGATTTATGTGGAACTTATCAAAGGAATTGTATGCTGGACCTTTTTTATTTTCAGAATAAAGAATATCTTAACTGTAATAACATGCTCTGAGTTATTTTTTAAAATAAATAAAATACTGTCAAAAGTTTGAACACATACTCTTAATTCATGGGTATGTCCAAACCTTTGACTGCTACTGTATATCCAGGAAAACACAAATAAGAAGTTCTGGACTGGAACAACAAGTTTTCTACAGATACAGGCTGTGCTCACATGAACATGGTACAGAGCCTCATCTGTGATTCTCCATACGTTAAGAAAATACAGCGATTTCTAGAGCATAAATTCTGCATCGTGCCCTGCCTCCTGCTTATTATAAAGTCATTCTGCTGCACCCCCTCACTCTTATTTCCAGCCAAGAAAACATCTTCAGCAGAGAACTTCCTGCCATGACTGTGCTAGTATGATGAGCAACAGAAGGAAAATACAATAATAAATGTTCAGTAAACATAATTCTATCTGTGTTTCTGAGGCAAAAAATAGACATTTCAATTAAACTTGTACTGCAGCATTTATTTTGATAGTTGAAGTTGGTTTATTAACTACAAAGTGAAACTTATTGTAAACATGAAAAAAATGCATTGATGTAATACTTTCTTTTTTTTAAGTTATTTTCTTACTAATTAAAAGGCCTACAAAAAAAGTTTGATAGTCATGTTTGTTTGTTTTTTTGCTGCAAAAATGTCCCCCTTAAAAAAATAACAAAAGAAAAGAAAGGAAGGAAAACAAGCAATGAAGGACGTTTTTTACTTCTTTACCTTCCACCCGGGAACATCTTTCATGACGATCGCTTCCTCTTCTAGGTTTTCCCTTAGCATCCTTAGGGTCCTGGCAAAAACCAAAATACACTTGCTATATAAATATGATTTAAATTGGCTGACCTTTAACAAAAAAAGTAGCAAATAAACAAATAAAAATTTGCTATGTTACTTTCTGATTATCACCTTCGGTCATGCTCTGCCTGCAGCAGAGGCATCAGCGCTATCCTGGCCTCCAGCTCCTCAATCTGCAAGCGTCTGAGACACAAACACAACATCACCACCAGTTTGATCTGGACTGTGAACTCACAATATAGCAGCGCAAACCAAATATACTTTTACACATCATCTTACCTCCTTTCTCTGTTCCAGCTAAAAAGCCTCCAATAGCCAAACACCATGATGCCGATTCCAATGCCAAACATGCTATACCCTGTAGAAGTAAGCAATCATTTTATCACTGGAACATCTTTTATTCCAGTATTGCCCAGTTGGGTTTTGATTGGCATTACAGCACAATTACCACAGTGATTCTTACAAAATAAATACCATAATGATTCATCAACTTTTGATCAGTTTTATATATAAATGGGTCCCAAGTGAAATACATTTAGGATAATTTCTACAAAGATTTGTGGGAACAGCTGAGAGCAACAATAGCTTTTCAAGTACTTGGAAAATTGAATGAAATTTAACAACAAACAATAAAAGTACCGGTATCCATAATAAAGGACAATGCACACATAAGACACACAAAAAATTTAAAAAAGAAGTTTGAAATAACACAGCCCAACCATAACTACACTTCTTTCTTGTCTACACATCCTGAACACAACTGAAATGTACAGTTTGTTAAACTCAAGTCACAGTTTACAGAAAAAATATGCTCATTATATTAAATCATAGCCATCAATCCTTCATACGTAAATTATCTTAAACAAATTAATATGTTAGCCATTATTTTCTCAGCTGATACCGCAATGCTGGCTTTTTGTGTGCATTAATGCAGTCTTGAGACACCTCTGTTAAGTGCGTGTGCATTTGTTTTTTTTTGTTTTTTTTTTGCCAATAAGGTAAAATCGATGTGTGTTCATGTTTGCTGCCACAGTTATGCTGAAAATAAGCTGAAATCATACAATGTAAATTGCACACGTAATGGAAGCTATGTTATTGTGACAATATCAGAAATAAAAAATCTAAATGACCATGTTTGTCTTATTTTGTCTGTTACTTTCTCGTCATTATGGATGATTTTATTGAAACAGAAGAATTCAGAAGGGAATTAGGTCATAATGAAGTTGGGCTGATCCAGACGGGTTTTTTTTTCTCCCGACTTTGTCACCTACATTAGTTGCATCTAAAGTCAAATTGGATAAAAATAAATAATAATTTAAAAAAAACAACTGATCAGATAACCCCGCTAATAATCATCTCTGCAAGCTTTGACTCCACTGAAATTTACATGATTCACTGCAGTTAAACAACTTAAAAGAAAAGGGAAAAAAGGCCAGCTTTATCTATTACAATCTGCCCAAAGTAAAGTGGCATAAAATTGGGTTTTACAACAACTTTCTCATAGTTTTCCTATATTTACTGCTCTTTACCTTTTTGAGGAAGTATAGATAATAGGAACTTTCGATGAGCATCACCTTATTGAAACTGGTGTTTTGGCTGTAATTTGTTTTCCGTATGTTTTATTCATTCATTTGTTGTATTATATTTAGATCAACATAAATCTGAATATCAGTTTTATTGTTGTTGCAGGAAGAGTAAGTTCTCTTTTTTGTGTGTTTAGTATTATAATCATTATTGTTATCATTTCCAATTATATTTTTAGATTTCATGTTGTGCATCACTGGATTCTAAGGCCACTCTTAATCGTGAATTTGTTTGATGTTTCAGTAATTATGCCACACAATTTCTTGTTCTTTTTAAATGTTCACATCATTTCCATGTGAAGCATGTCACTTCTTTATTTCAAAGCAACTTCGACTGAATTTCTTGAGCCCAGGTTCACAGTATGATTTCTCACAATAACTGTGTCAGCTTTCAATTTTTATCTTTATTCTCTGACCCAAGATGTCCAAATAGATCAGAGGATATCAGTCCCATTTTGAGAATAGTTTCTATCTCGTTGTATTGTATTTTAAATTGTAGAAGCTAGTTATATCCATAACTCTCAAATATTTATACTTTAGAGAGCAGAGATAACACAAATGAATGTGCAGAGGTATTAAAATTTGTCTGTATAACACCAGCACTATGACTATCAGCCATCATCACCTTTATCTGTCTTTCGTGGCACCAAATCTGACGATAACATATTCATTTAGACCATTAGCTTCACACCAACAAATTCAAATTAACTCTAGCTTTAAAAACTGTTTATTATTAGTTTATTATTATTATTATTTTTATTATTATTACTTCTGGAATAGGCCGCCATATGTAACATCTAAACCTCATTTCATTTGAAAAATGCAGCAGTAATGCAGAAAGTACCAACCCATGTTAGCTAGTTAGCAAGTGGCTATCAAAACTGTCAATAACTATTCGCTTATTAGCTTAAACATTTTACAGGCGTTCACGCTGCACTGTTATCAAACACAGTCTTTATTCATCCAATTAATAAGCATAAATGTACGAGGTTTTAACAACCGCAGCATGTTTTATTCGAGCTTTCGTCTTGAGCTGACAGTAGCATAAACCGCTGCTAGTAAAGTAGCAAATGTCAAGTAAACTTTACATATTGCAAAAGTGCTGTATCGGCATGTAAATTAAACTAGGTATAAATGAGGTGCAAGTACCCGAAAGTCCTCGTTTTGGCAGATTTCTTTTATAATCAAAGGCAGCATAGCCTCCCGGAGGAGGCATGTCCTGCTTCACCTTGGACCCCGCCATCTTCCTCCAGCCTCCGCTTCCACAGCACGGCTGACGTCCCGCAGGCAATTCTTCCTCTTCCGTACAGAGAAGCTCTAGTGGGGCTCCACCGCCCCCACATGGTCGGCTGACAAGTTTTATTTTTAATGTATTCAAGACATGAACCACAAATTTAATCTAAATAGATTAAAAATAGACAAAAGACAATAGACAAAAATAGATTAAAAAGACAAATAAATTAATATATAAACAAATTAACAAATACTGCATTTTTATTGGTAACTATTTATAATAGTATTTCACCTAAACTTTTCCAAAATAAGAATATACATCCTCCTGCTTTAAGACACCTCATTGTTTGATTTCATCACAATGCAAAATACTCCATTATGAGTAAAGTCCTTCCAGTTGCTAATGAAATAATACCATGATTCAGTACAGAATAAAAAATGTAGTAAAAGTGTTTGTTGTGCAATAAAAGATAAACTTGCACATTACCAGGAGTTATGAATTCAGTGGCCAAATCTTTATTAGCGTCAACATTGGCCCAGATTTTCCCTATTCTGTGCATCAATAAAAAAGTAGTCTTTTTGTTTTCTGAAATGTATCTATATTGCATGCATTAAGTAACAGAATTCTAGCTTGCTTCAATTTTAACATACATTTTTCTAAAACTGTAGGTCTACTATTATACGCACCCACTGATCCTGAAAATATTTGACACTTAGATAAGGTCCCTGAAATACCTAACTTATCAAATTTTCTCAAGATGCAACAGGGAACTGTTTCAACAACAAATGCTCTGAGGCAAACAAGCCCGAACATTGAAATGATCACCACCATTTGATATTTCTGGATTAATGTCACACACAACTCCACTGCTTATCCCAATTTCAGTAAACATGTGTCTGAAATCACATTTGGGAAAGATGTCTTGCATGTGTTTTTAAAAGG
>JBBBVU010000008.1:12091326-12104952 GCA_037177055.1 Atherinosoma microstoma
ACACACACACACACACACACACACACACACACACACACACACACACACACACACACACACACACACACACACTTACTACCTGTATTTATCTAAACAGATATAGGGTTTGCTTGAGTAGGTCAAAATGTGCCCCCCCCCCAAAAAAAAAAAAAATCAGTTAATAATCTAATCACAGTTCAATGAGCCTAAAATGTGAAAGAGTGCTTCAAGAAATATAACACCACACTACTTTAACACATGGGTTGGTCAACATAAAGTACAGATTTGAACCTTATTTGGAAGCTTTGTGATGTGCTTGATCAAATTTTACACAGCTGGTGTAGAAATTAATGCATCTCTAAACAGAAATAAATGTGTGCCATTTCATGTCATTAAAAATATGCCACTGCAAATGTATACTATAATCATAACTGATGGAGGCCCAAAAAAGATTGAAGTGTGCAACTTTTTTTTATACCAGGTAATATATTATCCCAAAACCAAATGAATGAAATCCCAAATAGAGCAAGCATTTAAAATTTAGAATTTTTTTTATTATTTCTTTAGGAGCTAGGAAAACGTAAACCAAATAATTTTAACATAACTTTGAACAATGCAGATTATTGGAAAGCAGAGTAATTAAGCAATATTGTAAAGGAATTCAAGATGGTCTTGTGAAATCTGGAGTCTTGGTAGTAGCTGGGAGACAATTCTTTAAGAACAGACTCAGGGCTACGTATATCCCGTGTCATGGATAATGGATATTGGAGGCAAAATCTCTGGCTCCAGTGTTGCAAATTCAGCTCCTTCAGAGTTTGCATTTTTCAGTGATGACATAACACTCAAAATAATCTTACAATGTTGACAATAATATAAAATAAGCAAATTACACATGGTAATTACAGATGACTTAAGCAATGACACCTCGCTTCTTCAGCTAAGGTGCAAAACGGGCATAAGGGTAGGCATGCTGTTAAACAGGAAAAAGAAGGGGGAAAAAAGACAAAGCTAGAATAAACTCTTCATCAGTGGAAACCACGTTATACTGAGTGATTTTTAGCATGGGGGAAAAAAACAAAAACAAAATAACTTACTGTAAATACAAAATAAATTCAAACCTTTAACTACACAGGGGATGAAATGAAAATTTTACAACTTGGTTGTTTTGTCCTTACTTAAATAAATGTGTTTTTTGTTGAATGTGAGTTCTTGGGTATGACTATAACCATTCAAGTGTCAAAAAGATGGGCCTGTCTGACCCACATCATGGCAGAAAGGGCTAAAAAGCCTAAACAGAGTACTTACTTTTAACATAGTCCTCACAGCAGACAGAACCTCTTATCACTTATAACTACTCAGTCTGGAGGACGGAGCCCAAAGAAAGCCCTTCAAGTATTGTTCTTTCTTTGCCCCACTCAAATCAAAAAAGGTTTTTGCATAACTATAAAAGACCAGCAAACTTAAAAATAAACAACAGAAATTATGAAAACTAAACAAAAATTATACAAAGGTAAGTAAGGAACGTTTCTTCACTTTGTAATTGCTTAACAGTCCTGCGGGGGTGCTGTGGACCATATTATTGGAGCTGAGGAATTTGGACAAAAACTAATTCTGAACAGCAGTACATGTTTTAAAAAAAATTATTTCCACGTGTTTGCAGTCTGCGAAATTGACGAACGAGAGGGGATCATGTCCAGCAGGTACTCCCTCTGACGAGCGTCCACGGTGGCAGAGGTCTTGTGACCCGTCAGGCTGGGGTTCACGTAGGCCATGGTCACTCCTGTGAACATGCAGCAGACCAGCAGGTCAGTGTGTGGAGTAAACTGCTTGCTATTCATTTTAATGCTGTCTGAGTTGTGAAAAAATCCTTAACCACCCTTTCCCTCACAATGCACAGTTACACACAGAGGAAAAATGACAGAATTTCTACTCTAAAAGTAGAGACACTCAGGGAAAAATATAGGACCACAAAACTGAGGGACTAAAGTAGGAAAATGGAGATCAGCACCAGGGAGGGAACTGGATAGTGGGGTTGCCTTGTCCGAAAACATTTCCTCCTGTAATTTTAGATGGTATTTTTTTTTTTTTTAGTCTAATGAGTGACATTAAACTAATCGAACATTTGTTAAAAGGATTACTGAACGCTATAAATTTTTAGATTGAGCATGTTCAAGGATTGCTTTTGGACCAGACAGGAATTGAAAGAGAGCAGATGTCAGGCGCCAGAGTTGGGCTGGTATTAACTCGAGTCTACCTGTATTGCTGTTGCTCTGCTTCTTCCATGCAGTGGATGAGGCACTACCTCCGCTGATATTCCTGCCGCCGCCGATCCCACTGCTGCTCACCTTTGAACTCTGGACAGAGCGGTGGGAAACATGAGCATGCTTACCTGGTCGGCTGACCAAAGCTGCAGCCGCCACTGCACTCTGCAGCTGGGAGGAGGAGGAGAAGGAGTGGGGGATGCCTCTCATCCCAGCTGATGAGACACCATGGGACAGGTGGCCCTTTGAGCTCTGTGCAGAGATAAGAATCACAAATGGACCATTTTAGTTTCAGTTACAACTCCACATGTTTTTCTTAGAGGGGGAAAAAAGGCCTTTCCCACCTGCTTGATGGAGTGATGATGAATTATGTTGTGTCCGTGGCTGGCCTGGTGGTGGTGGTGGTGGAGGGCGGACACTCTAGCCTGAGCCTGCTTTAGCTGCTGAGACACCAGTTGCTCTTGCTTCAGTGACAAAGAGGCGGATGAAGAGGATGACGAGGTACTGTGAGTGACCGCTGAGGATGTCTGCTGAATAATACGTTGCTCGATTTCTTGCTCTTGTTGCAGTGCTTTGACAAATGCAGCTTTCAGCCTATTGGTATGCTCAGCTTTCAACGCCTTTTTCTGATTGGATGACATGCAGTCTTCACAAAGCACTGCCCCGCCTTTTGTCTTGTCCAGCCTCCAGCGACAGGTGAAGTCTGTATTGCACTGAGTGCAGATGAAAGGGTCTCTATTGATTGGCTTGGACAGCGATACACCCGTCTTTCCTGGATGGGGAAATATTGGAAATGCACTGGGATTACAATGAAGGCAAATCAAGGTGCTTGGACAAAATTAAATCAGAGACAAATAAAAAGTCAAATAAAAATAATGGCATATTAAATGTAATAAAGCTGGTGGTAATGTAACAAAATAGATTAGCATCCAACACTATTATGTTAACTATTAAAAACAAAAAAAAGAAGCAAAAACTCTTTTGATTTTTAATTTTAAGAAACAAATTTTGTGCCCAATACTAATTACGTTTGTATTGATATACTGATTGTTTAACTAGCTGTTACACTTCAAGGAATGTAAACAAAAGTCACCAAAACACACCTCTGTGGATGGTATCTAGGAGATTCTGTACCACTTCCTCAAGTCCCACCAGGTAGATGAACTCGTTATTGGCCGCTGAAGGCAAGAAGTTAAACTCTGGGGCAGGTGGTTTGGGTGGGGGGATCTCCAGGAGGGTCTTCTCCAGCTGTTTGCGCAGGGCAAGTTTAGCTGCAGCTTGGCGGCTGGCTGGAGAGTCATTAATACCAACCACGGAGACACTTCCTGAGGAGCCTTTCAAACTGGATGGCGAGCCCTTGAAAACAAGCAGACAAAAAAACTAAAATGTAAACAAATCATCAAGTATATTTGATTTCTCTGAGCAATACAATTGCTATTACGTGGCTGTTAAATCTTGTTGAAATACAGGGTGCTTGGAGTCAAATTCAAAAATCTGTGGCACTCTATAAACAAAATTCAGATTACCACGTGCAATTTGGAGAAAGGTTGATAAGAAAAATACTTTATTAAAAGTAGCTGTAAAAAACGTGCTTTAGAATAATTTCTTGCAAAAACACATTGCTGGCCTTGGCTAATCCGCCTGATGAGTCTTTGCTAGCAAAGCATTTAATGTTAGCTTGACAATTAATCCTACACCGTACCTTCACTTTCTGTCCGTCAGTTCTCCGAAAAAACTTGGTAACGAGTAACTGAGTCATGTTTGTCGACGAGAAAAGACCAACGATGTCTTTAATTTAAAAAACACAAATATAATTCATAACTCTGAGTGTGTTCGCAACCCAACTTCTTCTAATCGTTCACACGAGTTTCCTCAAAACTGTTTAATCGGAAGCAAACGTTAAATCTACAATGATTGTTGTAATGGCTCCTTCAGATTAAATTTATACCTAACGTCTTTGGAAAGATAATAAGCAAACAGTCTGTACCATAAACAATAAAAGTTAATGGCAGCAAATGGCTCCCGTGACTTTCAGCTGCATACAGTTGAACTAAAACCTATTTTTTCCTCACTTTACCAGATCTATAAAGTATTCTATGGCAGGGGCACATACCAGAAAAAGGCTTGCACATAGTAGTGAAACATTTCTAAAAAGCAAACAGTCAAATTATTATTTTTTCTCCTATCAGCAATTGCTTACTTAGAATGATTTTGCTTTGTTTGGTTTTGGTCAGTGTTGCATAAACTTAAACTTTTTTGATCATGAGCAAAACTTACTTTGAGCCAAATTTACAAGTTTTGTCAGTGTTTCTTCAGCATTCTTGGCTGTTTAACTTTGTACAGTCATCACATCTGGTGATTTTATGACTTCTTCACCCTCTTCATAAAATGTAGTTTGGACAGACAAATATCAACCACATAGGCAATTGATGAGATGATACTGTATAAATGCTGCATTACGGTCAAGAAGATGGTATTGTTATTGTAAAACAACATATACAAAACACATTACATGCTGCATCAAATAGCACTGGGCTACAGAGGTTTACCTATGTAAAGGTCAATTTACACTGAATATTTGTCCAAATTTGACACCTGGGGGGCCATTCAGATTTTAGGGATGGCAAATGCAGTGAGCAAGAGCAGGGCCTGAGGGGGCATGTGCCACCCCAACATCTGAATGGCCCTCCAGGTGCCATCTAAGAACAATCACATTTGAAAAAATATTCAATGTAAATTGATACAGGTGCACCTGAACAATTGTACGGGTCCAAATCCCGCTGTCTTTTCTTCCAAAGTCAAAGCAGTGAATACTTTTTCTTTTTTTTTTTTACAATTAAATGAAGAATGATCTTTGACTGTGGAAATGTCTGCAGCCTGCTCCGACCTGGTAATCTGTCTGCGTAAGTCACATGGCCTTTTTCTGCATTTTACACATCTTCTACGCCATTTACCTGTCCTGCCATTTAAAGCTGGTTTCTCATCTATTATTCATAAACAATTGTGACACAAAATAAGTGAAAATGTAGAAACGGTATGTAGAAAAACCAAACTTTACTGCTTCCAATGGAATTAAGACATGCTAATCCGTCAATTGACGCTAATCAAATGCACTTTAATAAGTCATCACAAGCAATCTGGGAAAGGTGATAAGGCCATTTCCAAAAGAACTGGAGTCCAACACAAGAAGGACTATTCACAATTGGAAAATATTCACGACAGTTACCAATCTTCCCAGGAGTCAAACACCCAAGGACAGACCACAGGATGTCCAGAGAAATTGCCAAAACACCCCAAGAGCTACATCTCAAACCCTTGCAAGCCTCACTTATCAGTTTACCATGGTAAATGTCAAAGTTAAAAACAATATAACAAAAAGAAAAGATAGAAATACAGATAGAATACAGAGCACCATGACTGGGGAAAATTTGCGCTTGCTTTGCAGCCACAAGAGCTGCTCTGTCTGCAGTCATTGGGCCTTTTCACATATGTTTTTCAAGCGAGGACTGATGTTCCTTCGCTGCACATCTGCATCATGTAGGAAAATGTTGAGGTGGCATGGGGGTGTCAATCTCAATCTGCTGCTGATGCACCTCTGAACCGGCAAGGGTAGCTAAAGGTAGCTAAAGAGGCAGCACAAGCCTGCATGACTGTGTGCTTACACACACATCAAGCTGATATTCTGGAAGCTGCCACTAAACAAAATACTGTCATCACTCAGCTGATTCTCCATCGCCGGCTTGATGAATGCAAGCAAACACCGATATGGGGCTAGCCAACTCAGTTTGACATGTATGAATTATCAAAAAACAACAACTCGTTAACAAGAACCTATTTTGTATGTAGACTGTTGTTTCTAATGTAGGGTGGGATCTTAAGAGAGTGGCACATAAACAAATTATCCACAAACCTCAACAAACTGAAGGTATGATGTTAAATAAGGAGGGCCAAAAATCTGTTCACAATAACATGAGACTGATAACATGATACAGAAAACAAAATACTTCAGGTTATTGCTTCTAAATGTGTCTATAATGTTATGTCATGTCATGTGTAGTTCATCTGAAGCTATATTTACCTAAAAACCATTAAACTTTTATTCTTGAATTAATATTATAATATCCTGATATGTAAAATTGGTGTATTTTGTCATGACTGTACGTTTGACACTGTCACATTATGATAAATACCACATCAAAGACTAAGCAAAATGGCAAGAATGTAAAAACATTTCATTCATTCCTCACTTTTAACAGATATAACAAATCCCCCACCCCATCCCATGATATACTAACCAGTGTGTTTGCGCTACCACCGACTCTAATGAGGCCTGATTGGACCATGCCTCTTTGGCCCTGGCCTGCAGGGGCTGACGTCCTGGGGCCCAACAGAAGAGGAGGAGGTCCCGACCCTGAGCCTCCAGTTGCAGCTATCTGCTGCTGTTGCTGCTGGCGAAGAGCCTGGATCTGCTGTGGAGATACAGAGATGGGCTAACCAGGACAATGAGAGGGGTGACACGAAGGAACATCACAGACAAAGGAAGTGGAGGACAAGGGGAGGGACATCAAAAGCACCAAAGCAAAAGTGACAGAGAGAGAGAGGTGCAAAGACAGACCATAAGTCCTAAATATAATGATCACTCTGCAGTTCGTCTCTCAAGAGTTAACTGACAGCAGTAAGAGTGAACAGACTGTCACTGTCCTGGCAAAGTCTACATTTAAATATGTAAAGTTATTGACATATTTTAAAATCATATTAACATAATTAGGTTCATGACTCACCTGTGCTCCTCTTACCAAAGGAGGCATGATGATCTGGGAGCCATGTTTAGATGACACCTGCTGCCCTCCTCTCACCAGAGGGGGTGGGATGACTGTGCCTGAACTCCTTCCTGTCAAAATCTTGTCAGAGAAAAAAGACAAGTGTTTTGCTTATAGCATATCTGTGCTTTAACACCAATAAACTGCTTGAAAACATAGGAGATAATAGAGCATTAACCTGCTGAGAGCCTTTATTGCTTGCAATTGTTCCTCGAATTAAAGGAGGAGGAGCAGAGGAACTGGATAAACCTGAGGGCTGAAAAACGACAGAGAAAGTCATTTAACAACAAACACTGAACTCTGTACATATCAGGTACTCACTGCTTATGTCAGGTTTAGTGATTAATACATTGATTTATTAAATAGAATATGTCAATAACTAAGTACTTAGTGACAAATGATTAGACAATACATTTAGATGCCTCTCCAGTGGGTCTTTCATCCCATAGATGGATTCCACTTTGACCTGTAGCTGAGGACTAATCCTTGTTCTACTTTGCAGACTTGTTGAGCTAGGCATAGGAGCATGTGAGCCTGATTTCAACCTAATGTAGGTTCTGTTTGGAACTGCCTTTCCTGCTTATAGGAGGTAAAGTCCATTTACATCACTAAACTCACCAGGGAGGCAGCTGAACAATATCGAGGACTTGAAAATAACTGTGGGGCAAGTCTGCATGTGTGGGAAACATTGCAGTTGAATGCATATGCTGTTAGTATCTAAAATATATAATAATAATAATAAATACAATACAAATTGAGTCACATAATACTTTGTGCTTGAGCAGAGTGCCCAGGCATACTGATGGCTGCCAGTCAGTCATTTTTAGTTTTACTTTATGAATGAAGTGTTATTTTTTTCAAATGTTTAATTGCTGTCAGTTTGAACCATTTTATAATTTCCTTGACCTCAACCATTCAGGCCAAGCTATTAAAAAGTCTTCATTGTCAGAAAAAGAAAATATGGATTCAATCCACAAATAAAGTTAATTGGCGAGTTAATTGAAAGTGGGGCTGTGCAACAATGTGTGGGTGAGAACTATTGTTTACCTTCTGCAGAGTGTCCCTCTGTATTTGGCTCTGTCTTAGCTTCTTCAGCAACACCAGTTTGGCCTCTTCCAGTCTCAGCTCCTCCTTCAGCTGCTTAATGATGCGTTCCCTCTCTATGGGGCTGCTCTTCTGCACTCAACAGAAGATCAGAACATCATTTAAGCAACTATCAAACATTTTCAGCTTTTCAGTATCATGAAATGCAATTCTTTGAAATGTGTCTTTTTGTCTCACCATGAGCAGGTCTGTGTCCAGCTCTTTAAAGTGGCTCAGGCCATTCATTGGTGGACCGGGGGAGTCATTATCTGACAAGATGATGACATCGTCATCTTCAGGGGACGGGGGACGCTTCTCCCTTTTTATACTGATGGACAGAAGAGGGACATTTGCATTCAGCTTCAAGTATTCTCTGGATAGAAATTTAACACAAATACTGAATAAGGAGAACTGAACAGAACAATGTCAAAAACACAAAATTATAAAATGTAGTTTTACTTTTGTGTTTTCTCCTCCTTCAGTGGATTTAACAGAAGAAACCTTCATATTGTATACATCAGCTCATTTTACCTTTCAAAATGTTACCACATGTGGCAATTATATAAACATGGGGATTGCCAGGATAATTTTAAGTTCAGCTGTTTAACTATATGGGTATGTGCAGACAGATCCAGCAGAGGCCAAATAAGTATGAGGTCAAATAAATCACAGCTCCCCGACAGCATATTCAAATATTAGCGTCCTAAGACTAATGTCTGCTTTCAAAGAGGTTGGCTTCTCATACACAATTCTAATTCATGACCACGAGTTTATCTGCTCGACTATAATCTAACAAGTCTAGACACCTCTCCACACAGCTTCCTTCCTCATGTTGATGCTGTTGCAACATCAGGCGAATAATCCTAAATGCCAAGGAGGGGCAAGGTAGCCCTTCAAGGCGCTCCAGTAAATGTCTTTCGAGTCTCAGTGAAATGGCTGTTTTAGAGAACGTGTTTCCTGTTGAAACAGGACACTGTGGCAGGGTATAACAGGAGTCTGAGGCATTTGGGAGTGACCTGTACAGGGCTAAGTATGTCACACAAAGCATGCTAAGAAAACGAAAGCAACTAGCAACCTTGAAAGCAGTTTGGATTAACCCACAGTGATCAGCGTTTGGCTCACTAAAAATCACATCATCATGCATATTTTACACACACCTCCAAGCACATAAAGCATCTGCAACAAAGTGACAAGATCCACTGCAGGCTATATGTTAGGTGACCTAAATTCTTTGTCTGCTCAAAACCTGAAGTACAGGAGTAATGTTACTATAAAAACATGGATAGCCTTGTGATTGTGTAGATTATGCATTTCTATCAGGGCTAAGAATTGTTTTTTTTACCCTCCCTCCAAGTCAAAACATTACATGAGGCCTGACTCTCCTCATCGTCCTCCTTATTTGTGTGTGTGCGCATTAATCTCTCCTCAGGGCTTAGCGCCATCATCACTTCCTGTGGATTAATCACTACTCTTCCAAAGAAGTCACATGACCTCAAAGTCATCATCACGTGACACATTTACTCCCCCCCACCGTTCCTTCCACTGTGGAAACCATGGCAACAACCGGCTGGAACCAGTTTGTGACACACGGCTTCATTTTGTGAGAAGGGAGTTTTTAGGGTTCAGGTGGAGAATGAAGGGAAAATGGAGGTAGAGTAAAATACCCCCCCACACACACACACACAAACACACACATCTCCCAACACAAATACAGGAAAGGGTTTAAGTAATATCAAGATTACAAAAGTAACTTTGAAACATCTTCAATCTTTTCATATTCAAGTGTCATTTATCCTTTTGTAATTTCCCAAAAGTGAGGTTTTAGTGCAAAATGTCCACACAAGTGGCTGGTAAAAAAACATCATTACTTCTGAAGCCCAAACAGCTGATCATTCATGTGATCAGTCATGCATCAATACTTATTTTCAAAAAGGTGTTCAATCTATGCATCTTCAACCATGCAGATCAACTTAATTTAAAAAACAAAACAAAAAGAATAATCATTGAAAATAAACTCTTCTTCTGTTCCTCAGTTTGGAAGTTTCTATTGACTTTTTCCTTGGCAATACGTCCACATTTGTATCAATAAAACTTTGATGATTAAAGTTTCTCACCCTTTGGTGGTGCTCATGTCCACAGGCTGCTCCGTCTGAACTTCAACTTTTATGGTGGCCTTTACTTCGCCTGCAGCTAGCATACCGCTGGATGCCTTTGGCTCTGCCTGCCGGACCCGGCTCTTTGTGTCCACAGCCGGTTCCATCTTCGCCATGCTGGTTCTGTCATTGCAGTCAGTCCGATTGTCTGAGCTGGGTTCAACAGTTTGCTGTTTCTGCGTTCGATCCTCATCATCTTTCACCGGCTGGGAAGCCAGGGGTAACACTAAAGACGACTGCAGCCGGCTCTGCTCTGGCTCCTGCTCCTTCTCAAGTTCTGATTCAGGTCTAGTCCGGCTGTGAACGTCCTGTGCCAGTAAAAGGTCAGACTTAGGTTCAATTTGTGTCCCTGTTGCAGGCTCAGACTGGTCCAATTTAGGTTTTTTGCAGTCATCGTCAGCATTGGAGGGTTCGACAGACTGTGGAGCAGTTTCCCTCTCCAGCGCCCTCTTCTGGCTGCGTGTCTGGCGGACAGCCTCTTCAGACATCCCCTGTAAATACAGGAAAGTTATTGTAATTGTTCTATATTCAAATTAGATCACAATTGCTGATCAAATTCCACAAGACCTAAAAAAAAACAAAGCTAAGCTTAACACCTAAGAGGAGTTGATGTGTCCAATCTAAGCCATTTTAACCTTGTTATAACTGAACGGATAAGATAATTTGGTACGATGTATAATCTGTTTCATCAGCTTATACAGTATGAGCCTGGAAAAAAGTCAAAATGGTGAAAAGTAAGAGCTTAAAATTCTGGCAAACACATCACAAATTATGGTTAAAGGCTATATAAAAACAGTTCTCTGGGAAGAGAAATTGAATGATTAAACAGAATGTGCCGCAATATCGATGTCAATGATAGCATGATGCAACAAAGTGACATTATAGAGGGTTAGCTCTGTAACAAGTTATCTTTTTTTACACAAAGTCCTGATATGATTGTGCACCTATCACCGAGTATAGAAACAGACAAAACTGACCTTGAATCGGCTGCAGGGAACCAAGCCTGTCTAAAATGGTCCCCCAGACAAAACATGTTGGATTAGCATGGTCACATGACCAAGATGTTGACTCCAGTATAAATTACAAAACATCCAATTATGCAAATTTCAGTCTAAACCAAAAACCAAAACGGGAGAATTAAAGAAAAAATTTGCAACCACTCTGCGAGTGCTTAATGTTCATAAGGTAAAAAGAAAGAAAAACCTGCGAATCATTTGAGTGCAACAGGGGTTTGTCCCCAAAACTGACTAAAGAGAAAAATGTAGCAGTGAAACATCAAACAGCTGGACTACCAAGACAACATCATTATCAAATTAGTTAGAATGAATTTAGGGATTATCTCAAATTAAATGAAGCATGATTTCTGTTAAATATTCATGACAACTCCACATTTCTTAGTTATTTATATGTTGTAGAGGAATAATTTTTCTATTTGGGTTTTCAAAGACTCTCGCTGCTTTCTTTCAATGAGTCAGGCACCCAGGAGCAGCGTATCCATTACCATCTGATGTCCCCTGTACAACAGATTCAGTCCCATCTTATGTTTATGTCAGTTTAGGTAGAGACGAAGACGTACAGCAGCTTGCTCTGTCAGACAGAGGAGCATTATAGAGTGTGCTCGTGCCCTCACAGACCTGCACCAGTGTCACACTTTACCCAGACAGTGGTTGCTCTGAATCCCTCAGTCATGTCAGAAACCAAAGGGCAGACAGAGAGATGTTAGACCACATCACATAGTACAGGTCAACGTTTATAGTTTTGTACCTGACCTGTCACATTGTTCTCGATTTATCTCTGATGCACTCTCCATATCAATGACAGAAGACGTACAGATAAACAGTCTTCCTATTGATAAACCTGATAAATGGACAGTATACAACAGACATTTCTTACACTCAGTTCTCTTGACTTTATTATCAGTGAACACAAAAATGTCCTCTATAAAGTCAGTCGCAGCATGCAAATGAATGTTTATTTCCAATTCATTCAGCATCCAGACAGGTGTGATGAAAAGAGAGTTAACAGGTTTTTAACTTTTCACTAAACCTCACTTAATTTCTTTTTTTCCCACAACAATCTTTGTCGGAATATTTCCCTGCACAGTTAAGGGAAACTTTATGATCGAATTTCGGGACAGGAAGTCTACAAGTGAGTATTATTGCCATCATATCTAAAAAATGTAACCTCTTTGTCTATAATGATCAGGAGTTCACCTCACTTTCAGGTGTCTTTGTATCAACTATCGGCCAGTCTGATGCCAAATGCTTTGACATGAGTGTTACTTTTTTATCACATCTATAAGTTTTTGGAATACTTAATAATGTATGACACAGATGAGTCCAAGTTTACCGCATTTAAAAAAAAAGAAACTTGCAGAAAACTGGTTATTTGTTTACATAGGATCCATTATCAATGGCTTAGATGAGATGCAAAATTAAGCAATGTGGTAAACTCATCTGACTGACAGGAAACTGAGTTAACTCAGCCTGTGCAGAAGTAAGTGCAGAAAAATTAATACTGTCCATAAGATGTTTTGACAATGTTAACGTCATATTCTGAAAAATATCAACACAATACTAATTTGCATGTAGAGGTCCTCTGAATTGACTTCAAAGGTAAACGCATGTTGACCCATATAGCATGCTTCAATAAGACAGTAGATGACCTTCGCTCAAAGTTCACAGAATGTCAAATAGACGGCACAAGTTATGGCCAAAGACCTATCTCTAGTTGCTGGATGACCACAAGATGAAAAACGCCACAGTTATGCTCTGAATCCTTGCATTTACTGTACGCGAAAGAATGGAGACCCAATCCTCCCAGTCTGCAGAGGCCTGCCCACTGACATGCAGCAGGAAGCCGTCTTTGGGGGGCAAAAGATGACAACAATTAACCCTTGCAACTTGGGCTACGTCTCAGTGACACACCGTAAATGCTTCCAACCCCTCCCCTTCCAGTTCTTGAAGTAGTTATGGTGGCGAGCATCAAGTACACTTAGTGTATTCATTGGCATACCTATACAATATTCACACAGAGGTCCAACACAACATGCAGAGCAATCATCTGATAACAGAGCTGACCAAGTTTTTTTTTTTAATACTCTGACATCATTGAGACACACATGACATGACCCTTCCCAGGATTCAGTGGGACACACAAAGCACTTTTCCTGAGAACCGGTCTAAACCGGTTGGTTAGTGTGTGTTTGTGTGTGTGAGTGAGTGAGTGAGTGAGTGAGAGAGAGACTCTGTCAGTGTGTGTGTGTGTGTGTGTGTGTGTGTGTGTGACAGAGAGAAGCTGAAGCTGGTTTTAACCCTTCAGGTGCTGGAG
>JBBBVU010000008.1:12130940-12147475 GCA_037177055.1 Atherinosoma microstoma
TATACTGCTATCAGACCATTTCAAATTCTCTGGTTCAGTGTCCAAAGAAAAACTCTAAAAGATCTTCAAAAATATTTCCAAAGACCACTTTGAAAGATTACAAGGCAAGGCAAATTTATTTGTATAGCACATTTCATTTACAGGACAATTCAAGGTGCTTTACATTCAAACATTAGAAACATTACAGCGGGGTGAACATCTGGCTCCATGAAACTAAATGAGAAGTGACTCAGGACTTTTTTACACATGAAATGTATATGAAGCTGGGCCAGGCTGTGTAGCTTCAGTGTGCCAGTTCGGTTCATTTAACGACATCTGCTCCGATGTGTGAGGTTTTGTGATTATCCTGATGGAACTCCGGTTTAATGATCAACAGCATTTCAAACAAAACTTTATTCATGACGCAGTCGGAAAATGACAGGATTTACTCTGTTGCTGTTGGTGACCCTAAATGTAATTCTTCCATTGCTGTGCAGGGCATGGAGCGCACTCGGTCCATCCTCAACTCGCTTTTCTCAGGGGCTTTGGCCGGAGCAGTGGCCAAGACAGCTGTCGCCCCATTGGATAGAACTAAAATCATCTTTCAAGGCAAGTAGGATGCTCTGCTTGGACCGGCTGTAGCTCAGGAGGAAGAGCAGTTGTCTGCCAACCAGAAAGTTGGTGGATCAATTCCAGGCTTCCCCTGACTACATGCCAAAGTGTCCTTGGGCAAGACACTGAACTCCATGTTTCCTCCCGGTGTGTCTACTGGGGAATGAATGCGAGCGATAGAAAGCACTTAGTATGTAAAGATGGAAGTGCTGCATGAGTGTGTGCGTGAATGTGACATGTAGTGTAATGTGACTAGAAAAGCACTATATAAATACAGTCCATTTACCATAAAAGTGAAGATTGCTTTTTGAATACTTGAATGCATACCATGGTATAACATCTGGTTATATGTACCTTACGAATAGCTGGGCTTATAACAAATTATGTTGTTATTTATCTTGTTTTCTTTTTAGTGTCCTCTGCAAGATTCTCCGCCAAGGTATGTTTAAGCAAGAGTATCAAATATAGCACATCACTTCACTGGTTCCCATTCAGAAAGTTTTAGTCATAGTCACAGCTTTTAACGTCAGCCACATGTTTTGTTGAGGATAATTAATAGTTAAACTAAATGTGTGCTTACGTTTGTTTTATTTGGTCCGACCCTCACGGAATATTTGACAGGAGCTAGTTGAAATACAAAAAAGTGATTAAAATAGATACTTTTATATAAAACCAATCGTATGTCTATTTATCACAGGAGGCTTACAGGTTGATCTACCACACCTACCTGAAGGAAGGTTTCCTCAGTCTATGGAGGGGGAACTCTGCCACTATGGTGCGAGTCATCCCATATGCTGCCATCCAGTTTTGTGCACATGAGCAGTATAAAAGGCTGCTGGGAGGCTACTATGGCTTTCAAGGGAAGTAAGTATTGTTTTTTTTAAAGCCCTTTGGCTTGGTTATAAACTTGTTTATCAAGTTAAGTGATAAGGAAAGCATAAAAAGCTAACACGCACACTTGTTTTCCTCCCGGTTTCAGAGCCCTACCTCCGGTCCCGAGGTTACTGGCCGGGTCTATGGCTGGTACAACTGCAGCCATGTTGACTTATCCTCTGGACATGGTGCGAGCTAGGATGGCTGTAACACCAAAGGAAATGTAAAGCCCTTTTTTTTAATATACAAAAGCTAATGAATATTCATCTGTTGATATGAGGAAATTTTTATTATTGACCACCATATTACAACATAAAAACACTCCCACCATGTTACACATTTTACATTTAGTATATTAAATATAAAACATTTGTTTTATCAAAGGCCACTGGAGAACAATTATGGCCTGATAAAACTACCATAATACATTCCTGGGAAACAAGTGGCAGAAATAATTTTCTGTCTATGCTTAGAAACTTAATGCTTGATCACAGTTTAAAATTTTCCAGGCTGAGAGTAGAAACTGTAAAAAGTAGATTTGATAAAGTGAAGAAACCATAACTTGTTGTTTGTTAAACATCTGTTCTCACTTGTATGTGGCAGAATATAGTTTGGAGCTTTTCATTCAGACATGTTTGATATTATTTGTTTTATTCAGGTACAGCAACATTCTGCATGTTTTTGTGCGGATCTCTCGGGAAGAGGGCTTGAAGACCTTGTACCGAGGATTCACTCCCACCATACTGGGTGTTGTCCCCTATGCTGGACTCAGCTTCTTTACTTATGAAACACTGAAGAAGTTGCATGCAGGTACATCACATACAACTCTTCTCTTTCCTGAAATGCTTCCACCTGATGTTTATATAAAATACTCCTGTCTCACATCCTCTTCTTTCATGCAGAGCAAAGTGGCCGCTCACAGCCCTACTCTTATGAACGTCTGGCTTTTGGAGCCTGTGCAGGTCTCATTGGCCAGTCGGCATCTTACCCTCTGGATGTGGTAAGACGGCGCATGCAGACCGCAGGTGTCACCGGTCACACGTACGGCACCATCCTGGGGACCATGAAAGAGATCGTGTCCGAGGAAGGGGTTATCCGCGGACTCTACAAAGGTCTCAGTATGAACTGGGTCAAAGGACCTATTGCGGTGGGGATTAGCTTCACCACCTTTGACCTTACACATATCCTCCTGAGGAAGCTGCATCAAATGGGCTACACTCGATAGTAATGACATAGAAAGAGGACAATGGAGAGGGTGGATTGACAAGATCACCCGTAAGCCCTCTGAAGTTAAGCAAGGACGAGGGAGTGGAAGATTGAAGAATGCTTATTGCTGGATAGAAGTAACTCAGGATGTGTGGGTAATACCAAGTCTTGCTCTTGCTGTGTCTGTGTGCAGCGGATATGAGGTGGATGTATAGAACATAACCTGTTATCAAGTGCAATTTGATCAATTATCTTAGCTGTGCACAGAAATTGTAACGCTCCAACCCTGGTGAACCAGTTCTCAGAGTGCATTCGGAAAAGAATTTAAAAATGCACCCAGCTCCCAGCTGCCATGTGCAATGATACCAAAGCTTTTGATTTCAGCTGTAGCAGATTCAATAATATTAGTATGTTTAAGTACAACGTTAGTGCAACAATTCCCAGCACAGAAATTTCAAGCAGTAATATTTTCTAATCATTTGGTTTTCCTTTTAAGTTGAAAATTTAGAAATTTCTCGGCCCCACAAGATTGAATTCACATCTGTATTTGTAGTTTAACTGCTGGAGTGACATCACCTGCATGTTTTATGTCAGTGCCAACATGTCTGTTGAGAGTACCCATATTGTTTTGTTTTTGTTTTAATTGTTAGCATATCATTGGCTTTTTGAAAGATTGTAAATTGTGGCTTGTCTGAAAAATCAAATCCAGATTTTATGTGCAGTCTCGTATTTGCACATCGAGCAGTGTGATGAATACTTCTCCAAATGTGAGATCTTGTACTCTGATTTAACAGCCCTGAGTGAGCACTACCTTTGTGAAGTTTACACTGTCACATTGCTGCTGTCACCGTGTGAGAACTGTTGCTTTAGATGTATGGTAATTATATTTTTTGTGGGGTTGTTTTGAGCTACAGCACATTGAGACATTTGAAATACTGCAATCGGTGACAGAGTATGTACAGAATGCACGTATTGTCTTCCAATTTCTGTCACACTGACAGCTGCATGCTATGGCTCTTCATCGCCTGTTTTGTTTGAGAAAGACAAGACGCTTATTCAGACTGACAAGTCACTGCAACAGCATTAAATCTCTTAGAGAGGACTCGTAATGTAGAGCTGTAGCAGTAAAAACTAATGGAATAACTTGACTGGAAATATGCAAAGATGAATTGTCTCTTTGAAAAGATATTAGTGTTCCAAGTATTGTACTTTACCTTTGCACATAATCAAAGGCTCGTCTAATTGTTGCATATTAATGTGTTATGCAGTGTAGTGGCAAAAAAAAAAGGGACTTCTACCTGCAGCCAAATTGCTCGTTTGGCTGCAGGTACCATGGGACAGTATTGATGCTGGCTTACAGCCGTTAAGAGTGTCGATGGTTTCTATAGATAGACCACACATACCAAGGCAGGAGGGTTGAGCTGAGTGAGCTCCTGAATGCAGAGCCAAGTGGAGCAGAGGTCACGACGTACCAGAAAACAGTAGACAGGCTCTGGACAGGTGACTTACAGAATATTATTTGTATTTTTAACTCTCTGTCGAAGCTGCACAAGTGATCAATTATTACAAGTGATATTTAGATTGTTTGATTTTTAATCACCAGAGAAACTCCCATGATAAATACCAGAGGACAGAGTTGTGATGTCGACAAAAGTTTTGAAATACACTGCTGGGTCAAAAAAGGAAAGGGAAGGATAAAAAAAAATAAGTACAGGCAAATAACCAGGTTTTGCTCCAGTTGGTCAGGTCTATGTTCAGCAACAGTGCAAGCCCAAAAACAATAGGCCTGTTGATGACCTGAAGGATCTTTTTTTCCTTTCTATGAATAAATCTATTTTCTTCCTTGATGGCCCACGTTCATTCCAAGATGACAACACCAGGATTCATCAGGGTTAAATTGTCAAAGAGCAGTTCAGGGAGTGTGAGGAATTTTTAATGTGAGTTAAGATTGCATTAGCTTACTGAAATGATGCCATGACAAATGTGTGCTATAATCAAAGCCTAAAGTGGTCCAATGTGATTTTTTATTTTTTTTTCAAAAAAGGGACTTTTTGCTTTGGTTAGGCAGTGTATTACTACGAAAAAGTTGTAATTTGTGAATCTCAGTAATTGAGGCAACATTTTCACTAAATTTAAGTGCACGTAATTAACCCAATTAGAATATCTTTGTGATTTCTACAGTGATTATTTCACTACAAATGCTGCAAATCCCCTGTTTTTTTTTGTGCTGGAAATGTGATCCAGATCTGCACCAGAATTTGACTGTTTCTGATTTCATTGGATTTACAAGCTCTTGTTGATTCATAAAATTCAGCTCTTTTTCCGTGTAATTTTGCTGACAAACAATTTGACAGAAAACAGAGACTCAACACTAATTTTAATGATTTACATCTCCTCAGCTGTTTAAAAAACAAAATCAAAACTCGCTTCTTTCCCCTAACTTGCTTCTGTCTGAGTGTAATCCTCCCATTCACACTCTTGTCTTCTTGTATATATTGTGATTGTTCTAACACAGGGGAAATGTGCTGCTCTGTTGAACTATCCTGTACCCACATACAACAGAGCAGTCTCATCAGGTGACTTTGTGAGTGTGATGCTTTGCAGAGCTGATGTCCTACCATCTGTCCAATCAGCTGCAGGAAACTGAGAACTGCGGACAACAGTGTAGTCTCTTTTAAAATCAATTAATATTCTTTCTTTCTTAGATTAGCAGGAGGGAAGCTTTGATCAGTGACAGCTTGGCTTGTGAGCAACACGTCCTGAACTGAACTTTAGTTTAAAGTTCACAGACTCTTTAAGTGCCTAGGAAGAAATGGTAATGTTTTTATAATGACTAAGCTAAATCTGCTAGCCTTTTTTTGAAGGTTGCTTCCATTTCTAGCCTTGTCTCAATTTTGGAGTTATGAGCATAAGAAGGAGGCAGCAGGTGTTTGAAAGTGGTTTTAAGTTTGTGGATTGTTTGACCTGACTGACTGAATGTATTAACTTCAGGTCCAGTTTTTGTATGTGAATTTTTGTAAAAATTAAACTGCCTTGCAGAATATTGCTGTCTGCAGCGACAGGTGTGGTTTTTGTTGGTTCCCAGTTCATTCCAATAAGTTTTGGACTCATTTTTAAGGAACTGGGGTTAAAAAAAATTATAACAACAATAATAATAGTAATGATTATAAAAAACAATGTTTAAAGAGTTGAGAAAAATGACATACCCTGTAACAAAGAGAGGCTGTAGGACTCTCAGACAATCATTACATGCCAAAAAGTTTTTCTTTTGTCACAGAGTAAGAACATGATGGCGACTGAACTAGACAGAATAAAGAAGCACTACAACAACTAACTCTGGTACAAGCTGTGATTCTATTTCAGTTTTGCTAAATGAAATGTAATCTTTTTATTTGTGGGTACTCTATACAAGTGCAGACATATACTTGTACTGTATTTGTGTTGCAGCAGATAACTTTGTGCAACAGTTGTTTTGTAAATCCTAGTGATTTGTGCCAACTGAATGTAACAGACCTACTAACTAACTACACCCTGTGTCCAGTCCAGTGATGATGGTGTATCTGTGGGAATATTATGGAATATCAAATTCTTTAATAAAACCAGACATTAACAATGTGTTCATTTGTTTTCATTAGCATGTTCTCACCTCTGAATGCTTACTCTCTATGGAGGCATGCTTAGATTTATAATTTAACATATGTAATCAAGTTTTTGATATTTATTTTGGATGTTCATTGTGGAGAATGATGGGTGGCCAAGGTTTGAAAAAAAAAAAAATCCAGGTTGAATTGGAGTGAAAATTAGTCCCTGGTGTTCAACAAAGAGTGTGATGAAGATATCTTTAGCCTGCATTGCAGTCATATGAAATTAGTACTGTCAAAGTGATCTTCTATCCATTAAGGATTACATTTGGATTAAAGTGGAAAATTGTTGCATGTAGTGCGACTTTTTCACCAACCTTTGGAAAAATAATTGAAGAGAAAAAAAAACATCCAAAAATGAGTGTCATCACAAATATGCAAAGTGGGATCATTTATGTCTTGAAAACCTCCACCACACAATTTTGAAAGACAGCATTAGTCCAAGAAGAGTTTAAAAAAAAGATCTATTTAGAAATAATAAAGTTAAAGATATTGAAAAAAAGTAATAACAGTATTGAGTTATTAGGCAACAACTGATTAGACTATTTAAGATAGAATTATTCAAATAGATAAAAGTCAACTTATGCAAATCTAAACAGACTGACTGACATTTCAAACTGTTAATAAAAGTAGTAAGAAGAAGCAGAAAAAATGAGCAGCAGTGCACTCATTGTGGCCAAAGTCGATCCTTTTTGTGTGGGTTTGTAATGAAATAATTTTCCGCTGGAGGGCGCTCCTCCTCCCTAAATGAGTCAACTCCTCAGGCTGCAGTGCCACTTGTGGCCGACAGGTTGCGGTGCAACACAGCTCTGCCAGCTCAGGGCAGAGGCTGACGAGAGCTGCTTCTCCACCCGAGGCCACGAAGGCGCTTTGAACTTGACCGTGAACGCAACGCACCAATAATATGAAGCGAGAGGAAAACATCTTTACTTATTAGGATTCATTTTTTGACATGGTCTTCGATAAAATCTAAGGATTTGATTGAGAGGTAGGTAATTAAAAGTGTGTTGTAAGAAAGGAAAAATTCACAGGATCTCCTTTTTATCATTCATTTTGGCTCTGATGAACTAGACTATTTAACCTAATTCAGTCTGTTTTTAACGAGGCTCAGCCCTGACCCTTTGTGGCAAATATGTTTTTCTTTTCTTTTTTCCCCCCTTTTTTTTTGCAGGGGGAAGATGGGAGAGGAAAATCCCTGGAAGAAAGCTCTATGGAAGATAGAGGGCTAATTAGAGAGTGAAGGAGGGAGCTATCGGAGGATGTGGTTGCTATAGATACTTGGCATGATGCCGGATGGAGGCAGAGCCCATTTGCATTCATCCAGATGATGGTTTCTTCCACAATCTCCTTTTGCAATAAAAGCAGCACAGAAACCTTTATTATCTTCATAATAAGTTTGTTATTTTCAACATTTCCTTTTTTTATTTTATCAGAAAACCCTATGAAAATCATTTACAATATTGCGTCATTGTACATATATTTCACAAAAGTGGAAAGACAAAAAGAGAATATGTGATATTTGGGCAAATTTCATTATTTGGAAGCTTTTTAGGTTTGATAGCTCAGAAAACTAAATGATACCTGAGAAGAAAGGAAAACAGTTGTTTAAAAAAAAAAATCTAAACTATAAAATCATATTGTTACTTCCTCTTTATCCATATAAAATAAAATCGTGTACACCATCCTCCAGGCTTGTGATTGCAGGCCCAAATTTATTTTCTTTTAAATTGAACTTTACTTAAAAAAGACAGGCATCCCCCACCATCCAAAAAAAAAGAAAAAAAAGAAGAAGAAGAAAAGAACCAACAGCAACAAACAAACACCATTTTGGTTTGGGTTTACATCAAACACACAGTGAACGACCAACATGAATATAGTCTAACTTAGTGCTTATTCTTCAAGGAGCCTGCGCAGTACCCTCGTTAGTCATAGTTGGGATCGCATGAAAACAATAATTATTTTCTTTTCATTTTTTAGGCCTGATATTTCTGAGACATCTGTGACCAAATTATCACCCCCCCCCCCCAAAAAAAAAAAACCCCTCCTTTGTCAAGATGACCATTACGGAAGTTTGTGACAACAAAAATCCGAAAACGGACAGATAAAATAGTTATGTATTGTAAAACCTTATTGTTCATTTCTTCATATTGCAACAAATAATGGCACAAATTTTTAGTATACTTTAAAATAGTCCAGACCTGATTTAATTACATGGAAGTAACTCATTTGAATTGTTAGTCACAAAACAGACTGACTAACTTTTTAAAATTCATTTTACAGTGGCAGATATTTAGCATGAAAACTGGATAAATAATAGAAATGGCATCAGAAATTAATATAATTTCACCAAATGTTTATCTCCTCATTTACCAGACGATTTATTAAGAACATCTATGATATTAAATTCAATCCACATATTTAACATTATTTGGGGAGGGGCAGAGTAAAAGCAGCAGTAGTTCACATCAAAAACTGAAAATACAGACATTACAGAAATTTTTATTTATTTATATTTAATATCATATTGAACAGAAGTCTAAGTGGCCATTGAGTGTATGAATGGTTTACACTGATAGCATACACAAACCCCTGTCTACTAGCTTAAATCAGTCCAATAACCAACTGAGACATAAGGGTCACTGTCAAGATATTTCACTTCCTGACCAAAAGGATCAAACACAGCAGTGTGACATGTATGTCTATATTTTTACACAAGCAGTGTAGAGATGAAGATTCATTCATGTAGAAAATAAAACAAAAATACACTTTAATTAGAATAGCTATTTTATTAACAAAAGCACATCTTAAGGCACAAATTGTGGAAAAATACATTTGTACGGTATATCAACTGCATGATGTTTCTTCTTGCTGGTGTGTTTGATAGTTCATTTGCAACCTCCTTATATGACACGACATGAAAGCAACAAGAACAACAACAAAAGGGTTAATATGGTTCAGGGTCTTTGAGTCAAATTCAGCTGATCAGAGAATTCCCAGTATGTCATCAATCTGCAAGACAACAAGAAGACAAAGAAAATTAGAAAAGAAAAACCGGTGTGCAGAATGAAGAGAAAGTGTCATATTGTTCACACTGAGGCCAGTGAGATTTACTAAACCATAACTATTGTAGGACTGACACAGCAGATATAAAGAACATCTTCTTTTAAAGACAGTAAGGGGGTGTTGGCGGAGGACACTCCCTCCTCATGACTACAATATCTGTCTGTGTCTGAGTCTACACTCCATCACCCCTGACCCTGAAAGTCTGGAGCATCAAGAGGACACACACACTCACACAGAAGGGGATCCCACAATTATGCCAGAGGGAAAACAGACACACACACACACACACACACACACACACACACGGTTCTGCTGTCTGGTTTTGCACCGTCATGACTGAAGGAGATAAGAAGCTGACCAGCAGAGAAAAGGAAGGTAATCCTAATTTGTTCAGGCTTTAATCATCATGATTATTAATGAGAAGCACTGACTGGAAGACACGGCCACTGCTTGTAAAAATCATTTTTAAAAAACCCTTTGTAGCACCAACAATCACTTTAGGTTGGTAAATTTGAAATGACGGTCTTATCTGTAGTACAGACTGGTGGGCAGTACAAATCAAGGAATGTGTGGGTTGTGAAGAGGAAAAGAAAGAAGAAGGTAGATTTGAGTGAAGAGAGGTGGGCTGCAGTCCGCAGGTAAATGCAAGGTTTCAGATGCTGTTCATTTATGAGGGGCCTTTCAGAGCCTAGGGCTCTCCAGGGCTCTTCTCCTGCCTACGCTGTCCCAACAACCAGTAAATTTATGCAGAGGGGAGCCTACAGTCACAAACCAGACAGAGACACACTTCCAAAGTGTGTAATTGTGGTAAAAAACATAAGCACTGCACACTATTTTTAATAAAAGCAAGAAGGAATGGAGTAAAGTTTGGAATCCTCCTTAAAACGCTGAAACATTGTACCAGGAGACAAAGAATCTACATGAAAAATAAGTCTTTTTTGCATTTCTCCTCTTCACTCAATAACAATCTATAATTTTATTTAAAATGTCAGAATTTTCAATGTCTTTGTTAAGATGATATTAAACTGGACCGTGGCAAATAATGGCTATGATGCTAATGCTTATTCAAGTTATGTTTATCTTTTCCAAAAATGTTTGATTTTAACATCTTTGGGGCTTGGCTTGATTTAAAAAAACAAAATGATTGCATTCAAATCCTCAAGGTCTGACACATCATACTGCTAGCATGCTTTTTAAATGCTGCATCATGTCATTGATCAAATTTTGCAGACCCGAAAGGCTCATTTACTTGTATGTCAGTAAATAAAAATGACCTTGCATTTAAAACCTGCTTTGTCAGGATCTCAGACAGAATTTGTCTCAACATATCGAAAAACGGGAGTGATATTTAACTTTTTAAAATTCTTACGTGCCAATTCTTCTTGTGTTCTACTTGACAGGGCCCATGTTTAGATGATATACTTTTCAAAATCAAGCCGTCACAAGCTGTGTGTTTGTGGATGTGTGTGTGTTTGGGGGGGTGGGGGGGGTCTGCATTTATTGGACTCCCTTCAGTCCCCTTTATTTTGTATTTAACCCCGCCTCTCCCAGCACACACACAAACACACACATACCCTTATGCTGACATTCTGTCCATCCAACAAAGACGTCCCTGCAGCCCCCTCATTATAAATACATGTCATTGGATCACAGCTCGCCTGAATCCCTGAGTCTGCTGCGCACTAAGTGGCCGTGACCAAGCCCTGAATGGGTGGCCGAGCGACTGCTCTACCAATAGAGCCAACAGTATGCGTGTGTGTAGCTTCAGCCTATGGGAATGAACACTTCGCAGTGGGACGAGGTCAGAGGTCAGGGTGTCTGTTATGTTCAAGTACACACATATACTCACATGCACTTGTCTAGATTTTGGGTGTGTGGCTCATAATTAAGAAGAGATGCAGAAAAAAAAGGGAAAGAAAAACTGTGACTGAGGTTTGTGTGACGGAGGTTTGCTTTAAATCTGGGGCAATAAGTTTCCTGCTGCCTCAACAACAAAGCTGCATGGATCAAGTCCTAGCTCCCTCAGCGTTCTGTGTGTGCTTGTGTGCATATACATTATGTGTGAGTGTTAAAAGAGCTCCTCCCATCTTGTTATACAGGGGAAATGCAAAAGTGTCTCTATCCCTCTGGAACCACAAACCAGGCCACAGTGTTGTACCCTCATTCCTCCTCTCTCTTTCACCATCAAGGCTTCTATTTCTGAGTCAAAGCTTGAATCTCTATCTGGGTTTAACAAAGTTTTCCTCACTCTACTTTCAGCTGGGCTTTGAACCTCCAGAGATATTACTAGAAGCCAGCTGGAAATGAATAATTAAAGCATAACCTACCTACCTTCCTACCTACCTACCTACCTACCTACCTATCTAGCACAACCAGCTGCCCTCACTTGCTGGCTGATGGGAATCAAATGTTCCATGGAAGGGTTCAGAGGAGCAGAGGCCTGCTATCATCTCAGGTGAAACTCTCTGCAGTTGGATTTTTATTCACATGAGTGCTTTGATAGGCCTCATGTGTGTCTGGTTGGTAACACTAAACCACTTAGCCCATGTGTGCCTTAACTAACAAAGCATCAGGTTGACCCAATTGAGATCACTGTAGGTCAGAGTCTGAAGACCCAACATAAAGATTTTTGTAGAAATACAATCTTTCAGAGATTCTCACTACAGTTAATAACAGTACTGAATCTGTGTTGTCAGTTATGAACGAAGATAAAGACCTGCAGGGAGCTCAGCTCAGGTTATACAGCTATCCACATTTGTCAATATCCAATATTTAAATTTTTATTCTTTTGTTAATTTCCGCTGATTCTAATTTCTTGTTGTTTCTGTTTATTTAATGTGTTTTTATGTGTCTTTATTGAAGGACATAAAGGTTTTCTAAGTCTAAAGGCTGTCTTTACTAAATTCCTGAAATGTCTGTAAATCTGATTAATTACTCTAAATAGATTTATGTGTGGCACAAGCTTTACAAAATGTCAGTAATATGGAAAATTGCAAAAAAACCCAAACAAACAAAGAAAAAAAAGGTCATGAGGAGGAGTCTAAAAAAAAACCTTTGAAGGAAAATGAACTGAAGAGCACATTGTGAAATAGAGAATGATGAATGGTGTGAGCACAGAATCCATGTGAGAGAAAACAAGAGAAAGAGGCACAAAGACTGTGTGAGAGAGATGTGAGTCTTAAAAAGTGTCAATGCCAGGTTTCCTTTAGGCATGAGTGAGAAACTATGAGGCCTGGTAGTGTGTCCATGCTTCAGGAACACATGCAAACACGCACGGATACTGCAGGCACAACACACACACTTTTACACACCCTCCCTGCTGAGCCAGAGCCTGTGCCAGAGACAGGTCTATGGGTCTATTGAGGGAACTGTGAGGGAGCTGTCCCTTTCTGTAGAGCTAATGAAGCCTGGACCCAGAAACATAAAGAAGTGGAGAGTTAGAACTACGATCCTTCACCCATTCACTCGCTTCCTTCCTTTACACTGCTCTTGATGAGGTAATGTACTCTCCCTTAAAGAGATACTATTTGAAATACACACTTATGCTTGCACTGCATAGCAAGAAACAATAACAATCTCTTGCATTTATGTTCCTGGTAAAATCAAATTAATGAATCAAATTAATAAATTTGAATTAACAGCCTGGATGTACTTTTTTTTTTTTCTTTCATTTTACTATTAATTTTTCCTTTGCTCATTATAAAAATCTGAAAAGTCAAAAACTTAGGACAGGACACATTTTTTTTCTTTTACATATTCAGTAATGTTGATTGGCTTCTGTTCCATGGTGAAACTACATCTAGGGAAGCTGAAAGAAATACTACTCCTTCTATGGGATCCATCTGAAGTTTAAAGCATTTCTAATTAATCTTCACATTTTTAATGATAGAAAACATTCATCAATAACCAAAGAGCCCAAATAACTTATTAAGACCTATCATACTGACAAGAATATGATCAATGTTAAGATTAATGGTAATAGTAATGTAGTGCATTTTTAACCTTCCATAATAAACGAGTTATAACAAAAACAATGTTTAGATCATGAATATAGACTATAAAATAATCCATATATGGCGTAAACTGGGGCACTCTTGGCGATTTCCTCCATCATGGAAATGTGGAGCTTTGCTACAAAGCTGCCGTCAATCAGTGAGAAACAAAGACAGGCACCGCACCGGAGAGCCTGAGACCCACATGTCACTCAGAGAAGAAATGTCACAGAAAGCAGAGATGTAGGGAGAAAAGGCTTCCAGACAACACAATCACACTTTCAGCAGGGGAGGTCTGACTTCAGGCTGCCTGTCTATCTGCCTGTCTGCTACTCTGCTGCAACTACAACATGATGAAGGAGCTCTTGTCCAAATCTACACTCGGTCTAGTCTTCTCTGAACAAATAGACTGAGCTAATAATAGACAGAAGTGATTTTCAAACAGCCTAGCAACATTATTTGCATCCTGCAAGACCAAGACGATGGCTAAAGAGGCCCTATACACACATGCACACATCCACACACACACTCGCATACACACTTTTGTGAACCAGACAACCTCTTTGCTGGTCTTGACCTATGAACTATAGGGTCCTCTTTCACCTGCTACAACACTATTCATGCAGGCAAGGCTGTCTAGCCAGCTCCTGACTATTTTGCATATGTTTTCTGAACATTCCCACGCTCCAAGCGCAGACCTCCAGTACGGGCGGCGATCACAATGCAGCAGTATTCATAGGGAACATTATGGAGATCTACATTGTATCTGTGTCTGGCCGTCTTATTTTTGGGGCTGTAGATGAGCCTTCATCGTCATGGCTCAGTGTAGGGGTGGATTTCTTTCCCCGTTTCCACCCCCCCTTAAGTCATCTCTGAGTTTATTTCACACAAAGTATCAGAGTGGCCATTTTAATTTCTAATGAGCTGCTTATTTTTGTACCCTCCACACATGCAAAGCCATATCAGCCTCATAACAACAGGATACTCTCTTGAGTCAGTCCTCCTCCCTCCCACTTTGCTTTCCTTTCCTCTCTGGGTTTCCATCCTATAGTTGTTTTGTTGTCTCTAATTTTCTCCAGCACGTGAAGGGTAAACTCATGACTCGCCTCACCTCTCCTTCCTCTTCCTCATTCTTAACAGTTTGCTATTGGCTGACAGCAGCTTTGGCGACTTTCATTGGCTGGCGTAACATACAGAAAACAGTGATGCGACAAACACGAGGCTCCTGTATAGCAGAGGTGTTATTGTGAGAAATGGATGAGAGCATCTCCTGCAGATACAGTGAGTGTCAGATAGAAGGCTGCAAATCAGATCATATTTTGGGGTCCTACACAGGCGTATACTGAGCTTGCCTTGCTGCAGGCATATGGACACCTTCGCCGCTCTATATGACAGAGACATGGACACATGTTCACAATTGCAGACAAACCAGTCTGATACCCCCACCCTCATGCGCCTCATTAATGGTTCCTCCTAAAACCAGACACCCCCACCCCCCCCTTCTACAAATAATAACCACTCCACTCACACCCCCTTCTCCATCTTCCCCCACCTCAAAGTCTAGACCCCGCAAACCCTGTCTCTCTCAAACCAGACACCCCAAAAAGCCCCCACCCAGATCCCCCATCTCTGCCTCTCTGCTCCTTAGCTCCCATGACCACTAACAGACCCCATGATTCCCATGACCGCCATTTTGCTGCCCACTCTAGACCTAACTGTACAGCACAACAGCTGCCTTGATGGGCAAATGCAAATAGGAACGCTTGCATTGTTGCTCAGCCGCTCTGATCACATGAATTAATGCCCCGAAAAGCAAAACCCGCTCAGTCAAATGTGATGATGAATGCAGAAATGTTACGTATCAATTCATACGATGGCTGGACAAGAAAAGCCCATAATGTTATCATGCAAAGTTTTTTATTTTTTGTTGTATTTTTTGAAAGGTGTTATTCTAAAGTCTCAAACAAATGCAAAGGAGTCGAGCATCCTCCCCTTTTCCCTGTAACCAGTGTGTTCTCAGTAAATAGGACAGATATGATACTTCAAAGCTAAAATCCGTTGGTCTTCAGGCAGCAATTTTGGAGCTGCCGCCTATTTATATGTTTCATGTGCAGCTCTTTTCTAGCAAAATCGGTCACCCCACGATTTGTTCAGTGTCATGGTAACCAGACACCCATGTGCATGAAAATGAGACCATTATGGTCTGTGTGTCTGGACTTTGTTGGGCCTATGGATCCCCTCTTAATTAGAGTGTCTGCGTCTATGTTTGCTTAATGCTTTCATGTGTGCATTATGTACATCTGTGTAAAAAAAAAAGAAAAAAAGAAAAAAATGTGAGTGTGCATGCATGACAGAGCGCTATCTGATTAAACAAAGCCTCGGCTTAATCTTTTGTACAGTGTTACATTTGCATGCAAGGGAATCACATGCAAACATGCGCACCATATGGCACAGTTTGTCTAGACACTTGATCTCACATGATCTGAACACTTATCAAGCACATTTCAGGGTGCAAATACTTGCACCCCAAGAGAACAACAAACACTCTGTATACACTTTTAAAACATCTCTTCGGTCCTGCTTGCTCGCCGCCATGCTACCCTCGTAGGATCAATAATCAGCAATCGCCAACGGCATGTTGCTTAGAGGTTATGCAAATGCAATTAGCCTTGATTTGCATTCGAGGACAGTTAACGGACGCACAGATGGCAGATGACAGAGATGCACTCGCCATTTTTGGCAGAGAGGAACGATGGCGGCCATTTTGTCTGAAGCTGAGCCCATCTGGATGGAAACAACCACGCTGCATTACTGTGACGACAGCAGTTTGGGAGCTGTGGGTACACACGGCTGCTGCTCTCACTCAAACACTCTCAAGGCCAAGCATACAGTCCATTTACACACACGCAGAGCTTTCTGATAAAGATAATAACACAGCGAGGTGAGGAGCTGTCTCGTGTGACTCAAAAATGTCAACATTTAAGACATCTAATGATTAAATAAATCAACTTCCAAAAATTTCTTAGAGTGAAAAAAAACATATATTACAGCTGTTCTCAGTATGCTAAATTATTGTCATGGTTACTGTCTAACTCTCTTTCACACACACACACACACACACACACACACACACACACACACACACACACACACACACACACACACACAC
>JBBBVU010000008.1:12155243-12165962 GCA_037177055.1 Atherinosoma microstoma
CTCTCACACACACACACACACACACACACACACACACACACACACACACACACACACACATACACACACACACACACTTGAAGCCCTTGATAATACCCCCTCCCATACCCCCCACCCCCAGTCACCATTTGCTGCAATGCATTGCTGCAGAGATTTATCTCCTATCAGCCTGTATAATACTGAGGTTATAATTTACATCCACTTTAGAAAACAGCAGCACAGGCTGATCCTTGCATATGCTAATATAAAGCTTGGGAAAAGCTGTGGAACTCAAAGAACTCCATAAGAAATTTAAATAACTGAACTTTCTATTGAGCTCCAAGGTGGTGGAACCATGAAGACGTGACCTTGCTAACAATATGTACTTATTGTTTAATTCCTAATTCTCACTTAGTTAAGTGAGAACTGGAGGGAAAATTTTGAAAACCTTAAATCCAGTAATGTTTCCATCTTACATAACTACAGTAGGATGATGTCTCCTGAGCTGAAGCTTTTATTCCTTAGCAGCCTTATTATTATTTTTTTAACCAATTGGCCAGAACTAAAAAAATTTTGACCTACTGATAATCTCAGACTCAACATAATGATGGTGTTGCTCAACACTGCTTATGATACACCTTTATACAAATTTGCTCTCTGTAATCAGGGGGACTTTGGACAAGGGAGGGTGCCCCGTCAAGGCATTAGGAATGAAAAGGACAGAGCCACCCATACATTCTTTCCACATGAGCAGGTCCAAACCTTGGGTGAGCCTTCGCGCTCCTAACGGGATAAAGCACCGCAGCAAAGATTACAACCTCCCCTGCACCTACCACACACCCTACCTGACAAATAGGATCACAGTGTTTAAAGGGATAAAAAGCTGAATGTATGAGAAAGTAAAAGAGAGTTGCGTGTGTCTGAATGTGAAGAAGATGGAAGGAGGAGGGGGAGGAGGAGGTGATAGGCAAGGTGAAAAATGCTAATACTTCAAAGGAGAAAGCAATGATGGAATTCAACATGGAGGCCCTTCTTCACTTGCTCAAATCAGGCCGTTTACACTCTCTATTGCTGCAGGCTGAAGTCTATTGCAGTTTCATACTGTATGCATATTTTTTAGAGATATATGAAAGGTATAAAATGGACCATTATACTGTGTGCATGCATGTCCTTAAATGTCTCTCTGATTGCCCATTTTTTCTTTAAGTAAAATGTCTGACCATTTTTATTACACTTGCACACAAGCACACAGCTCTACAAAATATAAATCAACAATGAACCACCCGGACAGCCTTATGGCTAACTGATAATACTAGACACAAAAATATCTGCAAGCCTCCAGCATCTAGCCCTCTAGCTTTATTGCTTAATATCATCAAATTACAGCCAAAATATACAAACCAGAAGATCCACAGTTATTCTGCAATTGATATCATGAGTCTTCTGTTTAATATTTACCTGGAGGCTGACAGGTGTGCTTCATCCTGCCTGCTGGCAGTTTCGCTTCACTGCATGCTAATGCAAACTTGGGGGCTGGCATTTTCCTTTAAAAACAAAAGAAAAAGCAGTCAGGACATGTATAAAATCACACCAGTAACTGGTACCTATGAAGAACTCTGTTTTAGCAAGAAATTGATTACTTGTATGAAAGAATGAATGAATGCATTTGTTGTTAACCTTGCAGCATTAGACGTCTGCTAACCTTGTTTCCCTTTCTTCGACACTTGTCATTGTTTTGTCTTATTACCAGGTGTCATGCATACAGGAAATCAGGTGTAAGCATCTTCAGTTCGATGTTATCAAAATGGTAAGAAAAGTATTTGTAAAGAAAAATTATACACAAATTGAGAGGGGCATGTTTTGAATGAATTGAAGAGAAAGAAATCAATGATACAATCCCATAATATTTTAATTCCTGCTTTTCTTTCAATCGGTTCACAGTGGAAGACAAGCGGGTCAGCTCATTTCCACTCACTCAAACAGTACACTGGTAGACATCAACAACAGATGAATACACACAAAAACACATCATCTGAGCTCTCTTGTTAAACAGCGCACATCAAATATTGTCAGTCATGCTCTAAATAGAGCACGCTGGGACTTCAGGGATATTCAGTCATCTCTAAGGCTTGCTGATTCTGCTCTAAGAATAGATCAAACTCTGAGCTGATGTCCTATTTTGTTCTCATCTAGCAGGAAAACACAAAAATAATCCAACTAGCGGAACACAAATTTCAACATATCCACCATGTCTAAGTTGGATTTTTCTTGAAAGCGGGCTAAATGTGGCCTTTACCCCCATCTAAATGCCTGATGCTTTGTGACGCTGATGTTAGCTTGCAGGTTGTTTGGGTGGCAAAGAGCCAAACAAGCCACAATATGTGACATCCAGATGATAGCAGATATGTTAGCAAACAGTAGTTGAGTCAAGTATGTCTTTCCATAAGGCTTCATCTTGCACCAAGTGAAAATATACACCCAAGTATACAGCACGTACTCCTAATGCCATGTTAATTACAGCCAAGGAACATCACACTTATAAGAAAAGGAAGCAGAGTGGAGGAGTGGGTGTAGCTCTGCAGGACTCTGTGGATAACTGGTTTATATGAAAAGTATAAACTTTTAAGCCTAAAAGAAATAAAAATAACAAACATAAGAGATGTAGAAATTATGAGATGGTGCTGCTGCCAACACCGTCACGTGAGTCCTAGACTGACCAATCATATGAACGCTTTAACTATTTCTGTCTCAACCCTAAAGATATTAGGTTATAACACCCACACAGTTGTGACAACAGCACAACAACATGCAATGTTGGTTTTTAGCATCATTATCCACATGCAGAACTCCCTTATGTCTGAAAGTTTAACTGATTAGCCTAATTGATCCATAACAGGCCCCTGCATCACCGCGATGCCCAAAAGCACGAACCTAGAAAGCAGCAACATTCACGCCCTCACACACACGCATGTGGCTCCTCTGAGGGTGCTAGCACCCATCCCGGAGCGGTGGCAAACCGTTTGCCGATATCACGCCGGTGCTCACATCCCATCATCTTCCAGCTCTCCTCCTCCGTAGCGGCAGCGATCAGCCTCCCTCAGCATCCGTCCCTCCCCGCTTTCCTCCTCGATGCTGCCCGCCCCGGCTTCATTTCCTCCTCCATGCCGAGCGAGAGGACCCCGGCTCCGAAGTGCTCGGCGTTAGTTCGTACTTTCGGTTCTCTAGCTTTATGAAATTAAAACTCATACAGCTAGATAACCAAAGACACAAACTAACCCGTTGTCTCTTAAAGGGGCCGATCCGCCGAGAGAAAACAAGAGGATAGAAAGGGACAAGAGGGGGAGAGCCTGCCTGCACACCGCACTGAGAGTCCCTCACACACACTCTCTCACACACACACTCACACACAGCAGAGTGAAATGCTCCGCATAACAGAATATAACCTTTCAGACTAATCTGGATGAGCAGATCTGAAACTGAATTGACATGCAGGATGTATTGGCTTCTAGTTTGACAAAAAAAAAACAAAACAAAAACACAGTCAAATCTATGTTCACACACTTTTGATGGACATATCTGCCACCGTTCAATTAAACTCCTACTGACATCGTCTTCACTGACAAATAAAATACTTGCCACAGTTAAAAAAAACAAAACAAAAAACAAATTGTTTTAAAAGTATTACTACAACAAGTCTACTGTTTAAACCAGCATTTTGTCTTGCAACCTGAAGGCCGGATACACCATGGTCATCGTGCAAGCCCATCAACACCCATTAAGGTCAGAATATGCAGTTTGGGCTGCTTTTTTTTGTTGCCAACATTGTGGGTTTGCACAGCCGAATCCGAGCCTTCAATTTGCAGCACCAAACCTTATCAAAAGGGATTCATATGTTTTATTAAGAGTTGCACCAGTCACACATGCAGCGCCAGCATTTTACTTACTTGCACACCAGGCTAACTCCACTCCACTCCACCATAGTCAATATATTCTCCACCGCGACTTCATCCTCTTCTTTTTCCCCCCTTTCTATTATATAGTAGCTTATCTAGTTTGATCGCACCCGATGAACGGAATGAGTGTAAAAGAGCAGATATTTAACGCTACGAAGTGTCCCCTCTTAGTAACATCCTTTCTCACACACACGCAGACTGCGACTGACAAGCAGAGAGTCAACACGGTGAGCAGAGGGGATAAACTCCGCCTCAGAGAGAGAGACAAGAGGGAGAAGGAGAGAGGCGGGAAGCAGAGATTATCACAGCCAATTTGAACATGAATGCAGGTGTGTGTCAATCAGGGAGCTGATTTCTCCAATTATCCTCATTAGTCAGGCCGTAAAGAACAGAAAGGAGTGCGTAAATTATTACTAGAAGAAAATTGGGACAGATGGAGATGGAGCAAACATGACGTTGTAATGAATCATTAAAACTTTGTCTTTTGAATAAGCTGTGCAATCTTGGTTGAAGACAAATTAATATGCAATAGGCTATTCTACAGGAAAAAATCATCTTCATACGTTCTTTTGATAACAGTAGTTTGTAGTAGTAGTTTGTTTTGATTAGCATCAAATTATTTACAAACGCCAAAGAAAAAGTTACAAAGCAGAAACACTTTTAAAAATCACCAATAAGTCTGTTATTGATATTTTACAAATCTGAGTAAGCCTTCTGTTCACGTTACAAAAAGCTTATATGTTATTACATAGCCTTCCTTTTATGGGAATAACTGTGGAATAACGCCAAATGTTTTGCCTGTTTCTATTACGACATAACCTTACAAAGTTTGGTTGCTATCTTTTTTATTTCATTTATTAAATTATTTATTATTTCTTTGCAACATAGGCTACTGAATTTCCACTTTGTCACAACGTGTAAAGATATTAAATAGCTTCAGTGTGCAGCAGTATTGTATGCAGGGGGTCTATAAAGGAGAGGAAATTTTGCAATAGCACTTTAAAAACTCTAATGCTTTGGAAACTCACAGTGGAAATCAAGCTCTCTGTTCTTGGTGCAGAAAAGGCCCAGCCTAGCCAAATCCTGATAGCATCCAGGGTTGTAGCAATGCAGCCTTATCGAGTGCAATATTATGATGTGATTGATACCTGGGCTAAAGAGATGAGATAGAGAACATGATCACAACCACGGTCTTTGATAGAGAAAGCCAGTAGCAGACACAAGACCAGCAAAGCAACTTGCAATATCTTCCAAAGTTTGAAAGGATATTTACAAAAAGGTGTTATCCGTGTGTGCCTGTACATGTGCATAGGCGACATGTGTGCGGATGTGGATAAACCAGTAAAAGAGTAGAGAGCTAGAGTCCAGCGTTTCAAACGAATCTTGCATCAGATAGCAGTCACATATCTGATTATTGCGCATGAGCTATCTTTTAGTATCGTGGAGGTACAGCTCTCCTGTCAGGCTGCAGCACATGTTGGACTTTACTGTATGGATCTGCATCATTTCTGTCAAGATCTGATCAGCTGGCCTTTGCTGCTGTCATCCTGTAATTGAACTTACGCGTGTTGGCACTCTAAAAAAAAGCGCCAGATACCATGAAACAATTCTTGCATTAGCAGGAGAGAGGTGTGCATTGCACGGTCATCACTGCTCCTGAGCATGCGCGTCTAAGTCTTGGAGTGCACGTGCATTTGCTCTCAAACACTCATGTAGCAGAGGCTATACACTCTAATGAAATTATTATAGAGGGGAAATAAAATCTTACTGCAGTGAGTTGCATCAAATAGTCAGTGTTATAAAAGCATCAAAACTTGCCTTACAGGCCACGCGACATGCTTTTTGTGGTTCGAAATTGACTGTTTAGTCAATTAAATAAAACAATTTTTCATGACTGAAAAGTTCTGCTTTTGTTAAAAAAAACGTTAGGTTTTTTTTAAACAAAAATGTAAAACACATTTGGTCTACAGCTATAATTGTAGACTAAAAGTCCCATTATTTTGTGGAGATTAATTTCAGTCAGCCGGTTTGGAGGTTTGAAAATACTTTTCCGGCATGTGTGCGTGTGCCCTGAGATGGATTTTCCCACAAACAAGTGACAGGGAAAATCCACCCCCTCCCCCTCTCAAAAAAAAAAAAAAAAATGAAAAGAAAGAAAAAGAAAGAAAGAAGTCAACATCAAGTTCAACAACGTGCCGGGGAGAAATTAACATGACAATTTGGTCTGGGATCCTCCAAGTCCCCCCACCCTGAGTCTGGCGTCAGCCCCGCTACACTTTCCCAGGCTCACAACAATATCTCCCTGCTGAACTCTGCACTGCAGCGCTGCCTGGGGCCTCCTCCTCCAGCACCACCACCTCCTCCTTCTCTGCCACCACACGAATACCTCTTACATGAGGACATGGCAGCAAAGACCCTCATTAAATATTCTGGAGTCTACATAAGCATAAAAAGTAATTGGACTCTTCAATACGAGGGAGAGAAAAAAGAAGCAACTTTAAAATGTTAATTTCCAGTATAGGGATCAATAAGCTTTATGAAGCTTGCAATTGAATAATATGAATATATAATTATTTACAGTTTGCCCACAGATCTCCTTTTATATAAAAATGACTAAGTAAAAGAAACATTTAGTCGGAAAGAAGACTCATTTTTGAAAGATTTTTTACACTTTTGCTAAAATGCTTCAGTTCGTATTTTCTCTGTTAAGGTGACCCAAATCAAATTATGACGCCTATTGTCACAAAACATTTTTAAAATAAATCTTAAATGGACATCATGGTGCACACACGACTGGCAAAATACCACGGCCTAAACATACAAATGACATGAGAATAATCTGAAATGTACACTCACGCATCATCTGTATTTTAACAGCATCGTTTAGAGACTGAGTTTGCTCCATATTTATCTCCTTCTGCCTGCACTTAATCCATAGGCTTCATATGGAGCAGAAGTCGTCTATTCCCGCTCTTTCAGGATGTCAAAGTGCACCGCAAAGGCTCCCGATTTTAGTATGATTAAATTTCATATTCCAATCGCATTTAACCCACATATTGTGTAATAAAATAATTTCTTACCAGATACAGCGGGTCAGAGAGGAAGGTGAGAGCTGCGGCTGTATACAGCGGGAGAAGCGAAAAGAGCTGGGGAGGGTGATGATGATGATGATGATGAGAAGGAGGAGGATGAAGAGGAGGAGGAAATACAGCCGGCTCAGGGCCTATCAAATTGGTCAGCAGGCCCTATATTATTTTAAGTGGAATAAACGAGGATGTAAAGCGACCAGAAAGAGGGATGCTGCTGGCTATAGTTTGAAACTGAAATCGGGCGAAATGATGAGAGCCACATGTGATGCTGTGATGGTGATTACTAGGGTTTGTGATGTAAAACCTGCAGGTAAGTATTACGGGAAACAACGCCAAAGACTCGTCACATTTTGGCTAATTTACAATGCATTTGTTTAGCTGATTAACTTTTCTCATGATGGGGATTACGAGTCCCCAACTTGTCTGCGCTAATTAATGCCACAGACCTACGCAACATGCTTTACTGACTTATATCCTCATTTTAAATGCATGAAGAAGATGAACTGCAAACAACCAGTCATATCAGTTTTCTTATTCTCTCCAACCACGAGTAAATTCAAGAATCCACACACAACGTAGCAAATTATGCAAAAGATAAACTTAACAATATGTTCTACAGATGGCAGCCAATAATAATAAAAACAACAACAACAAAAATACCATTATAATACATAGTATACAGCTACTATTTATCATTAAAGAAGTGCAACCACTTAAAATCGACTGACAAACTGTCGTCAATTATAACACTTTTTTATTGGCTACTTCACTTGCACAGACGGTCCTTATAAGATTCTATCAAATTCATTTAAGCTAATATAACTTTAAACTAACCAATGTGCCGCAAACTCGTGGTTTATAGTCAATTAAAAGACTAAATGTGTGCAAATATTGGAGAAAGCAGGCTAACCTGCAAAACCTACAGGACGAAACAGCGACACACTTTGGCGAGAAAGAACCTACTTCTTGTAAAATGTGTTAACAGTACAGTGACAGTCTGCTCCGTTTCTGGACAATATTAATTGGTCGTTTGAGGCTTGTTTGTTTGCTCAAAGATTGGTAACATATAAAAAATAAGAAAAGAAATGAGAAACCGGAAACTTTCTCGCTGTGACAAAGTCTGAAGTAACTAATCAGAAACATATGGACACGTCAATATCTAGTAGCCAAATGATCTATTTTATGGAATAAATCTAATGTTGTAATCTTAAAAAAAAGACTGAGATTTTTTCATTTTAGAAGAACAATGTGATGTTCTGATGTTGTGAAATAAAGTCACAACCAGAAACGGTTTTTATTGAATTTACATATAAAATAGATAATCTGTTCCAGGGGTTATATTTATTTATACCAGTTGACATTAAAATGTTGTTATATTTTCAGTAACTATTATATTTTAGTATTTATGTTAAATCATTTAACCTGTTGAAACAGAAACTGAAAGTTAAGCCTGAAAGGTTAAATGACTCAATGAAACAAGGGTCATAATACTTTCAAATGATTTATTTTATTGTCATTGTTGTTATTATTATTGTTAGCTTTAGTCCACACAACGACTTTGTTGTGTTTCCCAACTATTAGCTTCATCATGATTTACAGGAAATGTCTGTATGATTTACTGTAAACTAAGTCAGACTGAGATATTAATTTGAGGTCTGATGTGAGGTTTTTACACTATTATTCAAAATCACACAGCTGACCTTTTATAAAATGATAATTGTTTTTATCACAAAGTAATCATTTTTTAAGTCTCACTATTTTAACCAATATGCCTTATGCTCAATATTAAAAAAATATTTTATGTTGTTTGGCCTTGGTCAGAAGAATAGTTTTGAGTCTTATATATTTAAAGATGGGTTTTTACTTTGTTTTTAAGTTTTCATTGTAAATAACTATTCCTTTGTTTTGAATGGTAGAAATAAATACATTTGATTATTTGAATTAAGAATTATTCTTTCATATATATATAGTAAATTATTTTAAGAATACATACATAATCAGAAATAATAATAAAACAAACTTCTAACTTATTACAATCCATCTAGTAATTTAAAGGCAAATGTTGTTTTGGGCAAATAACGAGGGGGAAGAAAAGTTGTGTCTTGACTACATATCTTACTTGTATGTTTAGCTCATTCAATGAGATGTATTCAACAGATGCCAAGAAAAAAAAGATATGTTGTGTCACATTATTTGAGCTGCTTGATCTATTTAGCATTTAACTGTCTTGGTTATACTTAATCTCTGACATGTGACAGTTTATCTAATCACTTTAATTTAACAGTGGAAAGATTGTGATGGTATGTGGTATATGCGGAACAAATACTTTGCAATGTTCATTCAGAATAAACTCTGAATTTACTAAACCTCTGCCGTTTCCTGAAATCCTTAAATTGTGCAAAACAGATCTTTTTAGTAGATTGTAACTTTTGTCTTACTCAGAAATGAAACAGAGAGAAACATTTTCATTTTCTAACTTTTGTTTATGCAAGTCCTATATGTGGAATATATCATAGTAAGTAGTGTTCATGTGTTTATCTTGATTTATAGGGAAGACAGCAGATATTGAACAGCAATATCAATATTTCCTAATTAATATTAGTGTGGATTTGTTTTTTCCCCCCCTCCACTCTAAATTTACTGAATTAAAGATAAGGTGAAAAACAGCAGCATATACATTCAACTTCTTCATACTGCTATGATGTTATCAGGTTTATGAAGCATCTGTGTGCAGTAATGGTGTTAATGTTGCATGTTATCACTTGCAGGCCTCATATGAGAATGACTCAATTACACATCAAAGACTCTTTCTCAAGACAGATGCAGCTTCAGAAAGTTTGCACTCCACAGAAAGAATTTTGAATGAAAAGAACTGATGGAAAAATGTGTTTGAAATCATAACACAGAAAAGTTTATCTATTTAGATCCTCTTTTGTTTAATAAATGGTATTTTTTATCTGTACATTTTTTCATTGACAGGGTTGTAAAAAAAAAGAAAAGAAATGCAGCATTAGTGTAAAAACCCTATGATGTGATCTTCAAAACTGAATTTTCAAATACACTAATAAAAAATATCTAATTGTTATGTCAATTGCTGACATTACACCATCATTGGTATCAATCGTTATAACTGAATATGTCTATTTTGACACATAGCTGCACAGTTTTGTGCAGATGAATTGGTAAACAGCCTATTTAAAAGCAGATATGTAGTAGGATTTAAGATGATTGTTGTAAGTCAGTGTAAATTCTCCCCATTTTTAAACATTAAAATAACAAAATAGTTCAAATGAATTAAACATTTTCACGGGACATTTGATTAAAAACAAAAAGAAGCAGCAATTGGTGAACACAATTTTCAGAAAATACAATATTTTTTATTAGACTTAAATTCAGTAAAAACAGCAATAGATGCGTTCAAAGACTTTTCAACAAATGTTACCGATTAGTACACAGATGGATTACAGCTATAAAATTATGATAAGGGGTCGTCATGGTAACATTAACAGAAAATCATAATGATAGTAGCTAGTAGAAATGTGCTAATTGGACTGTGGTTTAGTTACAATGGACCTTGAACAACTTCAACTCAGCTAACAATCCCACATTAAAAACACTTCTAAGTTAAAAGTTGTTCAAAATATCGAGGCTTATCATTTTCATGAGTAGGCCTGGGCAACAAGAGCGCTATTAGTTAG
>JBBBVU010000008.1:12166062-12187321 GCA_037177055.1 Atherinosoma microstoma
AAGTTAAAAGTTGTTCAAAATATCGAGGCTTATCATTTTCATGAGTAGGCCTGGGCAACAAGAGCGCTATTAGTTAGGATTCAGTCAAAATTGTATTTGAGTAATCAAGTTCTTACCCCAGCAGGCTCGTGCAGAGACCTGTTAATTCCTCCTCTGCCTGGTGTGAAAGAGGGACCGCAAGCCTGAGCCCTCGTGCCTTAATTTGAAGCAGGCTGGGTTTTATGATAATCAGAGCTGACACCGACCTGTGCGCCATGAATAGAGGAGGGCACCCTTGAGCCTGCGTTCCCACGAGCCGCATTCCTGCGGTCAAGTTCAAGCTCAAAGCGCGGGCCGGTATTACTATGCGAGGCGTGCCGCGTGGGTAATTCCAAAAAGGCGCGCACTCCCCGCCGTGGGAGAGTTCGTCACCTTGTATTCAAATGCAGCAGCAGCAGCAGCGGCAGCAGACAGATAGGCCCTGTGTGTGGCTGTCAGCAGCACTCTGAAGAAACAACAGAGCAAAGAGGCCTCTGTTGTGTTTTCACTTAGGCGAAAATAGTAAATAAAGAAATAAAGAAACATCACTCTGATTGTGAAGTTTTCCACTAACTAAAAAAAAAGGACAAAAATTTGCCTTTCAATTGGAAGACTGATTTTATCCCCGGGTTTCTGCTGTGATATCTGATTAAGCCTTGATGGTGATTTGCTTCATTTCTTAAGAAGCCCAGGCCTTATGTCGACATTGGTCTAAACGAGTAGCTACCCAACACAACACAGGCCTAATAATCACTGCCCTAAAATCCACTTCTTTCATGATGAATTGAAAACATAACGATGAACATCTAGATCCAGATAATAAAAAAGTTTCTGCTTTTGGGTTTTACATAAAGTTTTTAGAAAAGTAGAATTTGATCAATGTTGTGATTTTTTTTTCTCTCAGTTTAATACGAATAATGAAAAGTTTTTTCCTCTGCAAGGAACCAGTTTTTTTTTAATGTTTTTTTTTCTTTTTAAGTCTAGAGGAGCACTGGAAGTTCTTTCTGGGAAGTTGCACTGCTGCAACGTTTGTGGACTGAGCAGCATTTATCATTTATGAAAAAATCTCAGAAATGTATCCACTGATATAAATGCCAGCATGGGTTATTGATTCAAATTCTAGGCACAAAAATATTAATTTAAACAGAGAAACAGAAAGAAGATAATTATCAGCGAAATTGCAGCACTTAATTTTGTTTGTATGTGTTTATCATGTTATATGTTACATTCCCAGTGTTGTAATATGTTTCATCTGTTGGATAAATAACACTTTTGGGACAACATGGAAAAATCTGCGAGGAACATTTGAGTTTGAACATGACGAAGTAGCAAACATTTCATTGGTTAGAAAATGTTTATATTGATGATGGATGCGATGTGAAGGCAGCAGATCTGAGCAATTCAGATGTCACAGCTCAACACTGAGTCAATAAATAAAGGATTTTCATGTACTCCATTCACTAAAGTTCATATTATATTAATAAGGCGTTGATATTCCTTCAGAAGACACAGACTGTATTATACACTGATCTGTCATAACATTACAACCACCCACTTGATATTGAATAGGTTCTCCTCATCACACCGAAAGAGCTCTGATCAGTTTCTAACAAAACATTTGAAGGTGTACTGTTGTGTCTAATACCAGGAGGTTAGTATTAGACATCTGGACTCTGTGGATTGATTTTGTTTCCCACAGATGACATCAGATCTTATTGGATTGATATCTGGCCAGTTTGGAAACTGCAGGTGACTTATTGTTCAGATCTTTTAGCGCTTCCTAAGCAGTTTTTGAGACTCACTGCCCTCCTGCTGGTACTGTTGCCACATTTGTGTGTGGGCGTGTGATCCCCACATTCCAAACCAATCTTCCTCACCATTAACCCTCAAAATTGATTACTAAAAGGAAAATATATTTTATAGATGAAAGTGTGACATTTTTCAAGTTTTTTTTTTCTAATTTAATTCCTTGGATCAGTGCGTCACTACAGTTCTTGGTATGCTGTTCCTTTTCTAAAATTAGCAAGAGTCTAAGCAGACTCCGTGTTGCAATGCCAGGATGCAGGATTTTCCAACAGGTCATTGTACTGGAACAACATGAGCAGTGTTGCAAAATTTACCTGACAGTGTCGTGGTCGATCATGGTATTTAATTATTGATTCTGATCCACAATTTTAAAATCCCGGTCAAACTTTTTCTACATGGCTATTGTTGCTGTCCATAAGTTTTATATATTTTTAACCAAAAAATAAAAAAAGTATTTGAACAATTTTTCTTTACAATCTTTAAAATCTATAAATGAAAACCAAGCATATAACAGTGATTATTCTGCACAAACAGTAATAATTGTTTATCTAGTTTAGTTTGAGCTGCTAGCTAAACTTTATGTCTCTTCTAATGTGCTAAATACTCTTTAAGTCATACTTTTGCAGGTGTGGATTAAATCACTTTTATGAGTCTTTTCTGTCTGTATTCACGAGCAGGACCTCGGTGTGAGCTGATTGCTGAAGATTCCCACATGTATGTGTGTGATGTGTCTAGCCAGAGTATAATTGGCTGGCTCAGTCCCAGACAGCCCTTGTCCACCTCCCCAAGCATCTGCATTTGGGGTCCCATATAACGGTGTGTGCTTTGCTGATCCCACGCCCCCTGAGGGAATAAATCTTTTAGTCATGATTTGGATTCTCCACCTCTGTCTGTGATCGTGAAGAGAAGACTTTTACATATCAAGAAGTCATACCCTCTCAACCCTTGTATCGTGTAGCTATATTTTCATACTAGTCCTCTTTCCTTTAAAGACTATGATACACTATTGACTATATGACACATGTAGTGGGAACAGTCTCATAGTGTTTCAGTACAGTCATCACAATCCTTTAAAGCTGAATGAGGAAAAGACTGAATCACACAACCAGCATGTCGCTGTTTATAGGCCTATATACCTTTTCACTGACCTCCTTTTTACTGACCTCTTAAGTTGGTTTTTAAAGGTTGGACAAGCTCATATAGACATTTTATGTTCAGCTCTCTGAGCTCCCACTCAAAGAAACAGATTGATCAGACTGGAGGGAAACATCTTATTATGTAATGACGACATAGAGGGCCGGTCAGGTCATGGGGGAGATGAACCCTTGACCCACCCGATCCGTGAAGTGTGCCGGTGACCACAGGGCTGTTGATGAACTCGTAAACCAGTGGACACTGCATTTGGTGACCTTTGGTGTCATTTGCTGGACAGCAGACGGATGTGTCTTTAACTGGGTCAACACTGATCAGTTGACCTGTGGAGACAGGAAGCAGCGGGGAGGATGATCTTAGAGGACTCAAACATGATCTTGAGCACAGAAACCAGGAGATTTCTTTTTTTCAGTGATCACACATGAACAACATGCTTCCTATCAGAGAAAAAAACACACCGATGCACACTCACTTACTTTATAGCTACAATATGTTTATTTGTTAATACATCTATGATAAAGTTACGTCTTTCCCTGATGTATTTAATGATTGCACACGCACTCATTTAAAGAGGTGAATTTTGAACAATAGCAGTTCAGAGTAAAATGATTGATTGAGTAGATGTGATTTGTATTAGCAAGGTCTGGTAGCTTGAGTGCTTAAGGAGACACAATCTGATGTCCAGCCAGCCGTGGAAGCCCAGTCAGACAGAGTGGTGACAAGCTATCAGACACAGAACTGACTCTACACACAAACAAAGAAATACATAAACGTTATAGTAGATCTATATTGTAATGACTAAAAATCTTCCTCAATTAGAGACTCTTCCCTCTGTTTGATTCATTTTGGGACCTGAAACACACTTTGAAGTGTTTCATCCTCAGCAGTTAAATCCTCTTGCCAGTGTTTGATGGTCAGTCTTAAACAGGAATGGGATGGCACTGGTGGGCAGACATTTCCCATCCCCAGCCCATCTCACGCCCCACACACACCACACATGCACTGCAGGGCAGTCATTTTTCACTCAGCCCTATGGGCCTCTGACAGGTCTGGGAGTGGGTCTGCCTCCATGTAAGGCAGACTGGCAGGACTGACACCTCCGTATAGCAACGTTAATTATGGGCATCTGTTTGGATGTCCCAGTCTAGGGGCCTTCCAGGGTCCTTGGCTGTTGCCATAGGGACAGTGGAGGACCGTTGGTGGTTTGCAGGCCAGACAGAGACCCCGTTATTCTCCTGAGAGGTGGCCAGACATGACCCCCCACGATTCACCCTCTTTTGATTTGGGTGGGAAACAGCGAGCAGCCAGCCAGGAGAGAGACAGATCGTTTCAGGTTCATTTTGCAAATTGTGGGTGCAGCTCCTGTGAGACTGGAAAAAAAAATAAAACAAAAAAGACAAAAATGGAAAAAAAGAGCAAAAATATTTGAGTTTGAGTGAAGGATTACAGAATGACTGCAGGAGAGAATGGCTGCTGATTATTAAATTACCAAGTTAGAAAAGGTGTATATATATTACACATATGGTAAAAAAAAAAAAAGTACATTGTACTAAATTTAGCCCAATTGAGTTGGTAAACAGTAATATGTCTGCAAAAAGGTAAACAACAAATTAGAAATGCTACATGCAGACAGACACATGCAGACTGCATGAACACCCTTTATTCCCACTTTGCATATATTACCCAGTGTCTGTGCTCTGAAATGCATTGTTGTGTTTTCCCACACCTCCCTATTTGATGTCTCTTTTGTCACTGTGAATAAAAGCAGACTGATGAATGGGAGGTTGGCTGCAGATCCATCTGAGGGGGAGGGACTTGCACTGAGGCAGCTACAGAAACAGCAGGTGACTCCTGCTGGACAAGATGCGAACAGCACCTCTCGATTTAAACTGGAATCACTTTTTTGACTGCAGGGTGGCACTGGATGTGCTCTGCACAGTATTTGAAAATACAGTATATGGAAATGGAAATAAAAAGAGATCCACGAAAACTATTTAGGCTACTCTATCATTATTTTTACTAAGAAAACAAAATAATTTTAAGCTTAGATTTAAAATAAGTTCAGAAAAAAAACTTAAATCAAAGAACAAGACGGAGATTAGCCATCTCTTTTAGGAGAGATGAAAATGATTCTTTGCAGAAAAACATCTCACAAATATCCAAATCTAGTGCCTTTGCATGTTTTTTCTCAATACAAAGATTAAAATTGCACAGGTGATCTGACTTTACTTTTGATATAAGTTAAAAAGAAAAATAGATTGACGATCAGAATGTCTCAATACAGTTTCATTGTATTTTTCTGATGGGATTTGCCTCATATTAAGTATTATCATAATTAATGATCAAATATGTTGGTAACATTAGTAAAGCTTCACACATCTAACATTAAAACACCTGCAGGTTTTTTGTTTTACTCAAAACATGTTGTTTCATCATGTAACATCTAATGTCTCTGTACTGGAATTTATACAGAGAATAAACATACAATATGGTCCAGCTGGAATAAAGGAGTCTATATTATCATTCCCTCCATCATCTGCCTTTTCCTCCTGTCCTTTCTGAATCTGAAATATTCTCTTGTTCATCCCTCACGCCTTTTTCCTCATCTTTGCTTTCTTTTTTATGTGTTGCTCTCTCCTTCTTTAACTCTGACCCCCCTGGCCTCTCAACAATTTCTTCTTTATTTCTCTCTCTTTCCTTATCATTTCTCACTTTTTTCAACAAGAAATTATTGTCACCACTTATAAGAAGCCTATATGAAACCAGAAATTATTCATCACATGCACACAAGTGACACAACCAGTTTCACTCAGACTCTGCATTCTTATTGAAGCCTTTTAGTTATTTTCCCAGACTGACAGTAAGGATGTTATGAGGTTTAAAAGTGCAGCCTCACTAATGTGATATAGAACTGTCAGTGAAACTTTAGTGCCTGAAACAGCGACTCTCCAAGCTTTGTTTTTGTATCAAAACTCTTCATAAACTGGTCTTGAGTTTACTGTGATCAAAACTAACAAGAAATATGCTCCGACAAATCACAAGTGAGTGAGATCACTATCGGCAAATGATCAATAGACATACTGAATTGTGACTGTCCGTCACCTTCAGCAGACATCACTAATTTAATTTGACTTTCACTTTGTGTTTATTAAATATCACCTGGAGAAAGTTTCTTTAAAGTAAGAAAGTAAGTTGCCCCCTGTAGATCTGCCCCTGATTTGCAGACAAACCTCATATTGAGTTTTGCGCAAGCATTAAAAGTATTACAATTGGAAACAAAATGTATTTAATTTAACATTTTCCCAAATCAATTCAGTCTAATTTTTAAGTGCTCAGGTTCAGGGAGGAGATTCTGGATTTTGTTTCTATTTACTATCACCTTTTTGCTGCATCGCAGAGTTTAAAGTGTCAAGATCAATGGTTGAGGAACGGGGAAGGATCCAAACACAACACTGAATGGGTGGAGGCAGAGGTTGAAACCGAAAGACTTCATTCTAAAACAACAAAAAGCCTTGAAGTGGCAGGGGGGATCCAAGGGCATGAACATTATCTAACAGCCTTTAAAATACAGGCAGATGAGTGCAAAGGCAAACTAAAATTGTGCAGACAAGGATCTAACACTGAACAAAGAGAAACCAGGGAGAATTTGTACCGAGGAAGCCAGGTCATGTTTTTAAATGAGAATTGGTTTTCAAGCATTTACCTTGAAAAAATAAAGTTGTTGGTAATTGTCAGGTAGCATGTAAGCATGTGGGAAGACACGAAAACAAGAAAAAATGAAATAATACAAGAGTCACAGAATAAAACAGTAAACCCAAACATGAATTTAGCAAAGGTTAACACCAAACATGTCATGTTGGTGTCAGCCCTGTCCCCGATATAGGAAAAAGAGATGTATTTCTATAAATCTTTTAATGATGCATGGCATATGTACTTTGCATTATACAGCATATGTGCCAGTTCTTCAAAAGTTACATAATTATTTGAATAAGCAATGAAATCTAAATGTCACATTAAGCATGGATGGATTTACTTGCATCTGTGCAATGTTCCACTATAAGGCAAGCCAAGGCAAGTTTATTTGTATAGCACATTTCATGTACAAGACAATCCAAAGTACTTTATATAAAACATTAAAAGCATTACAGTTGGTGCAAAGAAAGCATTAAAAAGTAGTAATACAATAAAATAATAAAATCATAAAAAAATCCTAAATCAATCTAAAATTTATTGAAAGCAAGATAAGTTAAAAGATACCGCACAGATTTCAAGCAGCAGCGTTCTGGATGAGCTAAAGATGTTTAATACTCCTTTTTAGGAAGTCCTGTTAAAAAAAATCATTACAGTAATCTATTCTCATAGAGATGAACGCATGGATGAGTTTCTCCTGGTCTTTCTGGAAGACTAGACTTTCAATCTTGTTGATGTTTCTGAGTTGGTAAAAAGCTGTATTAATGACAGCTTTGATGTGGCTGTTTAAGGTCAGATCTGAGTCTATCAACACTCAAGGTTATGAACTTGATCAGTGATTTTAAGAGCCCAAGTTTCCAGGTGTTTACCAATGCTGACCCTCTTCTCTTTGATACTAATCAGAATAATCTGTTTTGTCTTGCTTTAATTGTAAAAAATTATTTCTCATCACAATGTTTCTTTGCTCCAGACTCTGACACAGTAAGTCTAGGCTATTGGGCTGCAGTCGTCTGGTGACAAAGACCCATAAAGTTGTGTTTTGTCTGCATAACTGTGATAATAAGTCGCATGTGCCACAGAGCTGGGATTTATAGTTAAGTGGACAGAAGATATCCAGCACAAAAAAACCAAGCACATGCAAGCTTTGGGCTTTGAGAGCCGCTGTCCAGCAAATTTGAGATGTTTCCCTGAGTCAACACACCTGATTCAAATAAATGAGTCACTGAGCAGAACTTGATCAGCTGTTGGATCCATTGAATTTGAATCAGGTGTATTAGAGTTGGGAAACCTGCTGGACTGCGGCTCTCAATGACCAGACTTGACTCCCCTGGTCTTGTTAAAAGCACACAGAACAAATGTGAAAACGTCTTTTGTTCAGATGAGACTAACTGAACATTTCAGCTATCAAGGAAAATGCTTTGGTGCAAACCCAATACCTTGTATCACTCTAAGAACACCATCTTCCACAGTGGCACATATTGGAGGCAGTATCATGTTGTGGGGATGTGTTCCATCAGCTTAGACTGAGAAACTGGTCATGAATGAGGGAATGGTGGATGGTGTTAAATACAGGGAACTGCTTCAGGAAAACCGGCCTCAGTTTTCCAGAGATTTGAGATTGAGATGGAGTTTCGCCTTTCAGCTGGTTTAAATGAAGTTTTAGTGAGAACGTGTTGCATGATTGCTGTACAGCAGATCCAACTTGAAGGAGTTGGAGCAGTCTTGTATAAATGGGTAAAAATCTCAGTGGCCAACCTCACAAAGACATACCCATGAAATTTGCAGCAAGATAATTGTTGCAAAAGGTGGCTCTGCAAAGTGCTGACTTTTGGGGATTGTATAGATATTAGTCTGCACTCTCCTTTTTGGTTTATTAATATGTTTTTGATGTGATCCTGGCCAATTTTCACTTTATGTTATATATGTTTTTGATACTATATATAATGTGAAAACAGATGTGTTCAACTACAACTAGCTTAAACTTGAATAGTCAAATATAGATAAAGGTACTTGCTAATTGTCCTGACATGAAATTTTCAGTTAATAAACAAGCATCAACTGCAAAAAAGTATTTAACAAATGCAACATTCCCAAGAAATACAAAAAACATTGTTTTAATGTATACATGTCTGTAGTTTTTTCATTATTCAGTAGAGACACTAAATAACAAATATTTTGTACTGAATATAGATAAAAAAGGATTTTTAATCTTTAATCTCTTTGTGGTTTCATAGGTTGGAGCCATAATGAAATAAAAATATCATAATGAGACATAGCCCTACACAGAAATACATACAGGAACAAAACAAAACAAAAAGCCTTTGGATAAACGTCAGTCTATTTTCCTTTCTTTTTCATTTCTTCTTCTATCACTTTTCACCTTTTGTAAAAAGGTGTGACACCATTTATGCCCACTAGATGGGGCTAAAGCATAACCGTGATGCATCATCATGATACCAAACTTTCTTTTTCCCTTACTGAACACTGATTCTGTGGTGAATAATTAAACAGATGAAAACAGTTTAGTTCTATCAAGGTTCTTCAAACTTCTTAGACTTTATTCTACATATCTGATTCAGAGAAGGTGTCCTTGGCAGGGATCTTGCAGGACTTTACAAAAGTGCACTCATCCTTTTCTGTCCTTCAACAGAATCAAACTGAGTCTGAGGTGTAATTTACTGGAACTCCAAGGACAACTACCAGCAACTTGGTGTCCTTCAAGATAACTCTTCCAAATATTTATGAGCATAAAAGTGGCAGCAGGGGGACAAGAATGGCAGATGTGAGAAACAATGGTTGCATTGCAGTTATGAGACCATTAGTGTCACTGTGCTGAGAAAGGTAGGAGATACAGGACAAATGGAGGTGACCTGGTATCAGTTCAGCTCTCCTGAGGCTGCTGAGGTTTCAATTAGACCGTCCTTTTTACCCCAGAGGTTAAAGACCAGCCCTCTGCAAAGATCAGTGGGATTGTTAGGTAGCTCGCTAGGTGTGTGAGTGTGAGTGTGTGTGTGTGTACATGCAGACGTACAAGCCTTATACCTACAAAATAAAAAAAACCAACAACATACATGTATGTGTTTTAAGATGGTTTATTCTGTCAAGGATGATACAGTGCTGCTGTGATTTGTCTCATGGATCTGTCTGCCACTCAGAGATTTACAGGCCTGTCTTTATAATCCTTACACAGCGTGCTTCTCTCATCCTCACCAACCGCTAGACAACACAACCGACTCAGAGAAGAGTGACGTTCAGAATCTGGTGGACAAATAAAGGAAGATGACAGGGTACATTTAAGCATTTCACACATTTTTCATTTCAGACATGCCATCAACCGTACTGGTTGCTGCACACTGAACAAGACTAATTCTAATCTTCGCCTAAGTCTTTAACGTGAACAAAATCCACCTCCCTTGGTTTCTAAAGCTCCTTGATTGCTTTAACAATGTCAGAACTGACATGAAAGAATATTCTATTGCCATCTGTATGTCAGCAAGATTACACAAAAACATTCTGGCTGAATTTGGTGAAACTTTGTGGAAAAGAGGGCATCAGAAAAATTTTGGTCTGATTTTGGTTCACTCTCAAGTAGTTTTCATAGATGTAGAATGCAAACTCCTAATAGCATCTTCTGCCCAATAACTCAGTGTATATCTTGCAAAATACCAACTTCACAGAAAAAGAAAAAGAAAGCATAAAACAAAACAAACTACAGCTCCAGTGACAAAACACGTGCATCAGCAATACAAGTTTTTGTTTTTAAAAAAAAAACTTCTTATACAGAAAATGGGTTTATGGTATGACTCTATATGTTTCAATGCTATAACTGAGATTTCTTTTTAATTGCAGAGCAACAAATGACATTATCATCACATTCATTAACAAGTCTAGTGGTCTGGTAAACTCAACATGATGATTTTTGGCCATGGGGTGCATCTGTTCCCAGGATCTGAGCTTATGATGGTTGATTGCATGCCAGCTGCTCAACACCAAACTGCAGACAGATATTATAAGGTTAGTAAACATAGAGGAGCACATAGCTTCTATACAGGCTGATATTTCTTTCACGAGTTTGTAAAAACCAAAGAAATAGACCAACTTTATATTGCATTTCATCGAGTAATCAGAAACATTCTTCCAAATGAAAGCAAATCTTCTTATTTATCTGCTTGACACAATATTTGCCCCCTCAAGATGTAGCCACCAGCTGTCAGTAGGAGATCATATCTCAGTCTTGTTTTGATAACATACTGTATTTCTTCTGCCAAGTTTTGAAAGTAGCCCAAATTAATGAGTTGTTACATCAACCTGAAAATGTAAAAGCAATCATGGCACTCCTTCAATCAAAATTTACCTTCAGAAGTCTCAAAGTCTCCAGTTGAGTTATGTTTTCAGAAAATATGTCAGATCCATGCTGTGTTAATGTTCTGACATGCCCAATGTGTTGTAATTTGGCGAAACTGACAGATGGTAATTTTCATTAGAGGTGTTAAACGTGGGTGTGTGAAAGAGAAAGGGAAAGATTTTCTGTCGTGAAAAAGTAAGAACACCCAATCAAAGAAAATATTGAATCTTCTATGAAACAATGTCTACAAATAAATACTTCTCTGAAAATTGAAAGGCAAATGAGCTTTAACAATCATATAAAAAAAACTCCATACTTCTTCTTTTCCTTTTTTCAGCCGATCCCTTCAAGGGTCTCCACAGACAATGATCTGCTTCCATCTAACCCTATTCTCTGCATCCTTATCTCTTACACAACCCAACTTTATGTCCTCTTTTTCTACATCCATAAATCTCCTCATTGCTCTTCTAGGCAACCTGCTTGGTAGTTCCAACCTCAGCATCCATTTACAGAAATATTCACCTTCCCTCCTTTGTACATGCACAAACCCTCTAAATATTCCTCTTTGACTATGTCTCCAAAACATCTAACGTGTACTGTCTTTCTGATACTCATCATTCCTGATTCTATCCATCCTAATCACTCTCAAAGAGAACCTCAACATTTAAGTCTCTGCTACCTCCTGTTTGCCTCCTGTCTTTTTTTTCAGGGATCACTGTCTCCAAACTATAGAACCAAACACTTTTCTCCTCCTGTTCCAGCCTGCTTTTATATATCTCTTCACTTTTCTTCAATACTCTGTTGCTCTGGACTGTTGACCCTAAGTACTTAAAATCCTCTACCATTTTAATCCCTGCTCCATAACCACTTGGGTCCCTCTCATTCACAAACATATATTCTGTTCTGCTGCTACTAATCTTCATTCTTCTCTTTTCAGGACACACTTCCACCTCTCTATATTTCTTCCATCTGTTCCCTGTTCTCTCTCAAAATACAGTTTATATGAAATAATAGCTATCATGAATATGTGGAGAAGTAAGATTGGAGGTTTTGAGGACTGCAAACATTGTGTGAATTGGTTCCAAATAAATAAATCCCAGGAATAAATCCCATATCAACATTTTGTGGCTTGTTTTTCTTCCATTGTTCGGCATTCTTGGGTCGGTTGTGCTGAGGGTTATTATCCTGTCAAAAAGTTTATCTATAATTAATTTTCAGCTTCTTGACATATGACCACACACAGCTCTGAAGCACTCATTTTAATCTCAGAACTTAACATGTAATATCCACACAAGTCCAGACCACAAAACACTGCAGTTTAACGAATAAGGATAAAGAAGAAGAAAAACAAAGGACATAATTTTTCTGAAACCTGAAGGCTGTGAATGCCTTTTTGTCCCCATTTTCTAACTTTTTTTTAATCAATGTTTTCAGTATAATTTTGGAGCTCATCAGAACTTTGTATAAGGATGTTACAAACTTCATTAACATTAATAGATTAAGATATAAATGATATAAACAAGACCTTAACAAAACACTGCTGAACTTTGGCAGATGTTTGTCAGTGAGGAGCCCCCTAACGTCAGCTAATTCGGCATCCATCCTGCATCCCATTTGTCCTCGGAGCTCTCTCCAGTCAGAAAAAGTCAGTCCAATGTTGAATCATCTTATCTCTTACTCTGTCCCACTCTCTCTTTCTTTTCTTCGCTTCCCCCAAGAATGTCCTCTTGTGCTTCTTTGATGAATCAGCCACGTGCATGTTCAAAATGGCCAGTGTGCTGATAGCTGATAACCAGTTCTTGGCATGTGACGTGGTGCATAAAGTAAAACTCAGCTGTAAAGTTATGCAGTTTCCTGGGAAAAAAAAGAAGAAAAAAAGTGGAGTATCTTAGCCTTAGGACGGTGTTGGACAACAACGGCTCCAGAAATGTACATGAAAATTGTCACTGTGTCATCAAAAGTCAGACTCACATATTTTTATGGTCAGAAAGTTACATGGTGCTACTTTAAACTCCACTTGATTATTTTGATTCTAATGGAGTAGTAAATGTTGGAAAATAAATTTCCTTGTGCATGTTTTTAGCCCTTTAATGTCATGGGAATCATATTTGATGCACAGAGTTTCTGAGACCTATTGCATCACCATATGGTAAAAAACTTTTCTCATATAATCTGAGACTTATCGTCTGCTTTTTGGTGAAGCATTCTATTTATTTAATGACAATTTATAGAATACAAGCAACTGATCTTACCGACACAGTCTATTCTGGTCATTTATATAATAACATGATTTCATCTAACCCCCTCTCATGGAGAATGAATAACATGAAAAAGTTTGATGTTTGCAGTGAAGGAAAATGGCTAAAGTCTTTGTTTTTTGTTTTAACTGCCAGCTGTGAAAAGGGAGCTAGAGACATGATGAAAGGCTTCCTGTGAGCTGTTTACTCTCTTATGAAATACAGTCCTTGAACACAGTGAGAAATGTTCAGAAAAAATGTTGTGAAAATTGAACTTTGTTTTTTTGACAAGAGGCTGAGACTGAAAAAAAAAACGATTTGGGTAAAGAAACATGGTTTTAGTAGACTAATGTGAGTTGTGGAATGACTCTGGATTTACTTGATCATATTCTATTAATGTCAGAGTGAGGCAATAAGAATGAAACACACTTAGACCTAGTGGGACAAGTCTTACCTGTAGTGATGAAAAAATCAAGGCGCACTTGCTTCATTATTACATTATTCTAAAATGTATTCCAGTATTTGAAGTTACCATGGAATATGGATGAATGCAGGACAGAGAAATAATGATGTGTAAAGGAGAGAAAGCCAAAGTTAGGAGAACAGTAGACTGTGCACCAGATAAGACCAAAACAAAGTCAAATAGAGTTAATGGGGCATTCTGCTGATTTAAAATTAAGATTGCTTATCTTAATGAGTGCAACATGGCCTGCATACGGAGACAATTGTTTGCTCCAGAGAGAGCTTAAGTCTTCAGAAAATGATGTCAGAGTGATGCCATCAGAGAAATCTTGGACTGGGACTGACACCTTGAATTTTTAACTCACAGCTCCCATTACACAGTAGATGTGTGGAATTTAAAACACGTGCTCTTTTCCAAAGTACAGAGGATCTAATGACAGACACCGTTGAGACGCATGATGGTAAATTATGGATTAGCTTTTTTTTGGGGGTTCACCCATAGAAGGGGAGTTAAGCTATTGACATAAATGTATTCTCTCAATTTCAGTGGCCACATCAAGGCAGCAAAAAATCAGCTCTTTTGATCCTTGCTTGCCTAACAGTTAAAAACATAAATGGGTTTTAGACTATTTTTAATTATCTATGCTTCGGTGAGTGGCCTGGGCCCAAATATATCAAACATGTCTGAATACCAGTCTGGAAGGAATCTTAAATCTGCAAGTTGGGATCAGTTTGTTCAGTTTGCTCCCTAAGTTCAGACCAAACAATGCAAAATAAGGTCTAATTGAATGATCTTTTTTTTTGTTTTGCTGAGGAAGATTCCCGTGAGAGTGAAATTACCCTGAAACATAAGGTCATTATGTCTATATGTATATAGATAACAACAACAACAACAACAGCTTTTGTTTCTTCACTTTTAAGTTTTCGATAATGAATTAAATTATATACTGTATCCTTCTTGATATGTGGCTTGTAAAATATGCCATTGGGTTTGCATTAGACAAAGCATTTTTTGTAGAATATGTATTGAACATCTCTAATGCTGCAGACCAGCTTAGAGTAAGTGTGGTTGGATTCACATTTCAGAGCATATGTCTAACCCTATGAGATTTACCAAAAAGGTAATAGAAGAAGAAGAAAAAAAGCTTAGAAGAAGATGATAGGCGGTAATCTTTCTGTACTGGTAGATCGTATCCATGGTTTTTAAGCTGTTCTGTTGCCAGCTGTTAGAATCATACCCCCTTGAAACTTGGGCAAGCTAGTTCCCCCATTTGACATATTCAGAATCAGACTTGTCTGTTTTTATTATTTTTTTTCCTCTCTCGTAGAACGCTTTGAATTGGGCTTGTGTATAATAGGATGATATCTAAATAAACCTGGTTGACCTTAAACTACATCAAAGAAAAGTAAAAATTGTGCTATTCAAAGTAGTTTTCAAGATCTGAGAATGCAGTAATATTTCTACGTAGTATTGGCCACGTAGAAGAAATCATTTGTGGTCACTTAAAGGTATTAAACAAACTGAAACCTGATGTTACTGGCAGATGAGGTGACAGTGAGACAGGCAATCCATAGATGTGCAACTTTAAGAGGTCAAAATGAGATGAAGGAAGGTGGTCAAAGTGTGATTGGCAGCATTAAGCCCTCTGAGTGGTCAACAAAACTAAAAAAGGCAGTCAAACGCTTTTCTCTGCTACAGCCCGACCAGTTTACCCCTGTCATATCAAACTCTGGAGTCCACTTAACTTAGTTAAATTTACACATCTCAGTGCTTTTTCTTAAAACATTAAGTTGATTTGGATCATCTGATGACTTGCACTTGTTTTTGGGCATATTTTCTGGGTTTTATGTAACACCGTTGAGTCTTATGGTTAAACAATGCTGACATAACTGACAAATGATGGTCGAAGCTATAAGAATTACCCAAGTTGTAATAAGACATAACTTTTCTCAAAAGAAGTACAAAAGACTGATAGATAATATCAGACTTATAGGAAAGTGCTGCAGCAAAGAAAGGAGGACAGAGGAGGTAATTGGGTTTGAAACTAAGTCATAGCAGAGCATAGTGACACAGAGCAGAACAGAGCAGAGCTGAATGAGTTGGAGTTGTTACAATAAATTGGAGAAGAGTGGAGTACTGTTGAGAGGATTAAAGTTTCATATAGGATTGATCATGTTAGCAATCTATTTGGGGAAATGGAAATATATGAGAAACTATTGGTGAGTGTTTCTGTAAGTCTGTTTTTTTCTCAATACATGTGTGATATGCAGAAGCCTTGACAGCCGAGCTTCCTCTTAAAAGTTGTGTGTGTTTTTATCTGCTGCTGTGAAGACAGTTACTGCCACAGAAAGGGATGAAAGCAGGAGGGTAAGGATGAAGACTGAGTGTGACACGGACCACAGATGCCGCACAGGAGATCTCATTAGAGACACGCACACACACATGTTTCTATCACATCCACACACCCCATTCATGCATAAGAATGCATCACACGCAGACACACATTCATGAACATCGACACACTTGCACACCCACAGCTGCTCCTCCACACATGACCTGAATTTTAAGTGCTGAGGTAGATCAGAGTGTAACTTAGCATGTAAAAGGTTATTATTTATGTTTAGTTTTTTTTTTAAATATGCGTGTTTCGGTGTGTTGTTGGAGATCTGGGATGTTGAAGGTGTTGCCCAGTTGGATTGAAAAGCCCCCACAGTTCAGCCAGGCTGTAAAACAAGCACAGATGTGCACACCAATGCCCTCACAAACAGACCAAGTCTAAATCTGAAAAATAAGTTTCAAGAATAAAGAAAATACGAAGAAAAGCAGAACCAAAAATAGCATCAGTCATCTCAGAAACATGGAGCTTCAACATTTGTGATATACGGCGTGACTTTTTAATTTGGGAATTTGTGTCTTTTCTTTCCTCCTCCAGCTCTCTGCTGCCTTGTTTGCTTCCCATCAGTCTCCATGATCTTTTAAGATTAGCTGAAACTTCCTTTTTCTTACACATCTATCATTTCTTCTTGATATCTAGATAAACTTAAAAATGAATTCCAATGATGTGCTCCAAACAAAAGCATATATTTATTACTCTTTATTAGTTTGTACATTATGCTTTATTTTGACAATGATTTTAATCATATAGCATTTTACAGTAGTCAAAAGAAAATCTTGGATTCCCATGTTTCGTTCATACTTTTTTCTAATCGTTTTTCAAATCTTATCTTTTGGATAAAAATAGTTTTAACCATGAGAAGTTATACTTGTTGAAAAATTGTGACTAATCTGAAATAAAAAAATCATCATCCATTATTTGATGTGAATATCTTTCCCCAGCTAACCATCAACTTATATCGGTGCTTATGTGACAGTGTGGTCCTGTCACTATACCTCCGATTGATCATGTGCCCTGGCTACTTGGACACAGGGATATCCCTTTGGCTGACTGTACAGTGCACATGACTCTCACCCAGGAGGTTGTGGCTTCAAGACCCTGTCCAGGCCCTCCTTGTCTGTACCACACTTACATCATGATAATGAGGTATTTCCATCCCAATTGGACAAACTCCTTATAAAGATTGTGAACTTAAGATGAAATCTCTGAAAATATAAGTAAAACTTGCCCTGGCAACAACTGTATAACAGGGAAAATTGAAGAGATGGGATAAATATTATAGTAATTTGACTAGAGTGTGACATGTATGAACCATAGCTATCCCCCAATATCCTGTGGATTGAGGCACACGTTGAAGAATTGGTGACGAACTCATCGGAGCTTCTGAAACTGGACATCAAAGATGTGAAAGTGGATCACATTTAACAGAAAATGAAATGACAGTTGACTGCCGAACATAAAGGAACAGAATTAAATCTTAACACTTACACGCATTAAAAAGCTCTGACAGGGTCAAATGAAAGTTAACTGAGCAGAAAGTAGGAACAAAATTCTGTAGCTATGTCAGATGCTCTTACAGACTGTTTTTAACATGGCAATGATCCCACCATGTTGGTGTTGAGCAGTTATTTTCCATGTTTGCTTAATAAAAAAGATGGCAGGCAAGCAGGAGTAAACACAAACTTCAGCCAAGACTGAAGTCAACAGTCGGGCTGGAAAAACTAACAGAAAATTTGCCATGAATTTAAACAAATTGCTCTAAAGGGGGCATGAATGTATAGAAAATTCCCTTTAAGTGCAAATATCAGCAAAACAGTTCACCATTAACCCCAAACGTCAACCTTATGGTCATGTTACGAGTCAAGGGGTCACAAAAGTCATTAGTGTACACAATCAGAGCCAAAAATATAGATGATAAATTTCATAACAATCCATTGACCAGTTATTGAGATATTACAATTTGGAGCAAAGTGGTAGACTGACAGATAGAATAGCACTGATATGTCACTAATGTGGCTTAAAGAAATAAGGTAACAGAGTAATGATGATGAGGATGAAGTTAGTCATCCTTATTTAACTTTGATTGTCCCTTAAAATGAATTTTGAAGCAACTTTTTAAGGAATACAAAGAAAAAGAAGCTTCTTGTTGTGTCATATCACTCCTTTCTCTCGGCACAGGTCCTGCTTCCATCCTAGTGAGATAAAGACAAAATGCCCCCAAAAGATATGAGAGAGAGAATATGATTGGAAAACCAGATTTTTGTACACATTCACTTGTTTCTTATCTCAAATAAATCTTTCCAGAAACACAGTACAAGCTTAAATTCTTGTAACCACATATTGAAAGAATGACTCGTTCAAGTGATCCCATTAAGTTTAGACACAAGATTGGAAAAATTAGGCCAAAGAAAACCTCAACTAGGGAGCTGTGTATGGACATGTGGTTGTATTCGGGCCAACCATGTCTCTCATACTTCCTCCATGGGCTGCCCTGCTGCCACCCAGATGGGGTTGCTTGGCTTGGAAATGTTTAAACACAGCATGGTGGCTCAACCAAGTCTGCCCCATCAGCAGACTCGAGGCAGGAGTTTATAAAATTTGGTTTATTAGACCTCTCTCCACCAGGAAATATCCTGTTTCCCTCTTTTTATGTGGCTCGTTTGATCTCTTTGCATTAACGGTATGTTCAGCAAATAACAAGTAAACACAGGAGTTAAAATGCAACCTCTCAGCCAGTGAGGATAAACACTCCTGAAAGCCTCATTATGCTCTCTGATTCCTTCAGAGGGCAGCATGTGTTTCTTAGAAGTGTCATATTACTCCCCTTAATATTTTTTAAAGGGTTCCACAGAAAAAAAGTGTTTTTGTGTCATCTTCATCCCACCTCTATTATGCGCTGTGTTTTCTGCATTATATGTGAACAGCTGCATCCTTGCTGGGGAGTGACTGACACAGTTTATCAGTTTGGCAAGGCAGCTGACATTTCTAAAAGTCACGGCTCACATTAAGCCTGAGTGAAACCATCTCTTGCATCTGTGTGTGATTGTGAGTGTGCGTCCCTCAACGACAGATTGAAACTATGTAAGCCAATATTTCATCTTATAAATATTGTGCCTAGACACGGTTGTTGACTCTCAACTCATGCAATGAAATGTACACTGAATAAACATAATTTAGGGTGTTGTGTCCATACAGCTCTTCCTAAGCTGCAACAGAGCAGCCCAGGAGGAGACAAACCAAATAAGAACAAGCACAAAACAAACATTTTCATCCCGAAACGTTAGTTAGTTCTAGTGTGCTGATGATCTTCAGGTGTTTCAAATGTTTGGAGCTCTCTGGAGCAGCTTCTCAAGGCGTTTGCAAGAAATCTCTCAGAATAGTGTTTAGCGCTTCTGCATGTCTTCCTGTTTCTGCCTTCACCTTTCGTTTTTTGAAGGAATTCAAGATGCAATGAGAACTTCATGAATCCTCTGCTCCATATGTCTTGATGAACCACATTAACCAACTTGTCTGTAAATGTGTCAGCTTGTGACATACACACACTGTCAGAGTTGGGAGCATCAGTGGAGGATTGCTGCTTTTACTTTTGTGTGTGAGCCTCATACAGTATTTTCTCCTTCTGTCTTATAGAAGTTTAAGAAAACACACTATTGTGTTTGGATGTCAATGAAATATAGCCTTTGACTAACTGTGATGGGATTACAAGCGAACCCAAATGTAACACCAAACACGATTTGATGTGACTTGAACTGAGACGTGAAGCAATTTTGTTTTATCTGTATTTTTGCATTAGAATTAGAAGCTTTGTAAAAAAAACATTCAGTTTTTTCATTTCTTCTGTGGCGTGATTGTGAAACAAAGAAAAGCAGATGAATATCCAGAGAGCATGACGAGGTGTTTAGACGGTTGGATGAATTTGCCCTGAGGATGTTAAGCTGGCTCAGGGTTTTGTGTAGCATGGAGTGTGTATTGTAGTGCTGCATTCTTTCTGCTTTTTTATTTGAACAAAAAGGCAGACAGATGTACATGTATCAACAGAATTTTGATCTTGCATGACTGCAAGTACAAGCTTGCAATAGAAAGAAAAAACATGCTCATAATATTCACATTATGAGACCACAAACAGTAAGTCTGCACTGGTTAAGAGTAATCAATACTTGTTAACTGAAACTCCAACACATCTCTGGCTGTGAGAAAAGATCTGTACTCGGTTTTGGTTCCAGAGGATCAATTTCCAGCTGAATTACAACTAGTGTTTCCCTCTCCGACTGACCTTGTTTACCCCCCAGTCAGCTCTGGATTCCGCTGAAATCGAAATACAACTTGAAACACGTAACAGTGTAAAGACTGTCATAAGATAAGCCTCTATGTTCTAGTTCACAGAAGAAATATTGTATCCCACTTTAAGCAGCCACGTTGAGCATTTCAGTATCTAGTTTATGACTTGAAATGTCTGAAAACATTATCAGCTTCAGGAGAGGCCACCGTCAACACTTAAAACATTTTTTTGAATTAATTTTTAATATCTTACATCCAACTTTACTCTTATTACTGCCACTAAGTATATTGTGTTTCCGGTGGGGTTTGTTCATGTCTTTGAACTATTTCTCAAAAACTACCAGTTGAATTTTAATCAAGGCAAGTTTATTCATGTACTAACATATGCACTAAACCACTTTAAAGTCCTTCACATAAAGGAGAAATTTAATAAAAACATTAAGATTAGGGAAACATAAATTCTTTTCATAGAGGATTATTCTTTATAAAAGCAGTATTAAGATACAATTTATTGGAAAAGAAATCATACAAAACATAAAGCATTAACATGTTTAATAAACCTTTTGGTAAGTGTAAAATGCAATATAATACATGAGGGAAAAGTAATTGATTTATTAATTGATGCACATATAGCAGGTCTATAAGTAATTTGGTGAAAGTGTCGGATAGAACTGGGGATCATCTGCAGATATGTTTTAGGTAACCTGATACTCATAGAGAATACACAAAAGGGGAAGCATATACAAGTTGAAAAGGATGGGGCCATGAACTGATCCTGGCTGTACTCCATACAGATAGCAGGCATTTAAAATACATAATCATTGATACTTTTCTTTAGTCATCAGAGCACACTGAACCACAAAATGGCTTATATT
>JBBBVU010000008.1:12187421-12202730 GCA_037177055.1 Atherinosoma microstoma
CAGGCATTTAAAATACATAATCATTGATACTTTTCTTTAGTCATCAGAGCACACTGAACCACAAAATGGCTTATATTCCTGAGAATGTGACCCAGTTTTCAGTTTATCTATGAATAATCTGTGTTCTTGTTCTTGTTATTGTTGTCTAACACGTCTTCTGATGAGGAAGCAGAGTCGGGGGACCCGAGGGTGGGCTCTCCTATCTCTGGGGCTGAGGTCGCTGAGGTGGTTAAAAAGCTCCTCGGTGCCAAGGCCCCGGGGGTGGATGCGATCTGCCCGGGGTTTCTTAAGACTGGATGCTATGGAGCTGTCTTGGCTGACACGCCTCTTCAGCATTGCATGGACATCGGGGACAGTGCCTCTGGATTGGCAGACTGGGGTGGTGGTCCCCCTCCTCAAGAAGGGGAACTGGAGGGTGTGCTCCAGCTACAGAGGGATCGCACTCCTCAGCCTCCCTGGTAAGGTCTATTTATGGGTCCGTTGGATAGTTGAGTCTCGGATTGAGGAGGAGCAGTGTGGTTTTCGTCCTGGCTGTGGAACAGTGGACCAGCTCTATACCCTCTTCAGGGACTTAGAGGGGGCATGGAAGTTCGCCCAACCAGTCTACATGGGCTTTGTGGACTTGGAGAAGGTGTTCAACTGGGGACTCCTGTGGGGGGTGCTACAGGAGTGCCGGACCCCCTTGTACGAGCTGTCTGGTGCCTGTACAACTGGTGCCAGAGCTTGGTTCACATTGCTGGCAGTAAGTCGGACTCATTTCAGGTGAGGGTTGGCCTCCTCCAAGGTAGCCCTTTGTCACAGGTTTTGTTCATAACGTTTATGGACAGAATTTCTAGGTGCAGAAGAGGTGTTGAGGGGATCCGGTTTGGTGGCCTCAGGATTGGGTCTGTGCTTTTTGCAGATGATGTTGTTCTGTTGGCTTCATCAGGACATGATCTCCTGCTCTCGTTGGAGGGATTCGGAGCCAAGTGTTAAGCGGTCGGGATGAGAATCAGCACCTCCAAATCCGAGACCATGGGCCTCAGCCCTAAAAAGGTGGAGTGTCTCCTCCGGGTTTGGAAGTGGTATCCTGCACCAAGTGGAGGAATTCAAGCATCTCGGGGTCTTGTTCATAAGTGAGGGAAGGATGGAGCGAGAGATCGATAGGCGGCTCAGTGGGGCATCTGCGGTGATGCAGACTCTGCATTGGTCACTGGTCGGTCTACGTTCCTACCCTCACATATGGTCACGAGCTCTGGGTAGTGACTGAAAGAATGAGATCGCAAATACATGAGGCCGAAATAAGTTTCCTCTGCAGGGTGCCGGGCTCTCCCCTAGAGATAGGGTGAGAAGCTCGGTCATCCGGGAGGGGCTCAGAGTAGAACCGCTGCTCGTCTGCATCAGTAGGAGCCCGATGAGGTGGCTAGAGCATCTGGTTAGGGTGCCTCCTGGACGCCTCCCTGGTGAGATATTTTGGCCACGTCCCACCGGGAGGAGACCCCAGATGGATGGATAGATGGATAGATGGAATTTGTGATCTGCTATATCAAATACTGCATTAAGATTCAATTATAATTTTCACTTCTTTTTGTTTTAACCAATCTTTACTGAAATGATATTCAGTGATACTGTAAGGCCAGGCACACACAGTAATTTCCATTTCATGGTTCTGTTCATACTTTTAAGTCAGTTCCTCCAAAGTGCATGGTAATGTTTTTTTTTTTCTTCCAGAAATAATTCTTACCTTTGATCTTACTGTGAGAAATCCTGAGGTGGAGATGTGTCAGTGTGTGCTGTGGCCTTAGTTGGGAACTGTGCTCTCAGGAATTACTCTCTACTTTCCCCTAAAAGCTACCCTATTAAAATGTAAGATAGACAAAAAATGAAAAGACTTTGGACTTGACCATACAATTCCATAAGTTCCCCTCAAAACCTTTTTTAAATTATCTTTTAGCTCATTGTTTTTGGTTTTGAGTCCCACAGCTTTCCTGTCTTGTTCACTCTCACATCTCTTATCAGCATCATCTTCAGAAGCAGCAGCCAGAAGTTGCTTTTTTAAGTAATATGAAGCAAATGATACCCCTTGCAGCAAACACACATAAAAGCAACCATTTATATTTTTCTGTCACATTTTTGTAACAGAAAAAACTGAAATTGTGGCATATTCAAGAGTTTGCATTCCCTTTTAAGTTAGTGTTTGGTAAGCCTGCTTTGACACACATCTCAGTTTGTAAAGGCTCAAGCCAGCTAAATGTTTTTATATTCCTTTCTTTGCTTTTTCTTTCATCCGTCCAGAGCACTGAAAATGAAACAACACTGGGTTATTCAGATGTTGCATTGCATACTTCAGACTTTGACTTTTTTTCACGAGGCAGTCTCTCCTTCTGGAAAACCTTCCATCTAAATCCTATTTGATTGGCTCCTGTTTTAGTTAGAGCTTTCTCTATCCTCAAGACCTTGTATTCGCTTTAATAGCTTCTATAATTAGATGACATTTGAAATAGTTGTAATTGCAATTTGAATGATTTGTAATTGTTGATGTGCTTTATAGCCTTATCCTGCATTTGAATTTTTACTTCCTCAGTTAGCTGCTAAAAGAGCACATGGTTGGTGCATGATTCTATAAAAATTAAATACTCATTTGTCAAAGTCTGTGTGTGCAGATTAGAGCAAAGCAAACAAATGGACATTTAATAGAAAAGTTCATTTTAAAGTGAGTTTTCTGCAGGATTTTTTTCCCTCTCTGTTTAATGATCATCAAAATTTAACAAGGTTTTCAAAATCTTTTCTTGAAATCTATAGTAGAGCATCTATCAGCTAAGGACCCATATAAATGTTTTTTTCAAATAAATGATCTGCCTCTTTCTGAATAGGTTTTGCCAATAACTTAAATATTGAATTTGTATTTACTACTTGACTCCAAAAGCGAAGCAGTGTTGGCTTCATGTGTACATTTAGTATGTTAATCTTCATAACTTTATAAAGTTACAATATAGCATTGTGAGTGCTGATTAATGGCCAGAGAAGTCTTTAATGCTTCCTTAAGAAAACTGTAAAGCTATTTAAAAAAAATCTGTTTAACTTCAAGTGTCCAGTAACATGTTGATTGTTTATTACTTTTAGGTCAACAAATCTGTATGATGTACTCCAGAAGTGAAATATTTAAACCAAAAACTGTCATGGAGAGTGTGGAGGACTGGACCGAAATGCTGGATGGAGAAACAGGAGGCAGATGGAATGCTGTGATGACGGTTTAATCCAAAATGATACAAGAAGACTGACACCAAACTACAGGGAAAACTACAGGAAAACTATGCAATAGCATGGCAGGGAAACCAACAGGATGAACTGACGAGGGAAATGAAAACCAAGGGTGAATAAATACACTGAGGGACAAATGAGGAACAGGTCATGTGAATGAATGAACGAGACCAGGTGAACTAATTGACAGAACTGAACCAAAACCACAGGGGAGGAAACTACAAAATAAAGCAGGAAACCAAAAATACATGACACAAAACCAAAAACCCTCATATCATGACAAAAACTGGTTATTTCTGACCACAAACAGTTGTATAATTTTTCCATTTAAAAAAAAAAAACCTTTCCTCAAATTTTGACTTGATTTCAGACACCTGAAACCTGAATTTTACCTGGGCTCTAATGGTGAACCAGCAGGGTTACATTTGAGCTTAGAACATTAATTCTTCACCATTGTTTTGAAGGAGTAATTTTTTGATGTACCATCTCAATGAAATGTCTCAGTTGTTTAGAATTTGAATAAACAGAAAAAGAAATTTGAGTCAATGCAGGCCTCAGTTTAGACTTATTGAGATACTGTAATAGTGCCTCTACCGTGATTCCAAAACCAACTCCTGTCTTGATTACACAAGGGAAGATGCATAATTCAAGCCATCCTGAGCATGAGAGACTGCAGACCCAATGAATAACAAAGAGCAGTCTGCTGCACCTCTCCACTTTATCACTGACAGAAATCAGTGTAAGTGCTGAACCTGTGGTCAGACAACCTTACATCAGAGCAAACTTGTTTTCTGTCTTGACAACAGAATGAATGATACAGTGTGGTGTGTATTGATGCGGATGCAGCACTGAGATGTTGGCTGTTGACAGATTTGGAGGTACATCTGTGGCAGCTGTGTTTTCACTGATGAGTTGTTAGGCTTAAAGCTGCTCAGCATTAACCACATGTTACTCCTGCACAGATTAATTGGATAGGTACAGTATGATCTTTAATTTGTCTGAACCAAAGGCCTGAGGGTTATATGTAATCACCCAAGTGGTGGCATTTATAGGATATGCCCAGAAATGTTTAGAAACAGGTTATTTGAAGAAGTACCATGAGGATTTGTATTGGGGGTTCAACTGATGGTCATCTAAGCTCATGGGTAAATTCTTCTTTATTGCAGACACCAGATCAGCGTTGGAGGTTTAGGAATCGGATTATGGTCTCATAAAGTCCACCCCCCGTCTCTCTCTTTTTCACCCCCACTCTTCCCTCCCATCTCCTTTTTGAATGGGGGCGCTGCGTCTGCCTGTCACCGCTTGCCTCTTTGTTCAAACCTATGTTGGCTCTCTCCCTTGGTGTTGCTGCCGGTGCGGAGGGGGACGCAAGGAGCACCTTGCTGTCTGTGCGTGCACGAGTTTCTCTCTCTCTCCCCGTGTTTCTTTTCACATCTGGAAGATATCAGTGTCTGGTGGGATGACCGGCGCATAGGCTGCTGTCCAGAGGGGAGAGGGGAAGGTTGAAGAAGGAGTAAAAACTCCCAAAACCTGGAGCGCTCGTGCTCACATTCACTCCGGTTTCTCCTGCCTCTGCAAAGTGCTGTTTCACCCTTGTTCCGTCGTTTAGCCGTCTCCGCACCCGCCGGGGAGCTTTGGGAAGCACCTGCACGGAGGCGCAAAGCTTTCGCTGACATTCCTGAGGATTGCGCAGTGAAAAGCATCTTGGTCTGTTAGATACGGTAAGAGCAAAGGCGATAAAATACTGTTTTAAGCTTGCATCCTTTATGAAATCAGTCATTTTGGTCAGTGTATTATTGCTCAAGCCACCCGTTGGCCGGAGACGTCTGACACCGCTCATGCTGGCGGACCATGATTTTTTGTCTTGGCTGCTATTTTAAAAAGAAAGGGAAAAAATGCACATCTGGAGCAACTTGAACTAAAACAAGAATTTTTGGGGGGTTGCTCTCGCATCGAGTAGCCTATCCTTGCGATATTTTCCTATAAGCAAATTGCAATTAATGAAAAGCAAGTAATTTTCCGCCGGACCACGATAACAGCACCAGCTTCTGAGGCGCACACAAATCGCACCCGTTTGGGATATCTTTAATTATTTACAGGTCAAAGCTTTTTAATATTAGTCTATATTTATGACCCATGTCAGTTCATGCATTAATCATCAACTCAGCAAGTAACCTTGTTGACGTGTTCTTTTCTTGGTTTCATCTCAAGAGATCCAGCTTTTGGATCACAAGCACGCACAATGGTTCACGCAATCTTCTGAGTCTATCTTTACAGATGAAAAAAGAAAAAAAATGAAAGGTGAGGATGCCTTCTGTTGGGTAATGCCACTGTGGAAGCAGATCTGAACACTTGAACAGGTGTTTGTGAAATCTGTTATGTTAATCAGAGCCCTTTGCTGAACAGACAACATATGTTGAATAACTGCCAAAATCAGATCTGCTATTGATCCACCTTCACAACTGTGATCTGGGCATGACATCAAAGATACTCTATTGAAAGTAGATTACTTCTGGCTGCTCCAAAATGAAGTATCTCATGTTTGGACAAACCAACTTTGCTTTGGTCCTGAATTACACAAAAAGTGGGCAAATGATGGTTAAAATGATTGATTGTCTGGTGCAGAGCAGGGGAGTAGATCTTTCAGAGTTCCATATTGATGAGTGCCCGTTCTGTAAACAAACGCTGGTGTGTACAAATCGCAGCGAGGGAGGACAACAGTTTGGGTCACCTTGACAAATGAGCTGTATTGTCTGAGAATATGAGAGCCCCTGTAGCCCTATAAAGCCCATTGTGCTTTGCTTCACCACTTCAGTCTGGAGAAGTCCAAGTCTTTCATTCTTTGGCCTTGTTAGTACATCCACCACCAGCTGTGTGTCAGTGGCAATAAAGGAGGACGAGGTTAACTAGGCAACCCAACATTATAGAGGAGCTGGAGCTCAGTAAATGTATGTTTGTGAGAGGTGACACAGAAACAGAGAGGTGGTGCCTGTGGATGGAGAGGAGCATATAAAAGAATGAAGCAGAGAGAACCTAGTTGAAAGTTTACTGAATGCATTTTTCATTCTGTCTGGAAGTGAGCATGCATGTGTGTGAGAGTGTGTGTGGGGGGGCCTCCATGAGAGCTGGCATGCATACAGTAGTTGCGTGTTTGTTAATGTGAGTTAGTAGATGAGTGCACTCATATGAGCAGAGGGATCAAAAAGCGATGTTGTGGGGAAGAATAAGGTCTAATTCTAAAATAGAGTACAAGCTCAGTTCAGCTGCCTCAGTGTCCATTGCCGCTCACTTTGCAGCCATTCAGCTTCTTGTTTATCATGTCTCGCTCTGGGTGTCCGGAGTCACTTTGCATCAGCAGGAGAAAAGACAGGGGTTATGCTGAGTTTTAGAGATAGAGGGAATTGTGTGGGGATATAGATTTTAATCATCCAAGAGAAGAGATGTTTTTGGTTGATTTTTGAGCAGAAACCTCGTAGTTTATCTTCATGGCAAGTTATCGTATATGAAACATTTCTTTTTTTACATTTGATCTTAGACTGGGAAATGGTTACGTTCATTTCTAGTTATTTCATTATGAAAAGCATAAGTTGTTCATGAATGAAATGAAACAGTTCATCCATGCAGCTCACAAGTGTATAGAATTTTCAGTGAGTTTATGTGAGCACATTTAAAGAGCTTTACCAATGGTGTATTTTCAGTAGAAGCCAAAGGTAATTCTGAGTTAGGATATAATATGATTCTCAATGCTAAGAAAGTGCACAGTGTTATATGTCACTTAGGCAATTATAGGTTCTATTCCTCAACTAATACAGTGTTAATAGCTAACAGAATGGGGCTATATAAATGCAAATGAGTATCAGCACTCAGTTATAGAAGCCAAGTTATGATGAAAATAAGCTTCACCTTTAAGAGAGACTAGTGCTTGTTGCTTTATGAGCATGCTGCCTTTAAAATACATGGATTTAGTTTGGAGAATATGAGTAGTGTTGTACAGTGCAGTATTTTATTAACTGGAGATCTGACCATAAACTAGACTGTGAACTAGATTGGAAATTTTATGATCTCTTGAAACTTTGTGACTCGTTTACAACCAGGATGGGAATAGTTTCTGGACTAACAATGCCTTCACGTTTATTGAAGTTGTTTTCAGCACTGGACAGCTCCCAAATCTCATAGTTCGGGATTCAACTGCAAACAGAGAAAAAGCAGTGAATGGTTTGTGTTCAGAGCTGGTGGATGGGGATTTAAATCTCAAACTCTGCCTTCCTCCATCCATGGAACCCTCTTGCAGAGTGAGCGCCCTGCCACCAAAACCCAAAGGGGATTGGACACACCAATCCATCAGTCAACTTCAGTCTTTAGCCGGGGAGGGACTAAAGCAGCCCACCAGGCCAATCATTAGAAGCATAGATGAGACCACAGCTGAACAGCTCACCCACACAAAGAGAGGTCCCTCTCTTTGTCTTTGGCCTAGGGCTCTTCTTGAAGGTCTGGTGGAAGAAAAATGCTTGGCTTCACAGTTGGATAAGAAATTCCTTAAGGCTGCACCACAGTGTCATCAGCCTCCTCAACACATAGATTACAATAATTAGTCACCTTCTATAGGTCCAGATGTAACTGAAATTATGTTAGGGTTTTAAAAAAAAAAGAAAAAAAAAAAGATATTTTGAAACATGTCTATTCAGCAATTCTAAAGTGTTATTGCCAGGTACTGATGTTAGTATGTTAGCTTCTTACTCTCTCGGCATTTGACACTGGTGATAAACACTTAAAGGGCAACACTTTTTTTTTTCCTTTCCTTGCCTCGTTGATATTCCACAGAGTCAGCACATAATTAAAACAAGAACTTCTTGGATGAAATCCCACCAGCATGTCCATGTTTGTGCCCATTATTTCTCTGCATCTACCTTTTCTGACCACCTCTTTCTCTGGATAAAAATGTGGTCTTGCTGTGGAGTGTGTCATTGTTGCAAAGAAAGGGAGAGAATGTGTGTGTGTAACCATAGATTTAATGTACTCATTTCTGCAAGCTTCTCCTCCTACACCTGATCCCTTATTGGCTTTGTTTCCCAGGGCTAACCTCGGGACCCTAACCTTTGACCCCTTCTGAAACAGCTGACATAGTAGCTCTATAGTCAGGAGGCTTACAGCCCCTAGCTGCTAATATCTGACCCTTGATCCTTAAGTCACTACTTAAGTAAATATTTCTCTACAATTAATTTAAACCTAATAATTTCAAACTCATTTAAAAACTGTTCTAACATCTTAAGGGAAACAAGAAGTCAAAGAGCTGCAGGAGGAATGTGAATGCAAATGTGAAGCTTAGGAGCCATTTCAGATTATTTTGGTTGTATGGCTGCATTTATTTAGCCTTTGTTACCAGTCACCGCCCTCTTTATGTTGTTTGCTTAGACACATTAAACACCAAATGGCAGAAAAAGTTAGCAACTTACTTAGCAACTCAGTTGTCAGCGACATCATTAAAACTGACAAAAGCAGTGAGCAAAGCTGATCATTTTATTACAGTGCCATGTTTCTGCAGGAAAGCCTGGGCACTTGTTTGTATACAGTTTTGAAATAGCACCTACATAGATATTGTTGACAGTTAAACAACTGCTTCATGGCCATGGTGTTCCCAAGACACCAATATCCCCCAAGAGTGCCCCGTTGGGTGAAAAAATGCTGCAAACCCCACAGTGCAAAAACTGTTTTGCATTATGGGGTTTTGAAGAACTTGACATCGCCAGAGTTGTTAAGGACGCCTCCAAATGCCCTGATTACACATCTGATTATGCAGTTGTGAGTGTGTTGGAAGAAATCCAATTCATGTAGGCCCCACAACCCTCAAGACCTAACAAAGCACATTGGAGGCTAAGCACTATTAGGCAGGTGTTTTAATGTTGTGGCCGAATGGCATATATACTGAAAGTAATGACTCAGCCAAATTGACTCCTTTTTTAAAGCAAAACAGACATTTTCACCTTTTTTTAATCAAATGCTAGCTAAGTTAGTGAACCTAAAGCACAATTAGAAACTTAGTAAATTGCGTTTCCTCTTTGTGTTATCATAACGTATGGTAAAGCAGACTATTTCTTCATTGAAATTGTGAAAAATTAAAAAAAAAAAAGTACATGAAGTTTAAGGACTTTCAAACAATGAAATCACAATATTTCAAATCTTAAATATGATACAGCCCTTCAGAAATATGCATCAGTACATTATCATTACAATCACATTCTTTTAAAAACTCAGTGGTTAATCATTTATTTACTCTCTCATATTTTTATTTCTTAGGCTAATGTGTTTATAGAGCCAGCACTGACAGGCAAAATAAATATTGGTGACACAAAGTTAAATCATACTAATAACAACTTGTGACATTGATCAAAGGAAGCCAAGGATTTGATTAAAGGAAGCCAATGACTGGCGATGACAACACATTTTGCATTGGACATGGTAAAGCAAGGGTTAACTTGGAAACCAGAACCAGAAATGTCTACTTGCAACAAATTTAACTGACTGAAACAGGCTGATGAGTGACAAGGAGATTTTTACAAGAACATTATAATGTATTTGGAAACAAATCTTTACATTTTACCTTAATCTTAAGTCTGACATTGCTTCCACTCTAACTAATGTCTTTGCAGGAGATTTGATTTTCTCTAATCACAAGAAACCAATGAGCCACTTGACAGTGTTGTCATTCCCTCCCATGGTGCTGATTGACTAATCGTTAGTCCTCTCAGTGCTCTCAGTGAACTGAGAAACTTTTCTCCCGCGTAATGATGAATCAGATACCTGTGTGGAGTAGATGGATATAAGAGTCTAGACGCAGAAAATGAGTCCTTTGGACTGTGAGGAAAAAGTCTTACTCGGTAACTACATCATTTACTATTTGGACACAGATTTTTTATTTTTCTCTGAGGTAATGAGAAAAATCTTTCCTCTGCAGTAACAGGGTTAGAAACCGATTGATGTTGATGTAATTTGATCTTTTTTGATGTGTCACAGAAGCTAGCGCTGATTAATTCCACCGAGGCTGCTGTATGGCATTCACTGAAAGCTATGTGACACTACTCTGTTCTCACATAGTTATGCGCACACATATAATAGCAGCACTCCTTAAAATGTAAATCAAATGGATTTTAATTGATTGTTTCTTTGTCTAACTCAGATTTGGCCAACGTACCACATGTCTCACATTGCCAAAGCTTTAATAAAAGCTCACATATGGCAGTGGGAGAAAGAGGCTGAGAATGAAAAGTCAGAGAGAAAAAAATAAGCCATCAGAGATCATCTGCTGCAGGTCTGCTGAGTGTTGCTCCACAGCAGCTTAATGCCACTACAGGAAGGCAGGAAACAGATAGCTTTTATAAGAGCTGTCACCTCTCTCAGAGGTATCACTGATACATGTATTAAACATCAATTCCCCTTGGGTACCTGCTGTAAAGTATAATTTCTAGCTGGATGATTAAGAGAACAAGAGTGGATAAGAACAAGTTGCTGATACTGACAGTTATTACAAGTTATGACCCAGAGATTTTCATCTTTATTTTCAATTTTTCTCCAAGATGGACCTAAGTTGCCTCTTCTATCCCCATATTATTGCATAAATATACAAACAGGCTGGCTTAAATAACCCCTATTCCTATCGACAATGAGATCAATGTCATCACTATGAGAGGACAGTGTGTAATCTTGAAGTGGAGGGACCAGCAGCTTTCCAGACTCCTCTCGCCGTCTGAATCCTGGGCTAGAACTGCATGAGTCATTAGTTGCTTTGAGTGTGATTAGTCACCACCGGCACAAAGACTGTTTGTGTGCAGGAAGTGAATACCTGATTCAGCTCAGCTCTCCTTCTTTCTGCTGGTTCCATCCTTTGGTTTTTCATTTCTTGAGTAATTAATGCTCATGCTTTCTCCTTTTTATGATCACTTTTATGGCACCTTATCACTGCTTTAACTAACTCTCACTCAATTTTTTGCCTACATCCTTTGAATTAATGAATAAAACTTGTGTCTCCGCAGCCACACATAAATCTATCATAGAAAATCTGCAGTTTTCTTTTTTAGTTTGTGAAAAGCAAATTACAAAGACTTACAGAGCTTCTGCTGCAGCCTTTTTGAAGAGCTTTCATCATAGCTGCGCGTTATTGTCAAAATGTTGATAAGATGACCTTCCTTTCAGGCATCTTCCTTCATCTTCCTCCACACACTACTTTGTCTGTCACTTATCTAGAGCTGTTATTCTGCTGTTCACGCTGCTGCTCTCGGAGGGTAATAGTTTTGGGAGATATGATTAAAGACGAAGGAAAGGAGAGGAATTACCTTTTCCTGTCAGGTCCCAAGAGGAGGGGTAAAAAAGGAAAAGACAGGTTGAATTTTTCTTGTAAAAGTGGTATGGGCTCAATTAAAAGTCATAAAGATTTTGCAGCTGTAAATGAACGTTTGCAAATAATTTCAGAATTTGTATTTGTTAATCAAGTTTTGTCACCATGTAAATGCCTCCAAGTTTGTGAATGTGTAGAAAAGGATTGCATAGTTGTAAAAAAGATTTGTATTTGAAAAGAAAAATAAAATCTGAAGTTGCAGATGCAGATTTTTGGCCCCATCTTTACACTTCTATCTGATTGGATGATGACAAATCAAACTTTCCAATCAGAGAGCAGATGGCTTTCTGTCCTTCCCCACTGCTGCAGGCTCTTACATCGGTGGCCATGAATTTAGGCATCTGTGAACAGATGTTTGCAAAAGCATTTTTTCTTGGAAAATAAAATCAGCATCTGCAACTTCATTGTCTTGCACGCAGTGTTTTGCTTTGCACCTGTGAAAAAATGTTTGCTAAAGCACTTGTATTTTTCTTTTCAAATACAAATCTTTTTTACAACCATGCAAATCCTTTTTCTACACATTCATAAACTTGAATCTCTCAGGCAAATGTTTTTTACATGGTGACAAAACTTGATTTACAAATACAAACTCTGAAATTATTCACAAACATTCACTGACAGCTGCAAAATCTTTATGGCTTTATATTGAGCCCATAGAAAGCTGTTTAGATTTAGTCCAATATTAAGAGAATAAACTCTAACAGGCAACCATAGAAAGGACTGCAATTAATCCAGTCAGGCATTCTCCAAACTGCTGGTTCTTGTAGTTCCACTACAATGTTTTCATGTGTACTGATGCAGGTCAACACAATTACTTCATCTTATAGAACTGCCCCCAATCTGTCTGCAGCAGGACTTTTTCCTGCAGGAAAAAGTACTTTGGTGAAAGATTTCTTTTCCCATTTGATGGTTGATTTCTTTGCTTGTAAAAAATGTCACCATCAACATAATGATGTAAAAGGTGCAGAGAGTGTTCGGAAGTGTTTTCATCCATTTGTGGCAAAGCAGGACTTTACATGGGGCTGCAGTTGTACAGCAGCAAATATGTGTTTGCGTGTCTCGTGAATCAACATGGGATATGACCTGGCCTCGTTATGAAAAACCTTTGCCCGTCAGCGATCGCATACACATATGTGAGTGCCTATGTGTGTGTTGTGTTGTGTTGTGCTCACTACACTGATTTGTCTTGTCCAGATTGGTGGCTGACAGATGCGTTCCACACTTCTCGGGCTTTTTTCTTCAAGCACTTTTCCCACCAACTGCAGACCTGAAGGAAATCTGGGTCGAGGGGCCCATCTTGCCTGCGTCATGATGATCATGAGACCACTTGGTCTCTTGCTTTAACAAAGTGACAGCATAGTGCTGAGCCATAATGTAGGTCTGCCAGCCTCGTCTGTTAACTCTCTTTACATCTCTGTCACTCCGCTTGCCAGCTCTAACAATGAGCCAAGAATGCATCCTATTCAGACAACATCGTGAAAATGTGTCAGATGGACATCCACATTGAAGTTCACTGAAGCATTTTACAGACTTCTGGCTCTTTTCTCTTCAAGACACAACTGTGCCCTAAAGAGAGAAGAGGGGCCATTTGAAGGGAGGCGTTCACAACATCTGATGTCTCGTCCTTAACAAAAGATGGTACTGTTTAGTATGCTGCTGGTGTGATTGTATGACTAGTGCACTACGTGTCGTAAATCCCCTCTGGTAAAACTTTGAATGGCTGCTGTCAATTCACATACAGTGTTGTATAGTGTATAGCATCCATAGTAATGCCCTTAGGCTAAACTCTGTACTAAAGGTGTGGCTACTGGCTGGTGGGTCCCTGCCAGTCCCAGGCCCTCAGTTACAGCACCGTAATGCTCTATGTTGGCAAACTCTCTGGTGTCCTGACCCTCTCCAAGGATTTAGAAACCTCCTGTCAGCCACCCAACCAGCTCAACTAATGGTGCAGGTCTTCAACATGCAAATAGTCCAACGGTTCTACCCCAATCTGTCACAGTCCATCACAAGTTCCTAACCCACATTTAGAGATGGGATGCCTTAAAGTGTGTCGCACAGCGGTGTCCTCCTCACATCAGAACCCCCCTTTCAAGAGTCTTAAACTCAGATGGCTGCCCACTATTAAAACCTACACACCAAATTGTTTTTTAATGATGGTATAGTTTGGCAAATGAATGCTTTCCTTTGACTCACACCCTCCAGTTTTATGCAGTTGAAGGTTTTACTAAGCTTTCACATTGTCAGGAAAGAGGGCTAGCATTATACCTCTAATTTATAAAGGGTTGAGCTGCTGTTGCATAATCTTCTTTCTAAGCATCAGGGATGCTATTGGCATGAGCTGTAGTTACCTTGGTGAATGCAAAAAAGCCTTTCTGGGATGAATTATTTAGTTTATGTAACTGCAATTAAGACAGCCATAATCTAGAAAACATATTTGTGCTCTACGTAATTTGAAGATCTTTAAAGAGTCCTCGAGAATGCCTCTCTTACTGCATGTGTTGTCAAGAATTTATAAATTTGTCCACAGCTAAATTGATAATTAAAGTTGATATGTTTCTTAACTCCCCCGTAAAATAAGCATGATAAAACAGCTGTTTTCTTCAAACTGCTTACTCTCTTCTTCATCTCCATTGCATACAGGATCTGTTTCAGGCATTTCTCCATTGAACTGTGAAGCTTTGGGCCCCAAGCCAAATCCTCTGGCAAAGTCAGCAGCTCATTTTTGATGTGTGGTTGGATTTTTGCAGCAGAGTTACTGTTTACTGCAGTTAAGTAAAAGTTAACCCCATCTTTCAGGTACTTTCAGAGTGATAATGTTGCCATAAGACACAGTCCAGTTTTCTCCATTAGTTTTATTGTTCATTGTGTGTGACGCAAGATCTTGCTGGGTTGTAGAGTCTGGTGTGGACATGTTTTGCATAGCAATATTTGTATTAAGCAATACTGATTTTTGTATAGCTCAAGTAAAAGACAGGATCTTGGCTGGAAACATTAATGTGGAGAGAAGTGCTTCTGCACATGATCTATCCATGAGTAGCTCCTCCCATTTTCAGAGGAGTCAAGAGTCACCTTGTCTCATTGAATGCCAACATTTTACAGCCTCTCACACACACAATAATGTGTGTTATAGCTTTCTGCCTGGAAAGGATTGAGTCTGTTTATGACACAGTATCTTCAAACCAATAAATAAACTCTCTTCATTTGCCTGACACTAACTTCTCACTGATTCAGTGCTGAAGGTTATTTTGGGCCTTGTTACTATTTTATTATAGGTGCTCACAGTTGTAAACTGGTAATAGAAGAGCAGCCTTAGAAATAAAAGAAAAGCTCATGAAGATGAGCCTTGATATTTGTACAGGTACAAGTTCAAGCTGCGCCTTCAGAGATCAAAGTGGTTTCACGGATTCTGGTTTTCTAAACTTGTCATATCTCATCAAGAAGAGTGGCGTCTGTGTGTGTGGAAATGTGATGTTTAAAGTAAGCAAAAAACATATTTCCTTTCAGTGGGGTGAAAATTAGTCTAAATGTTTTCCTTTTAACTGGGATGTTAAAGCAAATTCACGCTACCTTTCCAATCCAACTCAACCAGAAGGAAATGTACTTTAAATTAGAGTACATATATTTATCTGATTCATAGTGACATAGAATGGATTGTTAAAACACCTGATTTCATGTCCGTC
>JBBBVU010000008.1:12202830-12215374 GCA_037177055.1 Atherinosoma microstoma
CATCCATCCATCCATCCATCCATCCATCCATCCATCCATCCATCCATCCATCCATCCATCCATCCATCCATCTTCCACTTACCCAAAGGTTCGGTTGCCGGGGCAGCAGGATAAGCAGGGAAGCCCTGACTTCCCTTTCCCTGTTCACTTCTTCTAGCTTGTCCAGGGATCCCAAGGCATTCTCAGGCCAGCTGAGAGATGTATTCCCTCCAGCGTGTCCTGGGTGTTCCCTGGGGCCTCCCCACGGTGGACGTACCCGTACCTCACGATGGAGGAGTCCATCCATGAAGCATTCAGATGCATGAGCCACCTCATCAGGCTCATTTTGATGTGGAGGAATAGCAGCTCTACTCTGAGCTTCTCACCCTATCGCTGGAGCAGAATAGCTGCTCAACGCCCCAGCTGTGCCTCAAAGTTCTGTCCATAAAAGTCATGCACAAAATCAGTAACAGCAAGCAGCCCTGGCAGAGTCCAACTCCTGATTTAATATAAAATTAGCCTTAAGCCAGTAAGCTGTAAAGTTTAAATGCTGCTTTCAGGTCAGTGTATTAGTAATGATAATCCAGTCATGTAACATGTAAAAAGAGAACTCTGATACAGCTCATGTGTAATGAATACTATAATTGTTATATTTTACTGCCCTCAAAAGATCCACATTTTGACAAAGTGTTTCTCTAAGTAATATCTGCGTAAGTTATATCTGCGTACTTTAACCCCAACTTTTAACTCATTAACAGACACAGATCTATTTTTGTCACTGTTGTCATTGATTTGAGTTTTTTTTTTTTTTAAACAAGCCTTTCCATTTAAATGTCCAAACAAGCTGAAAATGGTTTCACCTGATAGGAAGATTTCTTATATTCTTGAAGGGCTTTTTAAAAAAAATCAAAAGCACATTGCAACATATGACTCATTTCCAGCCTTCACACACTTTGACACAGATAGCAAAATAGCAAGATACCACCTAATACACATTTTACACCAGGAGCAATATGGGATTAAATGTAATCCTCAACAGTTTCAACTTCTTAGACTGAGTAAAATATTTGCATATTTCATTATTTTTTTCCGAAAGAATGTCTTCATTCCATTTATTGTACCAATAAGATGAAATTTGTAATGTCTGGTTAATATGATTTTCTCATAGTTTTTGTGTTAATTTGCATAAAATGATCATGTTACAAAAAAAAAGATAAAGGACCAAGGCACTCTTGAGGTCCAAAAATATAAAAAGCCTTTATTAAAAGTGGCTAATGCATGGTAAAAGTTAAAATGCACCTACGCGTTGCGGCACAGTGCCTTGCACAGGGTGATAAGTCAATCATGACGACACAGGTGAAACCGATATAGTTAATACCAGGAAGTGAAATCACCGCAACGCGTAGGTTTTAACTTTTACTATGCATTAGCCACTTTTAATAAAGGCTTTTTATATTTTTGGACCTCAAGAGTGCCTTGGTCCTTTTTCCTCCCCCCCTCCCACATTACCCCCCTATACCAAAGAGCACCTTGAAAGTTTTTATTTTCCACCCATCTACCAAAAAGAAACACTCCTTTTTTCTGTTTTTTTTTTTTTAAATGATCATGTTAATTCCTAAGGGAATAAAGGGCAGGATAGATGTGCAAGTCTGTTATTTTCTTGCATAACTGTGATTGAAAAAAAGGGTTTATGATGATACAAACTTTTTAAAAGTGAAGATATCATTAACTTTATAATATCTGTAATTAAGTTGAAACTAAGTTGACTGACATTTCAGCTCATGAAAAATAAACTTAATTGTGTATGTGGACTTTGACAATCAAAGCACCTAAATATATATCTGTAAGTGCTTACCCAGGTTACACAAGTAAATACTTTCTGTCTTTAGTAAACACTGTTTCAGTCTATGTTCTTAGCTCTCCTTCATAGTTCTTTTCTCTGTTTTCTTCCCACTCTCTTTCAGCAGGTCGAAGATGGTGCTCACTTGGTGTGCAGCTGGGCGGCAGACCCTTTTTGCTCTTATCCTGCTGCTGCTTCTTCTCTCTCCAGGCTTGAGTGAGTTCTCTGTCCCCCTCCCCACACTTGTTCATTCCCTCCACCTGCTTCATCTCTAGGGCTCAAAGAAATTAATCAGTTGGTTTACGTGCAGAGCAGCAACAGTCAATAGTAAAAGATGATGTCTTTGTAAGTTAAAGAAAAGAGGAGTAGGGAATGAACAGGAGAGGAAGATAGGGGAGATGATCTGAGATAACAACTGGGTCAGAATACATAACAACCACTTCACACATACATTTTTTCACAGACAAACAATAAACCAGACAGATCTGTACTAATGTGAGTGTTGTGAGAACTGACACATTGAAGATGTTTGCATACATGCTCAGAGGGACTTAGCTGGAACCCATCCAAAGCCATTTATGCAAGTTTAGTCGACCATCTGTTCCCTCACAAGTATGTATTAAATTCATAATTATTAAACAAAAGGCAAACATTTTTTTTAGAGCAGCAGGTTGAAGTTGGATTTTCTCAGGTTTGAGGTACCCCATGCACCCTACTGCTGCCTGGTGTGCAGATAAGTTCCTCTCTTTAATTACTTTTTTCTGCTATTGGCAAGCATGATGGTGGTCAGCAGAGATTTTCATTAAACCTGAACCTCGATGATTATTTGCATAATTTAAATAATATTCTTACCAGATAAAATTATTTGTCCACATTCAATTATGTTTTTTTTTTAAGGACAAAATAAGATATAAGGACCGGAGAACCGTTTATTCTCAGTCTCCCCAAATGCACACAACCAAGTACAACATATCAAACAATGAAAAATGAAGTATATTGTATGGACTTATGACAGTGTGACAGAATACACATACAATATTGTACCTTTAAAGTGAGATCCTCCTCACAAATTAACAGAATATCTAACAGATGAATTTTATAGCAGCAGGGAGTAGTTTGAGTAAAAATGTGTGGGAAGTCTGAAAGAAAACAGACATGCAAAAAAATTGCTTGATTTATTAGGGAGGTATATTTAGATAATATTTCTCATAAATGGTTGTTTTTCACACTGTGAATCACAAATCTCAGAAACATTCACCCATAGCTTCATCTATGGAACTCTTTATCTGCTATCAAATTTTTTTTCTGATTTATCTAGTGTTAAAAGCCCCTGAGTCCAAAACAATTTGACCTTTGGTGATTGTATCGTATTGTATAGCACATCCAAAGTTCCTTGCATTAAAAGCATTTGATTGATATGTCTTCATTCAATGTCCAGATTTGTGTTAATCAAATTTATGATACCTATAAGCTAAAAATGATACCCTGTTTAAAATCAATTCTGCATGTTTTAAAATATGTTTATTGATTTCAATGGACAGTTAACTGAAAAAATGTGCCTCTTGATAAATTAGTGTTAAAAATGTTTTAGAACCACCAGAATATGACATGGCATGACCATATATGTCAATTAAATATTTACCGAACAGGTTAAACATTTGGACTTTTTGACTTTTAGAGTATTATACATAAGTGTCTGAAGCTGAAAGATGATGTTTTCCGAGCTTACATTGCAGATTATGCACCTCTGTGAATTCTCAAGGAAAACTGACAGGAATAAGATTTGAGTCTGAGAATGACAGAGTTCATCCTTTAATGTCACTCCCAGCTCTCTTTTCATCTTTTTATAGGCTGTTTTGTCCTTCATGTCACTATTATGCTATAAAGTGGTATATCTGTCATCCAGAAGGATTCAATTACCACTGTTCACTTGCTCATATTAGCTCTTTCCTCCTTCCATTTCTGAGTCCAGTTCCTTGGTTTGCTCTGACTCCCATGTATGCGATTTGAAGGGAGGCAGCGAGGGCATCTTCAGCTCAGAGTTGCTGTCAGAGAGGTTCAGCTTGAAAAAGCTGTCCAATCTAAATGCAGATTAGAAATGTCTTAGTGGGATTCTCTCTCACCCTGTGTAATATCTAAAATAAGGCTTTTTTTGTTGTTTTTTGTTGGTTGTTTTGTTTCTTCTGTGCAAGTAATGTTAGCCTTTTTACCAGCTGTATTTGTCTGAACTTTACTGGCTTTGTGTACTCACTATGGATTTTCAGAGAGTTAAAACTAGTATGTTTTTGTTTCTTTGTTGTTTTTTTCAACTGAAAAGCAAAGTTAGAAAAAACTTAACTCAAGGCCCTTTGCTTTGCTATGTTTCTGGAGATTTTAGCTGTAGTTTGCAGTCTTCAGTAGTGGGTAAAGAAAGCTCATTTGTCATGATTGCAGCTTTGTTGTATCAGTGACTCTATAAATAAGAATCAAGCATTAACCCTTAAAAGTCAGCTAGATCGCCTTCACCCCCAACCACTATAGGTTTAGTCATTGTGTCCTTGGGCAAGACACTTTGCCTCCAGTGTTGACATCACTGGTGTACTCACTTGTAAGTCGCTTTGGATAAAAGTGTCTGGTAAATGACAGTATAGTATTAATAACACATAAGAAAATATAAATAATTTTGTCTCTAGTAGTGATGCATTTTAATGTTAGTTCTTGTGGATATTATCAATAAATTTGATGGCTTTTTTTATTCTATCTCTAATTGTAATTTATTTGCAAAGAAGAGCCAAAGATTATGATCAAATTATTTTATTTTGTTCTTTAAATATGATTAGCATTGTATAAATTGTGGGGTAAAATCTGATACAACAGCCCTATCTGTGAATTAGATCAATATGAAAAAAATGTATAGTTTGAACAAGTCTTTGAAGGATAAAATAAAAATCTGAATTTATAAAATGATAAAGGAGCAGAAGTCTGCTGTGCTGTCGGAATTTGCTTGGTTACACAGTAATGTATGTACCAGGTGATGGTGTTGTCATGGTTACATTGTACCAGTTATGACAACCCAGCTGAGTGACTTGCTAAGGTCTGTTTGCAGAACCATGACTAACTGTTTTGTAGAGTTGCAGCATTAATATTCTGCAGCAGGACATTCATTTGAATTAATTAGCTTAAGTGCCTGATCCAGGCATTTTTGTCAACTGTAAAACGCAAAGGGAACAAATAAAAACTGTAATAATTGAATTGGATCCTGTGAGCCATAGGGTCTCTTGGAGTACGTTTCAAGTCTCATTATAAATGTCTGAGTGTAAGTGAACTCTGAGGGGCTGAATTGAGAACACAAGTTTCTTGTTTCTGTCTCAGACATCTTTAAGACACCCTTGCTAGAAACAACTGCACAGCCCAACATTTCCTCTGCTGTGGTATCCTTTTCCCTGCATTCTTCCAGATTTAACATTACTCCAAACAAGCTGTGGACTGTCTAATCTCTCCACCAAAACAAGAATGCACTATACTCCTGTTCGAGGCACTTATGTACAGAATGTTAATTGCAGGGTTACTTTAATTTTCTTGTTTATAAAATGTACTGACAAGTTTTAAGTCATAATCAATTATTCTTGTCCATTCTAGCTGCAGCCTCCACCACAGTGAACATGCGTAGGATCACTCATCCAACAGTACAACAAATGCTTGCAGGCAAAGCTGTCCTCCCCTGTGTCTTCACCCTTCAGACCAACCCCTCCAACCAGCCTCTACACCTCCAGTGGACTCGCATAACACCACCAGAAGGAGGGCAAGGTGCTCCTCTGGAGCAGATTGTGCTCTCTGTTAAAGGTATAGAACCAAAATGTTGTGGATTAAAACTTCACTCAATGCTTCAAGTGTCAACGTAATCAAAAATGTTATATTTGCAACAGACAAAAAGAGCACATGTCTATCTGAAAGAGGTTATTCAACAGGAATTATTATCTGAATCTGAAGTTCACCTGCTCATTTAATAGTGCACTTCTAAATGTCCAATTTACCTGAGAGGAATAATAAAACTCAGAGCACCTATAAAGAATTCAGTGTCATTTTATATCCCACAACTTTGTAGGTTTTGGTTCAGTCTTGCAGCTGTCAGAAAAAAAAAATCAGATATTTTCAATTAAAAAAATCTCTAAAAACCCACAAAATTAAAATTGAAGGTTAGCAAGACAAATAGTAAATCATGCACTCTTACTGTGTTTCTTTTTATACATTTGCACTCTAAGCAGTGCTTTTTTTCTCTGCAGTCACACACTGATGAGCATATTGGGAGCAATAAAAGGGTTTAGTGTCTTGCTCAAGATCACTTCTTCCGATATGAGGAATACCACGGCTGTCATCATAACCGCTAAAAAACATATTTTCTTTAGTAATTATCCATCCATCCATCCATCCATCTACTACACATGGTCTATCCCACTCGTCATGGGGGTTCTGGAGCCTATCCCTATCCCAGCTGCCATTCAGTGAGAGGCCCTTCAGAGAGAATAAACCAAATCCATTTGATACTGGATACACATTTGTTAAATGGGAAAGAAAACAAACAAAAATTAATTCTAATATTTCATATTTGTTCATTGTTTAAACTGTAGCATATATATAATCTCTGCTATTGTTTTGTCCATGAATTGAGTGAAATTATTTATTAGAAACTTGTGGATACAACAAAACCAAACCCCAGGTGAAAGGGTTGTGAATTTATATATCAATATAAACAAAGTAATAAACAAAGTACTATGTAACATGAAGTGAAAACCAAACAGGAGCATTAAAGACAAAACACAAATAGAAAAGTTTTTAAGGGAAATGAATAAAACAGTTTGGACAATTTTGTGTTTTTGAACCCCATTATTGATGGTAAGAGATGTAGAATATGTTTAAGGGGCTTCTAAGTTCACATATACCTAGATAATCTTTTAAAGTTTATGTACTGCCTCCAAAACCTGCATGATGCCAGCAGACAATTGTAATGAAGAAAAACTCCCTGTCTGTGCCAAAGGTGATGTAATCAAGGTGAATAAGGCTTTCAGCGGACGCGTCATGCTGCCAGGATTCGTTGCCAATCCTCTGAATGCTAGCATGCAGATCTCCAGTCTCCGTACCAACGACTCAGGCACTTACCACTGTCAGGTTGTCATGGGCAACGACTATGAGAGAGACACTGTGGCCCTTGTGGTCTTGGGTAAGTGCAGCAACTGCTTTAAGAGTTTTTTTTAAGAGAAAAGTTTAGTGCCACAGTTCCACAAAAACAACATTTACCAAAGCCGAACTGGTGCGTTCGGATTGAGCTGAATAACACAAGAGGTTATAAAATTCTCTTTTCTTATTTGATTTCTTTTTCCTCCCAGACTTTATATGATGACAGAATATGTCTGAATTTAATACAGGAGTACAGCCAACAGCTTTTTGGCTTTGTTCTTCAATCAAATATTGTTTTATAAACATCACAGTGACTGGCTTAATTAAAGCAGCTAATGCTGTCAGTGCATGGGTTGTTGATGTTATTTTATTTATCTCTTGATTAATTATGTCATTCTTTTGATTAAAGTGCTTGGACCAATTCAAATTATTACTTTTTGTCCGCTGATCTGTGGCATTTCAGCTGAAGCTTTAATGGATTTGTTTATTGATAAAATTCAGATAACTAACAGATAATGTTGATGGATCAAACTGATTTTAGATCTGGCTGTGTTAATGAATCTATCCAATAAAGAGAATTAAAACAGTTTGCCACCTCTCTCTGTTTTTAGGTGTGGTGTTTCATTACCAGGCTCTGAACACTCGTTACACCCTGTCATTCACTGACGCACAACGAGCCTGCCAAGAAAACTCAGCTCAGATTGCCACACCGGCTCAGCTGTGGGCAGCTTACCATGGTGGCTTTGCTAGCTGTTCAGCTGGCTGGTTGGATGATCAGACTGTCCGGTGAGAATGCAACCAATACTTGTTTTTCTTCACATCACAAACTCAAAGTTTAATAATTCTAAGTAAAGTAAGGACTGAAACAAATGATTACCCCTGTTATTAACCAATTTGCAAGCTTTATTTGATTAAGTGATTTGTAGTATAAGGGATTCATGTCTAAGCTTCATATTGAAAAGAGTATAAACATTATTATCTGAGGGGAATTAGAAAACTAATTTGTTTACAAATCTAAGCTCTCATATCAGTTTACCACAGGTTTTATAATCGCAGAATGTTTCAGGCCTTTCCACATAGTCACTGGATATAGGAAACATGGATGTTTCTTGTATTTCTGTACCTTCTCTTGTCAAAAAAAAAAGAAAAACAAGTTGAAGTCACCATCATGACAGAGGCCATTTAAGATACCAAATCCTCCTTAAATGCGATTGGTCAGTATTACATCCACTGGTAAGCATCTGGTAGCAAAGCTTTGTTTCTTGCTAATAGATTTTGTATATTCACAAAAAAAATTTCCTCTTGTCTTTTTTTTAATATGTTGTAGGTGTATAGAATGAGTCCAGAGGCATTTTGGACTGTGATAAATTGATTATCCCTGGAAATCAATTACAAATGAACTGTTTTGCATTTGCAATTATGTTTGGAGATGCAAAGCAAGCAGAAAGCCTAATAATTTTTTTAAAAAATGGAACTAGTGAATTTAGGTATTTTTGGAGAAAGACAATCTTTTCCCCTTTTATATCAAGAGACAGATTATCTTATTTCTCACTTTATGCTAACCATGATCCATCTAAATATCTGGAGCTTTGCTCCGAAAATTGATCTCCTTAGAGCCTGAGTTATTGCTTATAAACCTGATGTAATTACTATTTCTGAAACTTGGCTTCATAGTAATATTCCCGATGACGATGTTAAAATGGACAACTTTGTACTTTATAGGGCTGATAGGCCCTCTATGGGAATTGGTGTTGCTACATATGTTTCTGACAATCTTGTTTCAGAGTGTATCATACCTGTTGAAAAGCCAGTACACTTTGAATGTATCTTTGTAGATATTATTTTTCATGAAAATAAACGGCTTACTATTGGTAATTTTTATTGGCCTCCATCTTCCCCGAATGATTCTACAAATTGTATTCCATCTACTATTAATTCTCTTGTAAGGCATAATGAAATTATTATTCTTGGTGACTTTAATAGAAACTGGCCTGACCGTTCTTCCTCTCATGACAGAACGTTATTCAAAAGTCTAAATTCCGAACCCTCTCGAGTTGATCACCGATCCTCAACTCTGCTAGATTGGATTTTTGTTACGAATCCTGATCATGTACGTATAGCTCTGGTGTCATGTCCGACTCCTTAAGTGATGACTCTATTATTTTTTGTATGTGGAAAAGTAAAACCCCTCGTCTACCCTCAAAATTAATTACATTTCGTGTCAGGAAACTTTCTATTATCTAGGACTGTAATGCGCTGTTAAGTTCGTACCCAGTTTCCCTAACACAATTTAGACTCAGAGTCATAGCTTAAGAATAAAAGATTTACTTGCAAGGAGTGCATGAGACAATTTACATCCAGAATCTGCACTGAAGAATACATTGCATCATATCAGAATATATACATATGCAAGGTCACACAGTTACACACGCCCAGCTTTAGCAGAGAAGACTACCTCCAAACCAGTAATCTGTAATCTAAATAAAAGCTGTGTGCACAATATTTGGGTGAAACATTTATCCAAGACACAGGAAAGGAATTATAATAGAGAAGCAGTATTTTTCCACTCAGCAGAGCTGTTGCTCTTTAAGGACACAATGTTTTCACTGCAATGTAGTTTAATATGATAATTCAGTTTCTTGACATTTCGTCAACATAAAATATGAATATAGATTTCTTTGTACATGACATCGTTGATTTAAATTGGGATAGATTTCAAATAATTTATTTTGTTGAGGATGCCTGGAATTTTTGTATTCAGAATTTTTGAATGTGATCAACAAACATGAACCATAAAAAACTTTCCGTGTTAAAGGGAGGCACTTACCATGGATTAACTCTTACCTCATTAATCTTTTTAAAGAAAGGGATAAAGCCTGGAATAAATATTGCTTATCCAAAGATGCTGGTGACTGGGAAATTTATAGGCAATTAAGGGTTTTTTGTACATCTGAAACAAGAAATGCTAAATCCACTTATTATAAAAACAGCCTATCTCAGGAGTTCCATAATCCTCGTCATTTCTGGAATAAACTCAACAGTATTCTGAATAAGAAAAACAATAGTTCCCTAAATCAGATTCATATTAATAATGACACTATTTCAGACCCATCCCTCATTTCCAATGCTTTTAATAGGCATTTCACTTCAATCGGTAGCTCCCAGCACATTAATGTTTATGATCAGTCATGCTTCCCTGATCAGCTTATGCCCTCTGGCTCTTTCTCCTTTAAGAAAATCTTGCCCACTGGGGTTTTTAATGCTATATGCAGTCTAAAGGGCAATAGTGCAGGTCCTGATGGTCTGAAAACCAAATTTATTAAACTTGCTGCTCATGTGATTATGTATCCCCTTGTTAATTTATTTAATTTATCTTTAATTTATTCAATCAATCCCATCACTTTGGAAATGTGCTAGAGTTACCCCTCACATTGAAAGTGGTGATGCCTCGGATGTCAATAACCATCGTCCAATCTGTATTATTTGCAATCTAGCTAAAATATTTGAGAAATTGGTGTTTAATCAACTTTCCCAATATATTGCTTCATATAATATTCTATCTTCTGTCCAGTCCGGCTTCAGGCCTAATTTCTCTACTACTACTGCTCTTCTCTAATGATGTGTACTTATCTTTTGATAAAGGATATCTTACCGGTGCAATCTTTATAGGTCTCTCAAAAGCTTCTGGTATGGTGGATCATTATCTCCTTTTTTCTATTGGTCTGAATCACAACGCTCTTCTCTGGTTTTATGTATACCTTCATAATAGACACCAGTATGTTGTTTTTCAGTGCTTTGAGTCTAGTTATTCTGTGATTAAAAGTGGTGTCACACAAGGATCAACCTTGGGTCCACTTCTTTTTTCCATATTTATAAATCTTCCCAAAATCTGCAAGCATTCCTCCATCCATTTATATGCCGATGATACTGTCATTTACACCTCTAATGTCAATCCTAATGTAATACAAAGTTCTTTACAGTCTGATTTTGATTTAATACAGAAATGGTTTAATAATAACAAACTCTTACTTAACAATAAAAATTCATGTTGCATGGTATTTGGGACTTGTTATAGTCAACCACTCATTCTGAGGTTAATTATAAAAATGTTGGATGGCTCATGTCTTGGGAGGGTTGATTTATTTGAATATCTTGGTCTTTGGTTAGACCCAGAACTTTCATTTAAGCATCATATTGACACCCTGGTTAGTAAAAGCCAAGCCTGTTTGTGTTCATTGTACCGTGCTATTGACTGCTTCTCTCTCTCTTTAAATGTATTTGTTTTACTTGCCCGGCTTATCTGAATTGATTACTGGCCCCTCTTACAAAATCATACACACTTAGATACACTCAATAACCATACTTTTTTGTTCTTCAGATCCTTAAAGTTGTTGCTCGGTCATTTCAATGGCTGGAATAACCTCCCACTTTCTCTGAGATTTGTTACATCTTTTCAGTGCTTTAAATTCTCTTTATTTCTTTTTCTTCAAACAACATGCTCATGTTTACAACTTATGGCTAACTTCAATGTTAATTTAAGTTAATTTTCTTTCTTTGTTACTTTTTATTTATGATGATGATGATGATCATGATGATGGGGACTATTGATGAATTTGTTTTATTTTTCCCTATTAATGTTGTTGTTTTATTACTTATTCATATAACCTGACATTTGTGTGGTGGGTGAGTAAGTTGTCTTTTTGTTTTGTTTTGTTTGTAATGTATTATGTTTACCTATGTTTTTATGTGTTGTGTTCCAGTCTGTAATGTTTTATTTTTATTTTTTGTGTTTATGGACCCCCTCGAAAACGAGATGTTGCATCTCAAGGGGCTATCCATTAAAATAATTTCAAATTTCAGAATGTTCCCTCACACTTTGCCACAGTTTTTGATCCAGTCTAGCACAAAATTTGCCCCATCTGTGCTAAGCTAAGCTAATAATGAAAGCTAAGCTAGCTACCAGTTGTCAATGTTTTCATCTCTCGGCAAGACAGCAAACAGGTTTTCCAAAAACTGATCATTTTCCATATAACTGGTTGATTATAAGAACTGCTGCAAATGAATTTTACTTTCATCAAAAATTAAGCTTGACACATTCAAATATAGGCTACTAGGGCTGGGCGGATTTTTTGGGTGGGCGGATTTTTTGTATTTGATTTAAATTACGATTCTTGCAATTCTTCTTTCTTTGCTGTTAATTCTTTAACTTATTCTAAGCCTGTGATCTTTAAAGCAAATACAAATGAGGATTTATCATTACCTGACATTTTATGACATCACATTCATCTAGTGAAATGCTCATAAGACATTTATGCTATTCTTTTTCAATTTCTATGTTCTTATGACTCCCACATATTTGTATCCACAGTTATTCTGTCCAGTCGCCAGAGCTTGGTTGCTATGGGCACAAGAAGTATTCTGCTGGAGTGTGGAATTATGGGAAAAGAGACCCGAAAGAGCTGTTTGATGTGTACTGCTTTGCTAAAGAACTGGATGGTATACACACACACACACACACACACACACACACACACACACACACACACACACACACACACACACACACACACA
>JBBBVU010000008.1:12215474-12230554 GCA_037177055.1 Atherinosoma microstoma
ACACACACACACACACACACACACACACACACACACACACACACACACACACACACACACACACACACACAGAAACAGACATAAAACACATAAAAACCTGTCAGCTTTTGGCTTTCACACTGATGTTTGCATCATATTCTGCTGCAATTCTAAAGGACTATTCAGGAGATTTAGAAAAAATATCTTTTTATTTCTAAAATCCAACAAGAAGACAAAGACCAGCAGTGATTTGTTCCCACAGGTTTCTGTTGTGTTGCCAAAAAGTAATAAACATCAAAGCGAGGCATGGATGTGACCAAATATAAACAAGTTTCTATCATTATGGAAAATATGTGTTGTTCATTTTAAAATCAACAAACACATTAATTTAACCACAGAATATCTACTTAAAATTGATCACATACCCATTCTGGTGTCTTCCTCGTCCAGGTGAAGTGTTTCACTCCTCAGTCCCAGGCAGCCTGTCGCTATCTTCAGCCTCAGACCGATGTGTGTCCCTTGGGGGCCAGCTGGCCACGGTAGGACAACTTTATCTGGCCTGGAGGGCTGGCCTGGACAGCTGCGCCCCAGGCTGGCTGTCAGATGGCAGCATCCGCTACCCAATGGCCCGGACCCGCCCTGAGTGTGGAGGGAGCCAACCAGGAGTCCGCACCATCACACCCAACACCACTGCTGACAACACTACAGCATTATATGATGCTTACTGCTACAGAGGTATCGTCCACATGCTACATTTATAGATTAATTCTACTTTAATCACATTTATTCATCAAATACTTTACAGATGGTTTAGAAGGTCCAAAACACAAATTATCAATTCATAGTTTGATAAGGATGTTTGCAAGAGATATTGTTTGATTTCAGCAAAACAAATTCAAGCATGTAGATCAAACATGACTGTAAAAATGAGTGAATGAATACACAGTTCCAACTACCATCTCACTCCCAACTAAAGCTTTGACTGCTATTAATGCAGTAAAAATGACAATAAAAGTCATTGCCGCTGTTGTATCCATGGCAACATGTTAATTTCTGATCCCACCATCGTGTATCTGAGAAATTGGTGGATTGACAGACGCTGTGGGAGAAAGAGAAAGAGGACAGGATATATCAAATATCAAGGTGCTCAGCTGTCAGAGCAGGATTCAGTGTTGACTAACCTTAAACCTTCAGCTAAATTTAGATACATCAGGCTTTTAAACACATCAGTGATTCATTAAAGGAAAAAAAAATCTCTTGAACTTGTTCACTTAGGTAAAGGGAAGAATACAGGCTCCATCTCTCAGATCTACACCTCCCTGTGGAAGCCCTGGAGCTATATCACAGGCTCAAGCAACGCTGACTCTGCAGAAACAGATGTTTCCAACCTGACTACACAGCAAACTGCCACGCTCAAAGGTTTTACGTTCTTGTATAATGGGTACAAAAATTGTGTCATGAAACAGCTAACTTATTAGTGAATTAACCATCCAATTAATAATTGCACATTCATGCAGGATCCTCAGATGACGACAGTGCTTCACCTTCCAACTGGACAGGATTGGTTGACCTTGACGAAGAGACCTCCCCTCACGGTGCCTGTAAGGCCCCTTTTAGTTTGATATATTTTACTCATTCTCGTATTGATCGCCAAAGACAATGTGAATGATTATTTACTCAACTGTCTGAAGCCATAGATCCCTGGTCCTCAGAGTCTTCGGGGTCATTTATGACACTTCAGTTGATCCCAGAACAGAGCTCCTTTGACTGGGGAGAGCCACTGGAGCCTGGCCCCGACTCTGAAGAGTTTCTCCGACCTCCAGTTGACCCGACTTCTGCTGAGAAAAAGGTTGGTTTCATGTTTATTTAATGACGTTTTGAATGCTGGAACAGCATTGCTTAAGAGCTCTCTATTCACTTGTTATTTTAGGTGATCTCAAAGATTGTCAAGTCCATCTGGAAGCCTTGGGACTACCTGGTGGGGAATGGAGATGAAGAAGGAACCCAAGTACCAAATGGAAGTGCAGGGGAAGAAGAGATGGCAACAAAAAAGACTGATGCAGAGTCAAATCCCTCCATTGCAGCATCGCCAGGTATGAATATATTCTTTTAAACCTGTGAACTGGCTGTGACCCATTAAGCTTTACTACTTACCTGTGTTTGTTGTAATATAATAAATTTTTTATTGTTTACATTTTTAAATGCACTGTAGCACTCTCCAAGACCTGCAAACAGACCTGATCCCTAAAGGATAGTTGACTTCTCTTTCACTTTGTAACAGTCCGTGTGTATGTGAGAATGTAATATAGCGTATGCTATAGTCGGTACTGTGGAAACAAAGGCACATAAGGCTCATCTCGGTTGTGTAATTTGCACCTCTTCTCTCTTCATTCTGTCATATTGCTGCTGTTAATCGGAAAATTGATCTCAAGAAAAATCTTGAAGTAGGTCTGTTATGATATCTGATCTACATGATTATCATGATTAATAGCATTCACCATAACAATGCTGTCACAATATCAATACAAGACTATGAAGGAATAAATTTCTAGGAGAATAATTGATTTTTGTTCCGAGTTTTTGTTGCAATTGAATTACAGTGGAAATAGGATTTAAGGAGGTTTAAAAACAAAAACAATCTGATTAAAATTATGTTTTGATTTTATCAGCCAAGATCAAAACACAGTATAATCACAGGTGTCTTGTATAGATAATATTAATATTTCACTCTTTCAATGTCACTATTATTGTCTATACTGGATATCTCAGAGATGATTACACATTGTAAATTAAATAAAAAGTTAATATATTTGCAGGCATGAAAACCTGTCATGTTCATCTGCTAGAAATGATAAAATACAGCAGAAGCTTGCAACAAAGAAGTGGTTACACGATGCAAATGTGAAACACGTCACATTTAATTGATAGCAATTTTTTAAATGACAGCTCTGAAGCAAGGATGTCTCATTTTGTTAAATGCCTGTTACCTTAACTCCCTCCTTCGTCCATATTCCTCACCTCCTCCTCGAACATCCCCCGGTAGGAGGGACTAAAAAGTGAGGAGTGAAATCAAAGAGGTACAGACTGAGAGGGGGATAAGCAAATGACTTAGTGGCAGTGCTAGTAATTATTGTAGTAATTATTATTTAAAGTCTAATTTGAATCTGATTAAAACCTTATGATTCCCAAGGGGATATTTTAATGTTGCTGAATAAATCATTGAGAAAACAAAGAAAAAAAAAGAAACCCATACCAGGGAATACAGTTAAATTGAAATAAAACATTTATGTCTTCACTCTAAGAAAGTTTTAGCAGAGAGGAAGAAGTAATTGTCTTGAACGACTGAAATGAGTACACTGAGGTTTCGTGTTTATTACATGATCAAAACCTGAGGTAATATGCAGCTTGAGCAGATTACACAGGTGATCTTATTCAGAAAACAACATAGATGGAAACTTGTAGCCAAGAATTTAAAAATTACACACCTGACTCAAATCAATAGGTCAATATGAGGCTTGTGTATAACTTGATAACAAGCTGTTGGAGAACTATTTCATTCAAATTAGGTGTGCTGGAGTAGGGAAAGATATAAAACCTGCAGGACAGTGGCCCTTGAAGATTGGAGTGGGTGATGCCTGCTTGAAAGCTGGGTAGACGGCCTGAAATATGTTCTTGTTTCAATAGTGTTTTGGTTTTAGGATCTTTTTCCAGCTTTAATTGGGCTTTGGAAAACTCAGTCAGCTGCTCCCACACATAATCAACCTTCCCCTGTGATGGTTACTAATCAAAACAGATGTTAAAAAATGCCAGAATTACGACAAAAAATTCTTGTTTGTATCCAAACAAGAATTTTAACTTAAAAAGGACGGTAGAAGCTTTTAGTGAGGAAAACATTGGAGGTGTGTTCTTCTGTAAGAAAAGTAAAAACTGCTGTAAGCTTGTAAGTCTGGAGACAAACCAGAATCACACTGACCTTTCTCTGCAGCTTAGCTTGCTTCTCTCATCGGGCTGCTAACAAGCTGTGATTGATAGCAGGTGTGACAGCTGACGAGTCCGGGCCATATGCATCTGTTCTCCCCGTAGTGAATTGCAATTAGCATAGTTAAAAATGTAGAGTGTGGTCTTTTAACAGTTACCTGTGCCTAACTTTTACAGGAAATATTTGAGTCAAATGTCACTGTTAATAAAGATAAATAGTTGAATATGATGAAATATTACAGATATTGATGCAAGGCATTATTGAACAAGAATCTGTCAGAGTAAGCTCTAAACAGCAAGAATTAAAACCATTCTGTTTCTGGAAAGTTAAAAGCAGAGAGAAAATAAGATACTGAAGATCATTCCTCAATTTGGAAAATTTCCCATCAAATGTATTGTTTTTGATCTTTAGAGCAATTCCTACACAGTGAAACTTTTCTGAAAAATGCTTTTTGGGATTCTATGATTTTTTTCCTAATAAATATTTTGACAGAGTGAATTATTTTTCCCTCTTCCGATCTCTGTGGGTTGTACTGTCCTGCTGCCGCACTGCATTCTGCGCTGTGTATCCGATGCATGGAGACACCCACAGGCTCAGGAATTTGTTTCTTGAAAATCAAGTTTTTTCTTCAAACATAAATAAAAGCAAACAAGAGTGAAATCCATCTCATCAGCCCTTTTCCCTGTTCCTCACGTTTCAGAGGTCCAACAGGTTCACAGGGCTTTTTGTGGTAATGGATGGAAGCGGTTTTTAAACAGCAGGTCAAGTGTTTGTTGGAACTGCGTTACAAAGCTGATGATTTAATTCTGAGGCTGTTTGTGAGAATGTGTTGCATTTTTAGCTCCTGTCTCTGACTGCGAGTGTGAAAATGTTTGTGTCCATGTGGGTCGAAAGGTTTTTACTTTTACTTAGTTTCTAAAGTTTATTAGTAAATGTTTTGTCTGCTTTTACCTGACATTGTGATGAATGTAAACAATTATTTTAGCCCTAGAAGAAAATTGTAGCTTTAAAGCTATCTGTCTCTTGCCATTATTGTTGTTTTTGTCTAAAGCTGCAGTCAGGTTGCAGGAAATGGATGGTAGAGATGCTTACAAATAGCAAACTTTCACATCATCGAAGCAGCTTGGATGATTGCAGAGTAGGTTTTCATAGTTTTAAAAGTACAATCCGTTGACAATAAGGCATCATGTGTTTGTAATGTAACCATTTCATTTTTCAGATTTTTTTGTCACTTCCAAAATGTTTATATTTTGTTAAAAGAAAAGGTCGTGGATCATTTATTGCTGTTTTGACTTAAATGTTACATTCACAATTCAGATACTAGTGATTTATGGTGTAACATTTTAAAAGTTCACTCTGGCTCTTAATTGCTTAATTAACTTTGTAACCATAGTCATCCATCCTCCATCTGCAGTATTTTATGGTTAAATCCAAAGGACATTATTACTGTATATACTAACGAGGGAAATGCTCTGGACTATTAAAACCTTATATCTGAATCTTTTCTTCAGAGTCCACAGAGCTTTGTTTAGCTGTTGTTGATAGAATTTCAGTGTAAACAGTGACCCTGTAGTATAGAAGAGCAGACAGAAATTTCCAACAGCTTACAAGTTTTTCTTTTGTGGCTCTTGGTAAAGTGGAGAGAATCCATAGGAGGGTTTTTAACTTTGTACCTCTCAGCTTTGTCTTTGGTACTTGTCTCTGTCTACAGTAATTGCTTGCTTTGTGCCCTGCACAGGTCTTTTTTCTTGGGGGAGCACTTGGTTCAGCAGTCCCTCAAGGGAGAGCACGATAGCCAGTGAAGATTCAACCACTCCTCTGCCTTCTACTTTGGCTTCTTCCAGTAACTCTATGACTACAGAGAGCACCAAAAGATTGGAGAGCTCAGGGACGCACACATTCACCACCTCCAGCCCTGCACCTGAAATTACCTTTACTAGCAGAGAAAGCTGGATTCAAGGTGAAGTTAAGACCACAACCCAGGCTGAAAAAAGAGAGGAAACAGTGACCTCCAGAGCCAGCGGCAGAGGAGGAAGAGGAAGGGGGAAGAAGAACAGAGGGGAGGACAGGAACAGAGGGGAAGTAAAGGGGAGAGGAGAAGAGAAGGGGAAAGCAGAGGAAGAAGGGAGTGGAGAAATTACTGGTGCAGAAGCAAAAGGGGAGATTCAAGTCTCACGTCGACCAGTTGGAACGAGCAAACCAAGAGAAAGATCCAGAGAAAGATCCAGAGAAAGGGGCCACAGGAGAGGACAGTCCACCACCACTACCACCACTACTACCACCAGCAGTCCTCTGGAGACCACAGTGATGACCACAACAGAGACAGATAGTGACTTAACTATGTCTAAACATCAGTCCAGTTCATCTGCAGAGAACTCTTCCCTGTCAAGCTCACCAGAACCACATCAAACTCCATCTTCATCACCGTCAAACTCACCATCCATGTCCTCTTCTCAATCATCCCAGTCAGAGTCACTTTCAGAATCCCAATCTTTCCGTCCATCCTCATTCCTTCCCTCTTCTCCAAACACTTCTTCACCTCCATCCAATTCCCAGACCCCATCACTCAGTTCCTCACCGCCACCATCTCCTTCCAATCCCCCATCGCAGACTCAAAACATTGGATTGGCTCCATCTCCTTATGCAGACACCCGAGACAGCTCCACTGACTCCCTGACATCACTTCACTGGGTTCCAGTGGAGAAAGTGGCCATAAACAGCTCTCTGGATTATCCTCTGTCACAGCCTGGACGGCCAGAAGACGTAGAGCCAGTTTGGTCTCATGCTGTGGGCTCAGGGGCCCTTTTACCCGGTAATGTGGAGGAAGAAGGCAACAGAGGACAAGTCAACATCAGCACCACAACTCTCAATCCAACAGGTAATCATCACAAGTCTGTTTTCAGTCATTTTGGCTGTTTTCAATGTTTGGCCATCTGTTTGATGAAATCAAGTAAGGCTATCAATTAACTTGTGTTTCTTGTTGGATTAATGACAGTGAAGTCTCACTATCTTCTGATTTGATCTCACAACAATAAGCTATTCAGTCTTGAAACTTCAGCTATTGGCTGTTTTTGCTTTTGGGCATGACTTATCCATTTTTTAATTTACGCAGACATGGAAAGAAAATCACATATAGGACCCTTTTTTAATAAAAATGAAAGACAATGACACATTTATTTTTTAGTCATGCTATGTGCAAAGAAAAAACAGACATGATTTCCCGCATGAAAATTTTTTGTTTTGAGCCTAATTACAATTCACAATGTGACTGGGCTGCAAAATGAAAAAAAAGCTAGTGAAACATTATTTAAGGCTGGCTTTTCATTTTCTCCGACCTTGCCACTGGTGAATTTATTCAAACAATTCAGTGTTTTTCCCCCGGTAGATATCTGTTATTCCCACCACAAGCAGAGACCACATCCCTGCCACAATCTGATGATTAAGTCTGCAGCACAGGACATATAAGTGAAGCTCCTGGCTGGCCACCTGGCTTACTACTTATTTCTTGCTTGATAATGAGAGCACATACAGGAAGCATCCTATCGCTGAGCGTTTAAAAGCCCCATGGGCATCATGCTATCACACATTTCTATGCTGATGTATTTTTGTTGCCTTTAAAAGCAGCTCATGTCTGCGGCAGGCCTGGTGAGCCACCTGCTAGGGGAAAAGAAGTCTGCGGATGGAAAACAGCTGTAAACTGTATTGACAAGAAGCCGAGGGCAACCATCTGGACTGCCGGCGCTCAGTATGAGGGTTGATTGATTGACTGAGAGACCCTGGAGTCATGTGGGCAGAGGGCCATAAACACACAAACACACACTGATATCTTTGCTACACAAACAGTAGAGGTGGATGGATGCACTCGCAGCAGATTGGACTTGAATAATGGCTTTCAGCTTCCATCTCTTTTTCATGCGCACACTCCCGCTCTAGTTCAGTCCCTTGTGGTTGGAGTTTCATGGTGGTGGTGGTCAGTATTTGCTCTCCCGACTGGATCACGAAGCACTTCATCAGTCACTTCAATCAATGGGAATGAAGAGAAAATGGAAGCATAAGGTTCGATTCAAAGAACTTCATTATCGAAGCAGGTTGCTCTCAGTTGTGGATTTGAACATTTCTTTCCATCTTGAATTGTTTTAGACAGTTTATTTCTGTGACATCTATATTGCAGCCAGTTTCTTTGCTCCTACTCTTTATATTTTCTTGACTTCAAGAAAACACAATTAGCCCATTTTTTATCTCAAGTGTAAATCCGGGAATCATATTTTCCAGTTAACCAATATTGTCTCTGTCTCTGGCTGTAATTAAGTAAAGTAACAATGATGTGTGCAGCTTGATACTTACAGGTAGTCCACCATTACCATAAAGACGGATCATCTCCTAACTGTCTGCAAAGTTATTAGTTACATTTTGCTGCTTACAGCTTATTGTCACTGTTATTTGTGTTGGTGGTGTGCAGACCAGAGGACAGTCCTCTCTGTCAGCTCCTTCTACAGAGTATTGATTTTTCTGCACCACTCGCTTTAATGAACAACCAATCGTGCAAGGTTTATCTAACACACATGCTCACATATGTTAGTAAATCTTCTTGTCATAACAGTTGATATTTGTCAAGACGTGCCATGACCTTGACTGATGCGGAAGGTGCAAGTGCACGCTGTCCCAGGTTGACGTACATTAAATGAAATGCATGGATGGTTTTAGCGCCTGACTTCAGCAGAATTCAAAGCATAAGCAGAGAGGGTTAGCATGCAGCATTTATCATGGAGCTGAAGCTATTGAGGGATCTTTCTCTGTGCTGGATTCCACGTGATTGAAAACCGTAAATCTTCTTCATTCCATTGTTCCTGAATCTTTATTTTGAATCATGCAGCAGCTTGATGATAAATCAGAGGATGTGAGCTTGAGATGTCTGCTTCTGGTTAATTATTGAAGAAGCTCAGCCTTGGGGCTAATCATACCCAAGGTATTGATTTTCACTCATCATACCATGAAAACACAAACACACAAACCTGCGCACACAGACACCACCCCCTCCTAAGCAGCCTTCAGTGTCAAAGCTAGAGCTGGCAGAACAAAGCCTCCCACAGCTGAGGTTTTGCGGCCAGACTGAGTGGTGGTTTTCAAAAACCTTAAGTTGCTGTAATGAGCTGCTCATGGTGGGGGGGGACACACGTGGTAGTGTGTCAATTGATATGGAAATGTGTGTTTGTGTAAAGAGACCACACACACGCAGACATTTAGGGGGGTGAATAGCTGGGATGAAGCGCTCAGCGGGAGGTCTGCTCATTTCTGTTGAGGATGGCAAATGTCTAAAGTTCTCACACTGCCCACTGTGCCAATGGAGTGAGCTGAGGCTTGCTTTCCATATGGTAACCATGACAACTGTGGCTGTGCGTGAATGGTGGGGTTGAAGCTCTATGGCTTTGGTTACTTTTTAAAAGAGACAAAGGTGAAATGGATATTGCATGTGTTGTAGCTGCTGCTTTTCGCTGTGCTTCAGAGATGGAAAATTCAGGAGGCAACTCTTCATATTTGAATTTTAAACCAAATCTGAGCTGTTGTGAGGAAGCTTTGTTTAAGTCACTCATTTTTTGAGGATCACAATAGAAATGAATGCTCTAGGTTTGGATGCATCTTATTCAGGATTATAAAGATAAATTCATAGATTCACAAAAATGTCCCCCCATATCCCCCCCCCCTGTCTGTCTCTCTTAGTTGGGGTGGAGCCCTGCGTGACAAACCCGTGTCTGCATGGAGGAAAGTGTCTTCCTCAGGGAACAGGATACAGCTGCTACTGTCCACAGGGATACGCTGGAGAGAACTGTGAGATCGGTGGGTGATGCCTACACAACCCCCCCCCCCCACACACACACACACACACACACACACACTCATGTCAGCCTGAACAAAATGAAGCAGAGCTCTCTAACGGCCAATTGGCAGGTCAAAGGTCAAGCTGCCCCTCACAGAGTGAGAGGAGGTTGTACGGAAGATGGGGTCAAAGGTTATATTTAGACTGTCAGAAGAGAACACTATGGTCCCTCAATGTCAAACAACGCTGCTTTTCAGGGTGTTTTATTTTGCAAAAATCTAAGTAAACTAAAGTCATGTTGCAGAGAAAAAATGTTTGCTCTAGGGACATGTGACCTAAATGGCTGTGCAACACAAAAATCTGCTTCTGCTCAATGATTTTTTAATCTTTTCGTTAACATTCGTTAGCACATGCTCTTAGATATTTATGGTGAATTGATCTCTTACAACCTTACGTACAGGTTCTAGAGTTAGGTCAGAGACTCTTTTGGTCTTTATTTTATGCAGCATCAGAACTTCCAGATTTATATTTGTACCAAATTCTGTACTAATTTTTTTGCATAGATAGACAAAGACAAAAACAGGCGAAACAATCTCTCTGCAGAGGCGTATATTTCAGAAATTAAACTTCAGTCAGACATTTATGTCCTTTTGACTTTTATACATAGATACATAAATACAGCTGTTACTCATACTGACTGGAAAACCCCAGGACAGCAGGGCATGTTTGAAAAACAAGTTTAAGATATCACATATGAAATTGCACTCATACATTGTTTTTAACTGAGACAAACATAAGCATCTATAGAATTTTAAGAAATTGTGCAATGTTGAAATAAATTGTAAGAATATTCAGCATAAATCCTCTCTTCAAAACGTTTTCCATTTGTAGCATCTCTCTACATCCTAAAAATGACTCCGCAGACCCCTTTGCATTGGTTGTGTGACCCCTCTGACACAGATATAAATTCTGCTTAACTTGTTCCCCACAGTTATACATGCATGGCTCATTAAACAGTAATTACATAAGGACGTGAACACCTTATGAATAAATTAACCACATCCACTAGCATATTTGCTTCACGGTCTCAATAAAAAAGAGCACGCGGACAAATAGACCATCAAACTAACAGCTAGCGGCCGATGTGTGTGTATACAGGGAGGCTTTGTAGTGGATTTGTAGAATTTGCAAAAATATATCTCTCTGAGGAGCAGTTTCCCTTCTGCATAATGTATTAGAAGGAAATTGGGATCATATTTTTTATTTTGAACAAGAGCTGCAATGATTTAACAGGAAAAGAGAGTTGGTGGTGTGTGTTACATCTGTAAATTTACAAATCTTGAGGTCATTGAATATCACAACAATGGGGAGTGGCACTTTTTATTTCTATTTATTTTAATTATTGTGCAATTTTCAAACACTTTGATTCTCCCAAATGTTACAAATCAAGTAAGAGTGGGTTGTACACACATAATTGAATTTAACTGCACATACATATCAGAGGGATTTTCATACAAACATTTTTTTTTATAAATCAGTCATATCCTACACATATGAGATAGGTGATTTTCAGTTATATATCAGAAATATAAAATCTGAAATTCTTGTCCACTAGTTGAAGTTGTATTTGATGTTATGCACAAACAATGCTGATTAATCAGAACTATTTAGCCTGTTGGTAGAGTAATAAATCTTATATGGAAAATCATTTGCTCAAATCTCTGGTTTCAGTCTTGACATCTGTTGGCGGCAAACAGCTTTTTTCTTTTTTATTCATCTTTTAAGAATTGCATGTTTTATGAACAGATAAAAAACCTCCACTGCCAGATTAAAGTCAGACAAAACTTTAAAGATTTTGAAACCTCAGCGAAGATTAAAGTAGGAAAACTGGATTCTCAAAAAAAGATTTTAAGAGTGGCCTTACTTATTGCCTCACGCTGGTGCATTGACACTTACCCATGTGGTCAACCATGCGTTTGTCCAGATTAATATTTAATTCTTTGGCAGCTAGCACTCACTCGCTCTAATGATGAAATGTTAAAGTATTTGATAAGGCTAAAGGTCACTTAGTTTGATCTATCAGACACATTTAGCACCTCACAACCGCTGACCTTTCTAACCGCTCAGCTTTTTTGCTTGGAACTAAGCAACCATTTAAATTTAAGGAAATACTGTGAAGTAAATTTGAACTTGTAATTAGCTTTCTTGTTTCACTCTTGCTGTGAGTTTTAATAGATCCCTGCAGTCCTGGGGTGCATCTGTTATTCTGGATTCCAAAAAAAACCCCCACCGTGGTGAAGATTACATGCCCTCCATTTACCATGATAAATTGATACTTATTGATCCCTGTTGAGAAATGTCCCTTTTGCCTGCTTTTCTTTCACAGAGCAGTTAGAGAGCATTGACTGCTGCGGAGCAACAGCCCTGAAGCTTGTCGGGCTTCTGTTGCTGCTGAAAGCTGCCTCAGCAGGGAAGAAGTCTGCTAAATATGGGATTGAACCCAGGCCCTCTGGTCAAGTTCAGAATGTTGCTGAATCATCCAACAAATTTTTTTGTATGCAGTGTAACTGCATGAAAGTAGAGGCACTGCAACGTGAAGCTTCCACTCTGCAGCTTTTTCATAAATGAAGACGATGGATGGAAACAAAAGAAAAGATTAGACATATAGTGCATGAACACAGCAATACTAAATAGTCTTCTAGTTTCTTCCACTTTGAGACAATAAGGAAAAACAAGAAAATTAAGTGTGATTAGACTGTATGGGTTCTCCTCACAGCATTTTAGAGTTAAGAGTATGCATTCACTAACATGTCAGTATCTAAAGATGACTACTAACCAGTTCAGTTTTCACGAGCACCACTTTAGCAGAATGCATGTTTTCATTTAAAACCAAAGGAGATCTGTAACTGCTTTGTTCTCGCTGCCTTATCTCCCCCGCAGACATTGATGACTGCCAGTCCGAGCCTTGTGAAAATGGAGGGACTTGCATTGATAAAATTGATTCCTTCCTCTGTCTTTGCCTGCCAAGCTATGGAGGAGACACTTGTGAGAAAGGTGAGAGGGAGAGCCTTGCATTCCTACATTGCTTGTAGATATGACATGTTAGTGTGTTTTGTTTGTTTTTGTTTATTTGTTGTTGTTTTTTTGTTTTGTTTTTTAAATTCCTACTTGTGTGATTCTGGCTAAAAGAGGATTGTTGCTCACTCTGCTGCTGGAAATAACACTGATTCGTGTGCAGCTTCTGTTACTTCTGCATGTCATAACACAATATCACAAGGCCACATTTCTCTTCAGCTATCAGAAAATGCCTCTGTGTGTCAGAGGGCTGCAGAGTGACAAATTCTGAATGAATCTTAAAGACATGTAGAACATTTTGTAAGCATCAGCTTACGTTTTCACAAATTGTATACTATTTGCCATTTCCTGTCTCTTGCTTGAGAGCACTAGATCTAACCTTCAACTTCAAGCTGTAATGCAAATTTTTGACACAAATTGCTCTCAATAACCTGAGAGCAAACTAAGACTATTCTTCAACACATCAAACTGACAGAAAAATACTTGAATAGCAGATTTATTCTCAAATATGTACATTTCCCTCTTGTGCAGTTCAACCACAGATGTCTGGTACTAATAGTTCTTTTGGGCACAATGTTGTTACTAGTCATTTTTTTATATGCCCTTTTTAAAACAATTACATTTTGAATCTTATTTACAAGCAGAAAAAAACATTTGTAAAAAAAAAAAGGTTACATGGATATGCACTGTAAAATTAAGCAGAGCTACATAAATGAAACATAAGAGGAAATAAATTTCTAAATAAATGTTGAAAGCAAGAAAACGTTGCTGCTGAGAAACAAATGAGGAAGAGCAAAGAGATTTAAATCTTTCTTCTAACTACAAACGAAGCCAACCCTGGATTACAACAGAGATACTTTGATACAGTCATCCTAATACAGAAATAAGAAAATCTGGGATCCATTTTAAGTAATCAAAGAGGCGTCTGTCAGCAAGGAGCACACAGAACTGGGTTGGCAGACCATGGTATAACAAATAAAGGAATAAAAATAGGATGAAATCTGGTCTTTTGGGCTTGTTCAGTGTGAATAATAAATGCAAACAAACAGGAAAGATTCAAATGAGCATTTCGTGGTGCATATAATATGTCAAATATGAACATTCGCAAATGCTGATTCACCATCTCACCAGTTACAGTCACCTCCAGCATCAAATCTCACCTCTGTGTGTGTTTGTGTGAGTGCATGTGTGTCTGTTGTGTGCTTGCAGAAATGAGGATTAATGAAAACCTTTGCAGTTATAAATGAATGCACAGACCTTGGCGTTATTAATGAATACCAATAGTGCAGAAAGAGGGCCACATGTGCTGTGAATGGAAAATATGTGCACGTAATTACAGTTCATGTATTTAGCTTCTCAAAATGACACCGTTATATATTTTAGCCTTTATTTGCCAAATGAGACAGAATATTTCTGCTTCCTCACATCTTCCACTGACTTTTTATCTAATCATTATAGCTTTCTGCCTTTAATTATAATTAAAAAAAGAAATCATTTAAAATGATCTCATTTTCCCTCCACAGACATTGAAGGTTGTGAGCATGGATGGAAGAAGTTTCACGGCCACTGCTACAGGTATGACCCAAATTGCCCATGGTATGAGAACAAATGGAGTTATCTGCCTCCAACCACAGGTGCCTCATCCGTCTGTGTTGCTCTTTTTCTGCCCACGAGTTATCCCTGATCTGCTCAAAGTACCTCTCTGAACCATTTAAACATGTCTGGCTCTATAATATATGAAATATACATGAGCTTTCACTGTGTTGTTCCATAGGTACTTCACCCACAGACACACCTGGGAGGATGCAGAGAAAGACTGCAGAGAGCACAGTGCCCACCTCAGTAGTGTCCTCTCCAGCTCTGAACAGGAGTTTATCAATGGTATGAAAGGCTGACTATTTTTTATTTGTTTTGTCACTCAAATTCAATTCATTTCACAACTGGAACTGCTCAGTCAGACCCAAAACATATAGGACAAAATATAGAACAATGTAAAAGCATCCTATAGCACAGTAATGGTGCATTAAATTAAAGAAGGGTACATAGAATATTATTATTATGAACACCCATAAACGTTTATTTAGAGTATGATACAGGAAAAAAGTGGGGGGACAAGAAAAGTGGGGGACAAAGCAAGTAGAGGAAACAATTCAACATATTTTATTTTATAGTAGTTTATATTTTATTTTGTTTATATTTTATTTTAAGGCATTCAGTGTGGATGGCAAAGTA
>JBBBVU010000008.1:12289845-12313797 GCA_037177055.1 Atherinosoma microstoma
AGATCCTTTATCTTGTCTTTAACTGTTCTGTATCTGCAGGACTACTCTGAGATGTTGGAGTCAACAGGAAGTTCCAAACCAAGAGATGCCTTGCTGGAGAAGTTAAAAGAGCGAATTAAAGACCGAGACCGAGCTCTGGAGGTACTCGAATCAGTCTGCTGTAAAGAAAAGGAGGAATATCATATTGGAGGCCTTAAACAGCACAAGTTTGATTTCCTTACCTCTCTGCTTCCTGCAGCGCTCTATTGATGACAAGTTTCATTGTCTGGAGGAACGCGAAAGCCAGGTGAGGACACTGCAGCTGGCCCTCAGAGAGAAGGAACGAGACCTGGACAGACTCCGCTGCATCCTGTCCAACAACGAGGAGACCATCACGGTACGCTTATTTACACAAGCCAGATTGATTATGGTTTGTATTTGAGGTGTTTCATTTCTCTTTTTCATTCCCCCTGGGATTCTGACGGTCAGAGTCTGGATGCCCTGGTGCGAGGTAAGGAGCTGGAGCTGGAGCAGGCAGCAGAGGCCTACAGGAACCTGCAGTGGTTGAAGCAGCAGAGTGAGGAGAAGGAGAGAAACACTCTGAGAGAGAAGGACACCATCATTAACCAGCTGCAGGCAGCCCTGCAGAAACGTAGCCAGGAGACACAGGTAACACACATTTACCATAGGTCGCCCTTATTATGGCTTCTATACAGCAGCCGTGCCTCTGTGCACAAACCTGCATTACCTGTTTTCACAAATACAACAGGTGTGCTGAGACAGCTCTTTCTGAGTGCTTGCTGTTGTGTGTGTGTGTGTGTGTGTGTGTAGGACCTGACAGCTGCCCTCATTGCCAGAGTCCAGGCTGGTCCCACTGAGGTAGTGGAGGAGCTGAAAGCTCGGTTAGCTCTGAAAGAAAAACTATTCCAGGAGCTGTTGTCAGACCGCACTAGACATACTAATGAACAACAATCACAGGTCCAGGATCTGCTCAACACTCTGAGCTCCAAGGACCAGTATCTGCAGGTAGGTAGTGGTGTTGGCATGGCTGCTTGCAGATAGCTTTGAGCACACCAATAAAAGCGAGAGTATTAATTGTTTGTTTTTTTCCTCTCAGGACTACTCCTACAGGCTTTCCTTGGTGATAAGTGAGCGGACGGGCCAGGTACAGGAGCTCCGCAGACAGCTGACACAAACAGAACAGGAACTGTGTGAGCTGAGACGGGACAAAGAGAAGGAGATGGGAGGAGAGATGGATAATCTGCAGAGTCTACTCAAAGAAAAGGAAGCCTTCATCAAAGTAGTTGGCTTAACATTTCCCCTTATTTTCTTTTCCCCTTGTTTTATTTTCTGCTTACCTGATATCGATGTTCCGTTTTTGTATCAGGAGCTGATTCAGGCCCGAGAAGAGGATGTGCAGCCATATTCAAAGGAGAGTGAAGCAGAGATAAGGGATCTGAGGGAAGAGATGCAGCTGCTGCTAAAGAAAGAAATGGAGGCTCAGGTATCTTTGTTTATGTACCTGTGGATGATGCACCAAAACCGTTGTTTTCTTATCTTACAAGTTTTTGTGTTCTCGTGCTGCAGAAGGAGCTTTCAGCTTTGCGTTTGTCTCTGGCTCGCCACCAGTCTAGGGAAGTTGTCACGAAAGACAATGCAGATCACCAGGTACGATTTTACATTACTTGGGAAATCTCCGAGCATTTTTTTATGCTTAGAAATTATTTATATACATGCTTTTCATGGTTGCCACTGTGCTCTAGTGCGTGTTGGAGCAGTTGGTGTCTGAATACAACAAGCTGAATGAAGCCCTCAGGGCAGAGAAGAGATTATACCAAAATCTGATGCAGGTTCATAAAAGTGAAGGGTAAGGATGCTGCAACCAGGTCTTGTGACTGCACAGATTTTTGTTGCAGGTTTCCATTAAGTTTGCTTGAAAAAAGTTTTCATTGTTTTCCTCTTCTTTCTTTTTTTTGCAGCAACAGCTCAGAGAAGATCCGAGCTCTCCACACAGAGCTAGATTCAATTCAGGCACTCCGCAGACAGTTGGAGGAGGTCCTGGCCAGGACCCGTAACATGGCCCTGGCGCTGGAGAGGGCAGCTAAAAGACAGCTTGAGTTTGGAGGTGGGAATGGGCAGGGTCCAGCCTCCAAGGCTGCAGGCAGCACTCTCACTAACGCTCCTTAATGCTCTGCACCACTGAGTGAACCTGGCACTGTTCATGTGAGATAAAGCTGCCTGTAACTACTGAGGGTCAAGTTTAGGAAAGACTGTGTTCATAAAGTTAATACAAGGAGTAATTTGCTTAAAGTATGAGTTAAAACCAAAATCTGGCCCTTAATTTGCAGGCAGCTTTGTCCAGCACTCCCCACAGAGAAACCTCTGTTCAGATTAACCCATGTGAAATGACCAACTCAAGAGTTTTTATTTATTAATATAGTTTGTGAGTGTGATGTGAACATGTTTTGAAAACTGCCTGCTTTGTAGTTTGATCGTTCTGTAATGCCATTTCTGTGTATTGTCTCTCACCGGTGTCACTCTTCCAGCCTTACTGTCACAGTGAAGTTCCGTCTTGTGGAGAGATTCAAGTTCATGCCTTACAGTGAAACGTCTCACCATCCATCATTTGTTTTATATCATCTGTTTGTGAACAGGATGTGCACGCTCAACAAAGGTCCAAGTTCCAAAATTAAAAAAAAAGATGGCCAAGTAGTAAAATTCATTCCAGTATTGAGCTTTAGCTTTCATACATTTTGTGATGTAAATCTTCTCTGCTTCAGTTATGTTTTAGTCCAGCAGATATGCATGAAACAAAATGTCAGGTACATTAGATATAAGATGGTAACTCTGCTGGATTCTTTAATATAATAATATGGTAATTTATTGAGATATGCATCATTTTCAATATATCTGCTTATTATTGCAGCTTTGTACCGAGATAGCAGGAGTATGTTAAGCAGTTTCACGGTTTGCACACATTACAGGACATATGAAGTAATACCTGCCCGATAGAAATTTATATTAGGATAGTCGCTTGAGGACATTTTCTAGAGATTTGTGCCCCAATCCTCATCTGGCCTGAGAGATGGAATCATTGTCAAGACTTTTCTTTTTTTGTATTTTAAATGCATTAAAAATAAAAGTGCTTGCTTTTTGTCAAAAGCACCTCTGGTATGGATTTCTCTTTATTGTGTTTAATTGGGAATTTGTTCTAAGAATATCCCAAACCTAAAATCCCCCCTATTTGTCCTCGATTTTACCTTCCTTCTTCACCTTTCAGAAAGATCCTTAGTGTGTTTTTACCTGTCTAAACCCTTCAAACAGAAACCGTTTACTTCTCTTCTTCAGCCTCCTCACTTTGTCTTGTTTTCCTGGTATTAAATTTGACATAAGAACACATACCATAAATATGTTGACAATGGAAGTGATCACAAATATAAGATTTCTGAATAATAACACATTCATTTATAAACCTCCACGTCAAGCTGTACTGTGTACTGGAGTCCATATTAGTTTTTCTTTGTATTCTTGCTCCCTCATGCATGAGACTGTGGCATGGTTTTCATGTTTGCATGGCTGTTCAACTGTAATACCTAGTTGGTTTTTCACAATTGACCAATTAAGGGATGTTGGCTCCATATCACAAATAACACACACACACACACAAATAATAATCTGTGTTAGTTTAAAGAACACCAAGCAAAGCACATGTTTTAAATTTGTAGTGGTGTTTTGTGGCACCACAATGTGTAAACAAGGCCCCATGTTCTGCCCTATTCAGTGTACAAAGTGCTTTGTTCAATCAGTAATAGGCCAGTGTTTCATTGCAGGGCTTTCCCCGCCCTGTTATTGGAAACGGATAGGAATTAAGTCCCTTTTAACTGATGTTTTTGAAATAATCTCAAAAGAAGCCACATAAATGCAATGAGCATCTGAGGACACAACCAAACATGTGAGTCACACTGCATACTTTGTGCTGTGTATTATTAGTAACTATGATGTGAAACGCTTTCACTTTGAAATTCCTGTTAAGTTCTTCTGAACTCCTGCTTCCTGAAAACCAAATACCTCCTTGTGTTCCGTTCCTGACCTTTGTGCGTCTGTGTGTGCATAATTCAATAACAAAATGTACGATACATGGTGCACACCATCACTACAGACTCCTTAAAAGGCTAGGATGTTTAACGCCTGTGTCAGTTTCAAATGTTTAAAGCCTTTCTCATAAACACACACACACACACTGGGTTACACAGGCCTGAGTGTTTTTGGCTGGCTGGTAGCATATGACATAACATTTTCCTTCAGTCCCATGACTTCCAATATAGTGATTCAGTGCAGAGACGGGTCTGAGGAAAGAGCAGGATAGAGAGTGAGCATTGGTGCAGGAGAGATGGAAAAATGAGAAGAATAAGAGGATGAGCAGCAGTTTAAGATTTAGATTTAAAGACTAAAGGTAGAGGATGTTGGCTTTAACTGGTTATTGTGCTTTCAGAGCTCAGCACAGAGGAGGAGGGAGATGATGAAGATGGCAGCAGTGAAGAGTTTACAGACAGCATAGAGGAGGATGACAATGTGACCAGCAGAAGCCTGAGCTCCACTCAGGTAAATTAATTTAAATATATTCACTTGTTAAATTCATTTAAATTAGTGTGTGTCCAGGCAATGTGAGAACAAAGAGAATACATATATTTATTTATTTTTGTCTTTTTAGGCTGGCGTGAAGGCTCAAGAAACTGAGTGTGTGACTGCAGAGCTTGTGAGGGGGGTGTTCTCCCAGAAAGCTGATCCAACACAGCTTGAGGAAGCAAAGAGGACACTTCAAGTTGAGCCTGAAGAGATAAAGTACCAGCTAGAAAAGGATGGATATACCTCTATGGCTGAGATGAGGTGCATATTTCAGAATTTCCTCAGAAAAAAACTTTTTTTTTTTTTTTTAACTGACTTTCTGCCGCTGCTGATCTGTCTGAGAGGTTTTCATATTTTTTCAATGCTGTTTGGCTTTTGTATCCGTCTCCTACTAGGAGTGCCCTGCAGAGGCTGCAGCAGGAGAACTGGGCTTTGACAGAGAGCAAGGGACGAGCTGAAACTGTGGGACCGATAAGAAATGCAAAAAAGAATCTGAACCAAGAGGAGGAGGAGGTTAGTGGGAGAGAGGAAGAAGAGGTGGAAACATCACCCGTGCTGTCAGGGAAACGAGGCCCTCCTTGTGCGACTCTGAGCATCGAGCGAGGAAAGAGGCACTGCATGAGACCACGCTCCCTGGACCTGACATCCCACCATACTAAGACGGTAACACACATTCTATACATTTATTTAATGGTAGCTGCTAATGATAGCTTTCATTTCTTTCTCTATGACTGAAATAAGTTGATCATTTAAGATATGATGCTGAAGAAACTGGTGAAATCATTCACCCGTAGTGGGACTAAAGATATACTTTTTAGATTCCAAACTACATACGATTGGAATTCTAGTTCTTTTTGTGGGTTAGCTACCATAAGTTAAATCAGAATTGTAATCATATATTGTCTTGTAATATATTGATTTACACTCCTCCTTCAGTCTTTGCTTTTATACTGAACCCCTTTGCTGTTGCAGGATGTGGGGCCTGCCGGTGGCAGCAGTGAAGTTGGAGTGCTCTGGCAGGATATAGGGGAGGGTCTCAGAGAGCAAGCAGCTTGCCTTCGCTCTGACCTGGTTCTGAGCCAGCAAGAGAACCGAGAGCTTCAAGAGAGGCTGATGGTTTCTGAAGCCACCGTCCAGGCTCAGGCTGAACAGCTGAAAGACTACAGAGATCTGCTTAGTGAGTCTCTCCTCAGTACATATGTAAAGAAATATGAATATACTATTAGACATCTGAACTAACAAGTCATCTGACTCTGAAGTAAGTTCTTTTGTCATATCTGTGCAGCAGAGACATCTGTCCAGCAGGCCAATAAGCAGGTGCAGGTGGACCTCCAGGATCTGGGTTATGAGACATGTGGCCGTAGCGAGAACGAAGCAGAGAGAGAAGACACCAGCAGCCCAGGTGATTCACAGAGACCGGAAGAGCGAAGCTTCTGTAAAAGATGCTGCTTACTCTTGTTAGTCATGCTTCATTATATATGTCCTAATCTCTCCCCCACTCAGAGTTTGATGACCTGGAGATGTGCACATCGCTGTCCCATCATCAGAGCTCCGAAGGTGTGGGCAGTGGTTGGTGTTCTGTAGGAAACTGCAGCAGTGAAAGAGGTGCTTATGAAACGCCAGATGAGTCAGCCTCTCTCCAGCATCTAGTCCAGGATCTCCGCTCACAGCTAACCCGCTGCCACAAAGTAATCCGTGGACTTCAGCTGCGAGTTCGCTCCTTGTCCACCACCAGCGACTATGCCTCCAGCCTGGAGCGCACACCTCGCAAGGTACATTTTCCTCTAACTTATTCTTGGTTCAGTACAAAAACCATTCCAGAGATTTATTTTGTTTTATCCTCACCTTTTAGGTAAACTGGGCATTTGAGACATCATCAGCCCCCAGTGGTGTGGAAGAGGATGAAGGCTGGATGTCTGACACCCAAGGAATTCGCTCTAGCTCCAGGCCAAGTAGGGAACTGCAGGAACTGATGGAACGAGTTGCTTCGCTGGAGGCTCAGTTAAAGAGCAGCAAAGTGGAGGGAAAAGGCCAAACAGAAGAGGGGAAATGTGCCACCTGGCCTGGGTAAGTGGAGAGGTAGATGAAAGATGGGAAAGTGTGGTTGGGAAGGGCTTCTTGCTATTACTCCTGGTGCTTCTACTATTCTTGTGTTCCCCTTGGGCACATTTACTTTATTTAAAACTGGTCAACAGATGCTCATGAGAACGCTAAATCATATGACTCAAAGCCTTTCGTTCTCGGCAAACTACACTCTCTATTCATATTGTGGTTTTCTTTTTCCCTCTGGGTGTTCTTCTTTCTCCTTTTACAGGAAGTACAACACTCTGATTCAGGCACAGGCTCGCGAGCTGTCCCACTTGAGGCAGAGGATGAGAGAGGGGCAGGGAGTCTGCCACATCCTGACCCAACATCTGGGAGATACCACAAAGGTGCTACGACACTGCACTCATTCAGTAATATTTCACCAATTTCCTACAAAAATAAGGATGCAAAAAAAGTCCTGGGGAAGATGTTCTATTTAAAATTTCTCACACTTGTTCAAATTTTTTGTCACCTTCCAGACATTTGAGGAGCTCCTGAGGGCCAATGATATCGATTACTACATGGGTCAGAGCTTTAGAGAGCAGCTGGCTCAGAGCTCCGCCCTGGCACAGAGAGTCATCACCAAGATAAGTGGACGTAAGGAACATCTTCCCATCACAGTGTTATATATTGAATCCCAGTTTATGTTGACCTCATTGTTGTTTTTATTGCCCTTTGCCATGCTTCATCTTTCCCCATTTCATTTCCACAGGAGAACCGGCAGAGAGCCATGATGACAAAGCAGGCCATGAGTTGCTTGCTTTAAGGTGAGACAACTTAATGATAATCCGCCTCACGAATAATTGTGTTATATTCTATATTCATTCAATCACTAAAAACAATTCAATTAAAAATCCCAGCTTTTAATCCTCCATCAAGACAGGACGGTGGTATCACCTTCACTTTGCTCATCTGTTACCTCCTGCGAAGTTATTAGCTTTAGCTTATTAACTTTGAGCACTGACTCCTGTCATTAGTTTACTCTGTCATGTGACAGTGTGACATACAAGTGTTCCACATGACTGCTAATGGGGATAGACGCTTGCTGTTAATCCACACTTATAGGTCATTTAAGTTGCTGTAGTTGAATAGACATGTTGCAGGTGTCACACCAGGACGGCTTTGGACAATGTTCTCTGCAAACATGTCTGAATCAGTCATATCCCGCTGAGCAGCATACTGTTGGATTTAAACAAAATCCCTTATTTAGGGATTTCTCTTAGTTTGGCATCTGTTCTCGTAGTGACACATTTTTCTGTTAAATCAGTTTTTCTTAATATCCACCAAGTTTTAATTGAGCATAATGACAGTTTGGTAAAGTGAAGGAAAATCAGAGGACGTCAAAGAGTCTATATTTTCTCCTGGTAGATAACACTCCTCAAGCCATCCAGTTCCTGCTTCTTTTTTTTTACTTTCCTGATTGGACTGATGCTCTTTGGTCTTTTTTTTTTACAACATAGCAAGACATTTTAATATGCTTTTTGAGACAAAGGGAAGACATTCATCTTTCAAAACTTAATAAGGAACACATCTATAAATGGATATAGTTGCTACATAGGAATATTAACCCCTAAGCAACCTGGTTCCCTCTCAGTTTCTCCTAAGTAGTCGTAAGGTTGTAAAATGTAGCCACTCACCAATCACATATTCAAACTTAAACATCATGGGAGCATTATTAGTATTATAATTATTAATTATTTTTTTGTTTTGTTTTGTTTTAAACATTTTCTACATTTTAGATGGGATTAAATGCCATCCTGGCAGACTTGGTGTCTCCAAAAATACTCCTAGTGTTGCAGTCTGGTTCATGTTTAGGACAGGGTTTGCTTAGCATTGTAAAATAAAAAGGAATAATGAAATGCCAAACTGTTTTTCATTTACTAAACAGAGACTTTTGCAGGTTATGTTAATGTTTGATTCAACCTCTGATTAATTATGAATCATTTTGTCTATTTCATAAAATATCAAAGAAAATTTTAAAAAATGCTTTTCACTCAGAATTGGATAGATGATTTTTATCTTTGTGTGCACATGCAGGCTGAGTAAGGAGTTGCAGCAGAAAGATAAACTCATTGAGTCGCTCCATACCAAACTACAGCAGCGTCCTGAGACCCCATCAAGCTGCCACGCTCTCTCTGAGACCACTGACCAGTCAGACAGGACCTCCATGGTGTCTGATGAGTACCAAACCAATGAAGACTTGGACCTGTGCTCTGATTTAGATGCCAGAGAATATCAGGATGAGCTCAGGCTGCGGCAGCAAGGACACCCATCAGAACCAGACGGTATTGTTTGGATTTAATCTTTCTTTCTCTCTATGAAATTCCTCGTTCTATCCCTTCACCTTCCATTCCCCTTTTTTAGTCCATCCATCTATCCCTCCTCCTCATCGCTCCCTCAAGTCTTCCAACAGCTGTCCCAACATGCTTTGCTCTGCCACTGTGGGTCCGACCAGTCGGCTCGCCAGAGGTATGGGACTCACAGATGGCTTTGCCTTGCAAAGTACCAAAGATCAGTTTTTCATTTCTCCTCCTCCTTTATGTTCTGTCATTTCCTGTCATTCTCCACCAGCTGTTTTCAATGTACCTGCCTCCTCCTCCTCCCTCTCTGCCCCCTTTGACCCTGACGTCTGGGGTAGTGAAATCACTTCAGACCCCCGGCCCAGGGCGCTGTCTGTGATCGCTATTCACCCAGAACTGGACTCGCTGTACAAACAGATGAGTGAGCAGAACAGGGGTGAGGGGGCCAGAGAGAGTGTGCTATGAAGTTTAAATAATAATTATTTAAACTTTTTTGAAACCACCATCTTTCTCTCTGTTTTCCTGTGAGTGCTTCCACATTTTTTTCACACATACTTTCCTCTGTGTTTGGTTGCAGGTTTTGGAACTCCCCAGGACAAGACTCCATTCAGTCTTTCACCCAGTGCCCACAACCAACATGACTTATCAAGCTACAGCCAGCTATCCCATCATGCCTTTCAACAGTACCAGCTGGGTGGCCACCCTGAGGGCCACACCATGAAGTCTGATTCAGGTCCGATTACAGGAAGGTCCTTGTGGGACGTAGAAAACTTTGTTCAGCCAGTTGGAAGCTATTCTGGAAACCAACCAGGAAGCAGCCAAGCAGGTGTGACAGTGTGTTTAGTGATATGACCTCAAACTGAAATCAGTTCTTGGTCTGTTTAGATTCACATCCTTATGCTTCTTTTTCTTTGAGGGTGTTTAACGTCAGCCACACTCAGCTGTGATAGCCTCAAGCAAACTTTTTTTTTTCTGCAGGGGTAAATTTGATCGAGGAACACCTGCGGGAGGTGAGGTGTCTCCGTCAGCGACTGGAGGAGTCCATTAGAACCAACGAGAGGCTCCGACAGCAGCTGGAAGAAAAACTGGCCTCCACTGGCCGTGATGGAGGTGATGTATCTTCTCATAGTTGAGTTACACCAAACACCTGTTCGTTTACTTTTCTCTTGAAGAAATATACTGATAATCTTCTGTTGTTTAGGAGCTCCAACAAACATCTATATTCAGGGATTGGACACAGTCACTCAACTGTCCAATGAGATCAGAGTCCTGAAAGAGGAAAATCTGGGTTTACAGTCGCGCTTGCAAGCCAACACAGGTGCTTTAATCGTAAAGTTAATCAGAATATAAACCAAAGGGATTTTGGTTTGGACTTTCTGGTCTTTCCTCTTCACACAGGCACAAACGAAGAGATGGTGCAGTTGCGGGAGGCGGTGTTCACAGCACGCGCCCGGCTGAAGCAGGCGGAGCTGGAGGCTGAGCAGTGGAAGGAGGAGCTGAGGCGCCTTCAGGCTCACAGTCAGGAGCAGGGACAGCAGATTCACACGCTTAGACAGGAACGTCAGGCCGGCCAGGAGAAAACCAACAGGTTTGTGTGTTTGAAAATACTTTATAATTAGTGTGTGTTTACTGACTTGAATGAATTATAATGTATTTCTGATTTGCCAGGCTACAGCATGAGGTGTGTCTGCTGCAACAGCAGCTGTGTGAGAGCAGGGAACTCATCCACTCCCTGCAGAGCGAGCTGCATGTTTATGATCGAGTGTGTTCAAGCACAAAGTCAAACAAAGGTAAGTTTGTTATTTGTCTGCTAGCTGGGCACAATTTTCTATCTTTTTAACTCAAGTTTGAACCATTATGCTCAGTGTTTCCTTTAAATTTCTGTACTTTGGTGCCACCTAGTGGTTGATAAGAGTAGATGACGTGATACCTTTGTACCTAGTGGTTGATGAAATAAACAAATGTGCTGGAAAATGTCTGAAAACGTGTGTGTGTGTGTGTCAGGGTACTTGTGTGAGGTCACAGGTCTGCCAGTGGAGTTGGGCGAGCTCCTTGGGGAAGTGAGGAGTCTCCGGGCGCAGCTGCAGAGCAGCGTTCAGGAGAGCAGCGCCCTCAAACAGCTAGAGCTCCACAAGCAGCTGGAACAGAAGTTAGGCGTCGGGTCGCCTCGGACTCCGTCTCTCTCCACCCTCACTGCCAGCCCTCAGAGAGAAAACTTCTACAGACGACAGCTGCTGCATGGTGAGACAGAGGCTTTGAAAATACTGCAACCCAACATGTTTGTAAGGCTTAGCGTGCTGTGGCGTGGTTTGATGTGTGTCCAAGCCTGGTTTGTGTATGTGTGTGCTCCACAGACCCTGCTCCGTCTCCACCAGTCAGGGACATTGGTCTATTTAACTGTGGATCTCCCGGTCTCCCCTACTCAGACTTGGATGACAGCCATTGCACTGCAAATGGTGTGACTTTAACTGATCTGCATCACTGCAACTCAATCTGACCTGAAGTTATTCATTTATCTTAAAGAAATGTGCACTGCTTTGTTTAACTCTGCTGTTAACTTGATCTGCCTGTCACTGCATAGTTTTAATTACTTCTAAACCTCACTAAATCCTCTTTTGCACCAGAAAAAAAAATATGTTCATGCCAGTCAAAAGTCTTTCCAAAATGAAATTCCAGCTCTGTTACCTCCAGCAGACCCTCTTGACCCCCACTCTGAACTGGAGGGGGAAGCACCTGATGGATCGTTTGCAAACCGTAATGGTCGCCATGCTATCGGTCACGTGGATGACTTCAGTGCTCTGCAGCAGCAAGTCCTAGAAGGCCGGAGCCTCATCCAGCACATGGAGATAACGCTGCAGGCCTGCATAGGCCCGCCTCTGCAGGAGGGCGACCAGAAACAGAGCAGCGAGCTGGTTTGTGTCCACCATTCATATAATGGCCAACACTAACAAATAATAGTCATAGTAATGATAATGACTTTAGAGTAGTTATAACTGAGCTCTGCTTGCAGGTTCTGGATTATGGACATGTGAAGAGTCTGTTGTCCAACACAAAGACTCTGAGGCAGATCTTGGAGGAGGCAATGTCTCTGCTGAAGATGTTTTGGAGAGCCGCTCTTCCTAGCAGTGATCCTTCCATCCAAAACCTCAAAAAGGTCTGAAGAGCAGATGATTATATCTTATATATCTGCATATATAGCTACAACATCATTGAGTTTATTAAGTTGTAATGCATGTGTGTGTGTGGGAATAGGAGCAGTGCATGCAGGAGGAGATCTTGTCCCTGAAGCTGCGTATATCTGAGCAGGAAGAGGTTCTCAAGGGGACGATACAAAGATTGAGGAGCACCAGCCGCACCAAGGAGACTATGGAGCACTTTATCGTCAACCAGCGTGAGTCTTAATGTGCACAAGTGTGTGATAGATTGGCACAAAAAATTGTGGGAAGGGTGAGGTAAAATCAAAGACCTAAGAAGGTACGAGTTATGGAAGTTTTGTTAGCAGGAAAAAACCGCACAGTCCTTCATGGAAGTGAAGAGAAGTTCCGATTTGGATTTGACAGAAACAATAAACTAGGAGGGATTTAGTGTTCCTCAGGTTTAACTCCCATAAACACAAAAGAGATGTTTTGTATCCAAGGTGAGGTCCACAAGCAAGAAATAAGCTGCAAAGGAATGTGTTTTTATTCATACTTTTCAGCGAGGCAATGACAAGCCTCTGTTTTCTTGTGTTTGCAGTATCAAGGACCCGTGATGTGCTGAGAAAAGCAAGAACAAATTTAGAGGTATTGAAAAAGCTCTGCTTCAGATCACCCTCGGTTATACCACTGAGATGTTGTTAGGTCATCTGTGTTCGTACCCCACATTAATGTGTCTGATGCAAGCAACGTCAAGCGTCTGAAACATTTGTTGTAAATTTCTCACTTCTCTGTCTTACTTGTTCCTTCATCTTAAATTTGTCTCTCCTCCTCCTTACCTTCAAACTCTCCAGAAGAATGAGCTGAGACTTTCTGCTCTAAGCTCCTCCTCTTCCTCTCCTTATGCTGGTAATTGTCTGACATCTCGCGTTCTGGGAAATAGGTAGAAGTTGTCCCAGGTGCCCTTTGTTTAATTTAAAGTGTAGTTTTTCTAGTAGTAGAAATGGTATATAAACTTATGATAATGGAAAGTGGGACAGCTTTTACCTGTTTTTTTCTAATCTGACTGACATAACTGCTTTGCCATCTAACAGCAGCATCAATCTTTACCTATACTCCTCGTGTGTTTTCACATGTTTGCTTTAGAGAAAAAAATGCATCAGAGATAATAGAGGCGATGGCACGACACAGTTCTGGTCCTGAATACAAAACAAGCTGAACCCACAACTGTTTGACACAACACATGCTTATTAAGGGCTGTTGACGCATTGTTTTCCACAAGCTGCCATAACTGTGATCTCTCTGAACTACAGCAGACTAGGACGTAACTGTGTGTTTAAGTTATAATGCTTTAATAGTGGGGTTTACAGTCGTGCAAGTTTTCCTCATGAGTGCCGAAATATTTCAAGTTTCCTCTCTGTGTCTGACAAACCTAAGAAAGTTTTTGACCGCTAACTCAAACAGCTAGATTGATGCACACCATAAACACAGCAAAAAACACTGCAAGTGAGTGTTGTGTGTGTGTGTGGCTGGATTTGTGTACCAACACTGCTTACTGTACAATCTTTCATTTGCAGCTCGTCATCTGCAGTCAGTTTTATCACAGCTAACATTTCACACGGCAAACCGCTCCTTGCTGTCATTTGTTTTTAAATGAGTAATGTGACATTTTGGGGAACACTTGTTTGTGCTTTGTTTTCAAGAGTTACATGTGGGTGTAGCTTGGTCTTATATCACTGTCTGAATATACGATGAAAATGAAGTTTCGAGCCAGGAAATAATGAGTCCAGCTATGCAGTAAGATTGGAAATGGCCGACCTCCGCCTCAGTCAGACTTGTCCAGTAATGATTTAGTGTCTTCTGTTATTATGCTGCAGTTAATTATTACTTATATATGTAAATGAGATCTAATTTTCCGTCATTTACAGCTTCACATATTCCTAGTCTTGGGCTCAATGTGAGTCTCAATGTATCATATATTATTAGTTTAGCCCTTTTTCTGCAGCTCAGAAATACAACATTTAGCATCTCCTCATTTAACTCTTGATTAGAAAGTAAACAAGCGTACTATCCAAAATGTCCGAGTACTCGTCTAAAATTTCACCTCAGCTAGTTTAAACTTGTCTTTGTAAGGAATGTTGATGGAATAGTCTCCCTCCCCTTTTCCAGGTGAAGACCCAGGAAGTGCTGCCAGAGAGCGGCCTACTGATCGCAGTATCCTGAAAACCAGCTGTGCTTCTTCAGTTGTCGGGGCAGCCGTCAATCAGCGTCCGGTAGCGAGGAAGCGCAGCAGCCATTGCCTGCTTTAAACTTTTAAAGAACCAGACTCAGTGCTACCACTTCTGACCTCTTTGCTAAAAACAGCCACTTCCCTTCCTCCCGCCTCACACACCAGCCTGCCCTCTCTCACCCAAACCCTCCTCTATCCAGTCATGAGAGGACTTCCATTCTCTCCTCCTTCAGGCAAAATATGCGCAGTATAATCTGCACCATGAGCCTTATCAAACTTCCTTAACCCTCTCGCCAGTTTGTAACACTACCCTCCATCCCATGTATTACTGTCTTTGAGTGATGCAGTCAGCAGTTTGCCTTGTTGTGTGTGTGTGTGACAGAAGGTTGATTGAAATGTGCCTCTGGTGGTTTCAGTGATGTGTGTCCTTCTGATGGAACTGGCTGAAGATGCCTTTAACCACTGATCTATGATTCATATGGTTTTTACCAGATCTTATGGTTTTTAGCAGATTAGGGGGTGTATTAAAGAAACATTCTGGTCTTTTATGAATTATTCTTTATCTTTTAAATAGACTTAGTCAAAGATTGGACGAAGTTTGAATAAAACCCCCTCTCATCTGCATTTAAGAGCATTCACTCAGAACCAGACAGCCTGTGGACGGAAAAGATGTTTGTGCATGTTTAAAATGGCTTGTGAGAGGAAATCTGCGCACATGTACACACACATACACATTAAACAGTATATCTACTTGTGCGTGATCCAACATAGCTCACTCAAAGACAAGACACCCTCCCCTACAACTGCCACAGAAATGCAAGTTTACGCTTCGTGGCACTTTTAATAACAAGGACATCTTTTTGCAAATGCAATGCAACAAAAAAAAGACACCCACAATGTATTCTAACACAAGATGGGAGAATGTAGAGTAGGTAGGTTGTGTTCTAGCTGCATCTGTGTTTGTGGAGGAAGCTTATGAATGTCAGCCATTAGCCAAGGGTTATTTATTAGCAGAGCAAAGCCAGAGAAAGGTCCCAAAGGTGTTTTATTGACTATTAAAATAAGCTTGATGTACACTGAACTATGTATGAGACAAGAAAAAAAAAGTTTATTGTACTCAAATTGAACCAGGCTAAACGCGCGTAATCACTCCTCTGTAGGAGTTCTCATATGAGCATGTGCAATAATGATGTTTCTTCTGGATTTATGCTGCACTGGTTTATGTTTTCTTTGCCTAACACTGAATTATTATTATTATACTCTCATAGTCATGTTTTGGACACAACCAGTGTCATGATTGTTCCTTTTTCTTGTGTGTTGATACATCACAAAGATTGTCAGTGGAAATTGAATCAGCGTCCATGAGAACTGTTGTTACTTACCAAAGTTTGACCTTCAAACTTTTCACTCTGACTTGCCTTATCCATGCGAATGATAAAACCCTGTTTTGGTTACCAAGGTGCCTCTTTTTGAGGGCCTTTAGAACCACAAAGACGGTAACTGTTAGACAAATGCCTCAGTTCAGTTAGAACTGTGCTACAGAAATGAGCTCCTTTTTTTTTTGTTTTTATTGGACCAAAACTCAAAAAAGTAGATTGAATTTTTTCTTTTTTTTAAAACTAAAAGACCATATGTTGTTATCCTAATGTTATCTCTTGGTTCAGGCCGCTGTTTCATTCCCAAGGTGATGGCAAAGTAGATTAAATTCTGACAGATGATAAACTTTGGTAGGCTACTGATTGGGTCATTGTTCTACAATTCATTCAGGTAAACCTGTTTAGCTTCACACTTAGTTTGGTGTGTTTTTCTTGCTGTACATTTGCCATTCAGTGCTGTAAATAACTTGCTTTTCTGTATGAAACTTGCGGGCGTGCGTTTGTGTGCATGTGTGTGTGCGTGAGAACATCCAACATTTGCTTTTTGCAAAGTTGATTATCTGGGTAGCTGTGCAATAGCTTGATGTATTTAATTTTGATGTTAAACATCATTGTATTACAGTATGTGTATGTCTTGCTAGTCTCACCTGCTGCAGTGAATGACTCATATGCAGTGTGTGTAAGAGCATTTTACCACCTTAAAACAATTAGTCAGGCTGCATTTGATAAGTAATCTCAAACTATGCCTCCATGATATTAGACACTGATCACCTATAACAAAATTTTGATAAATGTTGCTTCGCTTGCCTTTAGCCTGAGAGCTTCTTCAGTCTGCTCTCAGTAGTAGAAATGGCCTTGAACAAAAATCGCAGCTCCGCCAAATTAGGTTTTGTTTGCGCTTGAGGAAAAAAATTGCCAAGTATTTCAGTGGGGAGGGGGGTAAGTCAAAGGGATACGTTTTGAAGATTTGTGTATTGTTTAAAGAAAAAGAAAATGCGAGCTTATGAAATGATTGTGATACCGACGATCCACAGATCAACTTGTTGAAGCATAAGCTAAAGCCTTTAGCCATTTGTTGTTAAGAAGGGAATCGAGCAGTGGTTTGAAACTATGTATTGTTGGTACCGAGTTGCATATGTATATAACGCTTTATGATTGGTACAGCTTTCCTCTGAGTTTGTGCATAATGAACTAGAAAGCCGATTCAGGACTCATAAGGATCCTGTCTCTGAACTGGTGTGTTTTGTTGGCAAAAGTATTAGCAATGAAGGATTTTAACAAAGAATTAATAAAAACACTTAAAAAGTTGTGTGTTTTTGCTTCTGATCAATCTGTCATGGTAGTAATTTGCTCTGAATTTGGATTGCCACTGACTTCTGATCATGACTTTCCACTGAAAGCTTCTGAAGTGTCAGACAAAAATACATTAATCTCCCAAAGAGAAAATACGTTTTTTTTATCTAGCACCATAGTGTTCTGCTAAAAGCATATTTCTAGCTTAATTTAAAAAAAAAAAAAAGTAATGTGTAATTTGTCTGGTTGACATAGGAAGACAACCTCAGTGAGTATAGTTTGGTTGGTTTCCTTTACTAAAAAGGGCCCTTAAGGCTCTAAAGACTAAAAAGAAGACAAAAAGACTGCAAATTGGACAATTGTGTCCTGTATTTATTTGCAAACAAGTAAAACCTTGTGCAGTGGATCCTCACACTGCTTCTGCAAAGCATTTTAAAACATTCAGGAAACAGCTGCAAAATTCAAGTTTTGGTTTTAGCTTTAAAACTTGATGTCCAATTTCCCTTAACAAATTTTTAAGCCTTAAAAACTCTTTGGACAAAACTTCAGCCAGACTCAACATTCACAAAATGGTTTCAGAGCGTCTAGTCAAACAACAACAGGATTTATGACAACAACTGGGAGCATTTATGTGCAAACAGTACAACAACCACCATACCAAAATATTACGTATTAGCTTACTTTTATGAACACACGTGTGGGCAAACTGTACAGCATTTTAATTCATGGCAACTGTTCATCATAGCCCTGTTAATTCAAGTGGTGAGGATCACTCTTTGATTCAGTATCTGAATGCGTTTGTATCTACACAAGCTGCAGATGTTCAATACAAAGCAGGCCACTGAAACCATTTGTGTGCACAGGCCTCTGAGTACGACCACATATGTAACACATAGATACAGTACATTCACGTTTGATAAATAAAACTGAAAACAGATGCACGCACCTATATAGAACACAGCAGGTTTCAAAATCTTAAGAAGATGCAAATTAGATCTGAGAAGCTACAGTACAAGAGCTTTTTGCTGCATAGTTAAAAGCTTATATCAACACTCCTGCTCAAAGGATGGTAAAGTGCTCACAAACTTACATCAGGACAAAGGCAACAACACAAACTTAACACTTCCAACCTAATGTTTACGAAAGTGAAGTACTAATAGCTGTTTATTATGTTGTTACTACTGCTTCCTAAACAAGAGCAGGAGCTCATCCCTCTGGATATACCAACAGAATTCAAAACTGTTTTTATGGCACATTATTGCACTTCAGGTTAAACAGTCTGCAGCTAAGATTCACATCTCATTCTTCTTTTGCATGCATTTAAGCAAATATGCTGAAAACCTAACAGAATGAAATGAAGGATATCATGACAACAGTTCTTACAACTTAACTGCAGAACCAAACCAGTAACATTCAGAATCCAATGTTGCCGATCCTTCTCACACCCTCTCCCTGACAATATCACATAGGACATGGACATCCGTTCTCTCAAAATAATCTCTTTTTTTCTTTTTAACATTAGCACAGTGATTAATTCAAGCTCATCTGTTACGAAATGTCACTGATAAAAGCCACAGTATGGTTATTATCTCTCCCTTTAACCCAACACATCCACACACAGCCTTCAGCCCTATGTAGACAGAATTGCATCAGAGCCTCCCGCTCCTGTAAACGTGTTTTCTGTGCAAGTTTTAGCTAAATGTGACGGCAAACACCTCCAGAAAAACTGAACAACAACAAAAAAAAAAACACAACAAACCGGCTGAATACAAACATGCTGTGGAGCCCCTGGGTGGAGGTTTAGATTGGCTTGTAAAGCAAAGAAGTGACGTATTTCTTCTTGTATCTGTGAGTAGCACTCAGCACCATAACTCCATCCTACACACAAAGAGAAAAAACAATAGAGAAAGTGCTGTAAGAAACATCCACACCCTGGGAAACATCAACAGAGAATTTGGGAAAAATGGCAAATAACAATTAACTAGCTCATCACTAAGCCAGCTCTGGCCCAAGTAAGTGATATTCCATGTTCCACCAGGAAAGTCTGCAGAGCACAAGACAGTTTTCTGCTGCCGATGCACCTACCTTTATTGAAAGAGCATAAAGGTGATTTAGCATGACGTGGTTGGGTTCAGGCAGCAGGGCAGGATCACACTGAACCAGAGTGAGAGGAAAACAACAGAAAAGATGATAGGTGACATCACTGGCGATGCAAAGCATGATAAGAAATCAAAAATATGCCACTGGAGAAAATTACGGATATATTGGTGTCTTTGTTAAGGATGACTTGAAGCAGGTGAGGTGGCAGTATGGGCGGGTTTTTGAAGTGCTCTTCGGGCCTGAAGATATACTGCTCCTGCCCGTATGGACCTGGAGGGGAGCTGGACAGGTCTGTGAAGATGCAACAGTATATATTATATTTATATATATATATTGTAATTATTTTACAAGTCGGCATCGTGCCTGAAGCATTCATTAAGTTTTTAATCATCTGATGACATCTATATAACTAAATAAAAACAGAATACCAGTAGCTAAATGCAATCTGACCTGATGTGTCAGAGCATTCCAGAGAGTCAACCTGCAGGGCATCAAACACCTCAAAGTCTGACTTCTTCACCTGGATTAGGTTGTTGATGGTGCCAAGCTGGCTGGTTACAACCGGCTACAAATGACAGCAAAGATCACAGAGAAAATGGTAAAACATTTGTAGAATTAGCTTGTGTAGCAGCAGGTTTAAGAGAAGTTTCGAAAACAACAAAATTATGTTTTCACAGTCAGGGTCCAAAATGCACAAGCAGCTGATTCAAATTGATTTTGGGTGACATATAAATACAATGGGGTCAGTGACCAGTGCTGTAAGATTTGAGAGCACTATTGTCACAATTACTATCCACGACACTTAATATACTATCAGAAAATAAGATCAGATTCGTTTACTGCTATTTAGTTATTTCTACTATACAATTAAATTAATCTTTATTCCAGACTCATGGTCCATTTAAAAAAATAAATAAAAAAAAAATAAAAAAAACAGAGACAAGACACAAAATATCTGGCAATGTTTTTAGGATACGAATAAGTTTAACAGCAAAAATACAATGTGACCGTTTTTCATTCAGTGATGGTGTCCAGGATAAATTTTATTCAGGACTGTATCTTTAAAGGGGGGTGGATTTAAAAACACTGAAATGGTGTCTGAAATGGCTACAAGTCATTTTGGGATAGCTTTTTTTCAAATTCCAAAATTTGTTGCCAGAAAAAGAGCGACTTAAAGTTATGAGGTCTCAGTCATATTTTAACCAAAGTATATCTTAAATTGTTGCAAAGCCTCAGGAAAGTGTTCCAACTTGTGGGGAAAAGGGCCTAGTATCTCACCTTTAAAGTGTTGTTAAGATACGTTTACAAGGCCAAATTTTACTACACAGAGTTCAGATTTGATTGCATGTTTTATGAATGTATACACCGAATGAACGCAGCAGACATGCTTCAGGCACCCCTTTACGCAATCAAGGAGCGTCCCTAGAAAACACAGTTTATGAAGATTTGAAGGCTTTGTCATTATACCATTTTTGTCATTCACTACTATTTTTTTCTTATAGATTATGCACAAAATGTAACACAGTGACAGAATGAAGAACTGGTCTTGAGCTCACCATTCTCTTGGGCCTTGTGGCACATAGTATGCTGCTGTTTTTGCAAGCGTCTCTCATGTGCTTGTGGCCTTGAAATAATATTTTTCTTCCCCTTATAATGGCTACTCTTGGGCTCAATACACATTAACAACTGGAGGTTATCAATTTTAGTCAAATAAAGCATCATGCATACAATTTATGGCAGAAAAAAAAGTGACTTTTCTCTGGAAAAATTGCAGTTTACAGTTATTCTGTGATTTTGCAAACCAAATTCAAAATGCAGATGAAGCAATATGAGTGATAAAGTGATAACTTTCAGAATCCATTCACATGTTAATGAAAATGACAAGAACATAAAAAGCAATAGCACTGTACCTCTGAGGGATCATGAACCCACTGTCCATCTACAAAAAACTTGTACTGGTGCTCCCCTTCAGGCAGGTCCAGAATTGCTACAAAGTCATTATGGCTTTAAATGAGGAAAGAGAAAAGAGAAAGAGTATCACCAGGATTTCCAGTAACACCAGGATTTGTTAACTGACAAGAATATGCAAATGGTACTCATGGTAGCAGTTAGCATGTAGCAAAAGAGACAGAATTATAACAGGATCCAGTCAACTGAAACTACAAAAGTAAGAATATCTTGACATCTGATTTACCTCTTATTTAGTGGTATTTTTGTGTTCCAGCTGTTAAAAGAACCAGCTATGTAAACTTCCTTCCCCCCTCCAGCCCAGCGAATCACAGTGGGTCGACCCTGAGGACCAGTTTTAACCAGGTCATCCAGATCTGGGGTAAATTCTTTGTCTCCTGATGTCTAAAAAAATAAATCAGTGAATATCATCTGGAAAACATTTTTAAATGATTTGTTTTAAGTTGGTACATTTGGATGGATACCTTGGACTCAGTTCCACGGGTGTTGAAGATATTGGGGTCATCTGTGCTATCCACCATCTTGTTGCTGGGTTCTTGGTCTTTGTGACTCCCACTGCTGTCAGAGCGGTGGGCCTTGCCTCCATGGCGATCTCCTGACACTCTGTCACTTGTGTTGCCCATAATGCCGCACTACTTACTGTGCCACTAAAGAAACAGGACGATATGGGATGGACAATCCATTCTTATTTTTAGATTTAGAATTTTGGCTTTCATAAATTATATAAACAACATAATCAAGAAATAATGATTATTGTGCCACATCATGCTGTTTTAGTTGTGATATAAATCCAGCAAACCACTTTCCCTCACAACGTAGCATGTTAAATTCACCTCATATCATGGCTATATGATATTGAAAAAAAAAGAAACTGTGATATTCTATTTTCCTGTGATTAATATAGGGCAAAAAGAAAAAAAATAAGGAAAACAATAGGAGGGACATAAACTGATCTAATTAATACAATCATATGGGGATGGCTTTCTACAATGATTGTGATTTGTATGAGAATGCAAAAGAAAATTAGTGTTTATAACAAATTTCTGTCACCCAAGGCAATAGTTAGTCAGCCTGGTTCCATGCACAGCTGAGTCAAGATAAAGTTAGAGTTTGTCCTGGTCAATTAACTAGACCACTGTCCTTGACCCAGAATACATACACTGGGGGACCCAGACACATTGGTTACATCTAATTTTCTCTGTGGGAGATCACTGTATATCTAAGTTGTAGATGAATTCAATTTACCGATGTTGTCAGGAAATGCTTTAAATGACCACAGGTTGACACCAAGTTTTGACAGGCTGCTTTCCTACACATTTAACCATCTGATGAAAGAAGCAAAAATATGTAAACTAGGGCAACTTTATTGAAAACTATTCAGAAAACCTGTATGCTCAACTATAACATATCTTAGTGATATATATATTTTTTTTTTAAACCTTAATAATCAAAAGGAATCAATTTCTCCAAAATCTTGATTGTACTTTTATCCAGAAAGAAGCAACCCTGAATTGTATTGATCAACACTTAAGCTGTCCTGTTTGTCCAAAACTATGAAAAAAGATGGAGCTTCTGAGCACCTAGGCTCTTCTGATTTTACAAAAGCATATACAGTTGTCTGCAAAATTATTCATGCCCTTCCATTAAAGAAAAGGCAAAATTTTAATAGTAATTCAAATAACTGGAGACTGAAAAAAGTAATAATAAATATAAATTTGCTAAATTATAATTTTGTGAAATAAGACATTGTTTTTTTAATTTAATTGAGTGGAAAAAATAATAAAATACTTTTTTTCCCATAAAGAAGCAATCCTAAAAAAACACATTTAAAAATGGCCCACAATTTACAAAGAAAAATTCAGAAGTGGAAATCTTAGTAATTGGTGCAAATTTCACACTTTGCTGTGCAAGTTTTATAAAGCTGATAGTAACATCAGAATGATAAGGCCTGCTGGGCTGTTTTACTACGTTTTGTTATGTTATGTTACATTACCAGCTGCATCGGAGCCAAACCTTTAAATACTTTAAACAACAGATTAGACAGGATATCAGACAGAAGATCAGTTACAATGACTGGATTGGAAAAACCTAGCTTACACTTCGCATGTATTATAAGAAGGTGATTATAATACATGACAATGACAATAGCTAGCCACAGTCCACTTTCACATCTAGTAACAAAGAAGTGAAATATCACGTGAAAAGATACAGAAAACCACGTAAAAACGACGAGCAGCAGTACGAGTCAAGCTAAACAGCTTTCCAGAACGGCTAAAAGGCTTATCGACCGACTAGACAGATAAAGAAAGGTAGCTGCGGGGGTGACTGTCTCCCGACTGTGAACCTGGACTTGCCTGGCAGGTAACACAACAATCAACGGTTCAGTCAGACATAACAAACTGTACTAAACCGTCAGATAACCCCCGCTAGCTTCACGTTCAACGGGTTTTAACTTTAACTTAATAACAGTGAATACACGTTTAAAGTGTTTTCTAACTGTAACTTACTGTAGTTTCCAAGCTGGATGTGCAGCTGTGCTCCTCCTCAGCTCACTCCAGAATATTTTTAGCTTCTGATCACAGTCTGTCTGCTAGCTGTCACTGTCAACAAACTAGCAACTTGTTTTTCTAAACTAAGAACTTGATAGCGGCAAATAAAGTCATACATTTCACATACCGCTATAAGGTTTGGCATATATTTATTTGAATAAACTCACCTTAGCAGTAGTTTGCGTAGGAGTGTCTGTTAACCCAGGGTCCACCTCTCTTTACAACTACTGCAGCGCAGCAATACCCCAACTACGGCGAGCGATTAGGACAAAAATACTTTCGATAGTTTATCAGGAGCATGAAGGACTACGA
>JBBBVU010000008.1:12313897-12326841 GCA_037177055.1 Atherinosoma microstoma
CAGCAATACCCCAACTACGGCGAGCGATTAGGACAAAAATACTTTCGATAGTTTATCAGGAGCATGAAGGACTACGAGGTCAGGGACAGCCAGGGAAAGCTTGTCATACTAATAATTTGACCTATAGACAGTAATTTCTTAATAAATCTAATGATTTTTTTTCAATCTAACAATCAGGGGACATAAATATGACCTATGTGGATGCACATTCATATCGTGTTTGAACTTCTTACCATAGATAATAATATAATCATGAAAATCAAGATTAGTCAACTTTGCAGTGCTGGAAAGTGAGTAATTACATCTGTACGACGAATTAGAATGCACCTGTAGTTTGATTTGCATTTATGCTTCTTTACTCTTTTTTTTTCACTACAAATCAGATGAAAATATAAGTTTGGCTTTACTTTATTTATTGGCCACTGCAGTTATGTGTTACAATGTAAGATAAATATTTTACATATTGAATAATATATACTAATAAAATAGATCAAGCAAATTTCAAATACAACTGCTGATTCAGCCACCGTTCCCAGCAATTTTGGATTCTGACATCTCACAAAAAGCAGTGTTGTCCTGTCAATTTTTAAATTTATTGTTAAAAGCTTCAGCATAAGTTAATTTTCTTTTAAACTTTATCTAATATCTTGTGAAAAAAGGAGTTTAGAGAAAAAGTCTAAGATCTAAATTGTTCTGTACAGAAAACCACTTATCAGCCACAACATCAAAGCAGTGACAAGTAAATATGCTAACATTGCTCATCTTGTTATAATGAAATGTTCTGCTGGAAAACCTGAAACATGCCTTTCCGATGGATGTTACTTTGATACTTACTACTCACCTATACTTTAAGAATCTGACAGTCTGAGGTGATCATCCAGCATCAAAACTCCACAAATACCAATCTGATGTCATCTATGGAAAGCAAGCCCAATCCACACACAAAAAAAACAAACACCTCAAACCCTCAGGGTCCAAAGGATCTTTTGCTAATATCCCAGTACCACACACTCAAGAAAACCCTCAGGTGATCTTTGTCCACACCCTGTGATGTCAGAGCTGCTTTGACCACATGAAGAGCTACTCAATATTAGGCAGGTTATTGCTGATCAGTGAGCATCAACATGTTTTATCTTAACTGACATATGTGCAAAGCTTTTAAAGAGCCCATTTCATGCCTGTTTTTTTTTGTTTGTTTTTTACAGGTCCATGCATTTATTTCAAGAGTTTACTAGAAATGGTTTTACATGCTTTTATATCAGGGAAAACACACATTTCTCTTCCATACAACAGACTGTAGCGGAGCAACTGCTGCAGTGGGTTTTCTGATTGGTCAGTTAACTATGCAAAAACTGCATTCTGAGGCAGCTTCTTATGGTTTGAGAAGGTGCTAACTTGGCCACTGGACCATAATATGAACTTTATCCATGGTTAGATGGATAAGGGAAAGGAGAAAAATACTAGACTCTGTGGACACTTGGCTTGGAAACTTTTTACTCTCCGAAAAGCAAAAAGTAAAGAAAAAAAAGCTCTTTACATGGCCTCTCCAAAGCACCTCAAGTTGCTTCTCCGTCAGCCTGTATTTATGCAGTCTTAATTAGTAAATAAAAACTGAATGCACAGTTAACTTCTGGGAGAACTTGACTGTAATTTTAGTTGCTTAGGTCCCTTTGCTTTCAGTCATGTAAAATTATCAATGTTTGCTCTTTAAATCATGTCAGAAATATTGATTACATTATCTCATTGCACTGTCTGCAGTTCTGGCTTGAGATTTAGCAACTCTCACTGCTAATCTTGAAACATCACTTACTCATTGCTTTATAATGGTGGATGGAAGCTAAATATTTTTCATTTTACTAATAAAGATCCTCTAAAATTTTACTTTAAATGAAAAATGCACTTGTATAGAAAACCCAGCTCAGTGATGCTAGAATTCCTGTTTCCTCTGATGACCTGACCCCAAAAACACAAAGGAATTTATGTCATCTTTATATGGGAATTAAAAAAATTATCATCCTGCCCTTTAGCAGTGTCAAATAACATCCAAGTAAACTGTATCAGAATCCTGTTGTGGGCATTTATCTGCATGTTTAAGGGGAGGTTATCTTAAATCTGCTGAAAAAGAAGTGACACATGACAACAAAATAAGCTCTTTGCAGGTTTTTCGGTCCAATAACCAGTTATTACTGTTTTTATCAATGAGTTCAATAAATAAGCATAACTAAAAACATTCACATATATATATATACAGTACATAAATACAATATAGATGGCTTAAAAAAACCTATCTCCAAGTTTTGCATCAAGAGGCTGTAAGGCACATTTAAATGAGTACCCCATGAAGAATGTGGGATTAGTGGTTTTCACATTACACAAATTGTGTGTATTTATACACACATTATTCCAGTGTCAACTAGAATTGGTTTTGGAGGGCCAGTTATCTTCAGCTGACAGCCGCTATTTGAGGCACTGCTTTTCTGAAGCTGATTCAGGTGTTTAAAACTAAAAGTGTTAAATTACATCTCCAGTGTGTGAACATGAGCACATTTCAACAGTTACACTGTTTCTTTTCTCACTTTGAGATAAACGTGGCATGTGATAAGATCCAGCGTTCTTGGTAGAAAATCAATTTCCTTTGTCAAACAAAAAAAGCACAACCTTGTGTCCCATTTTTGTTTCATTCAAGTTTAAAAGGAAAAACAGTTGCATAAATTTAACAACAGGTTTTGTTTTTTTAAACTACTTTCTATATGTGTCATCTACAGAACGGTCTGTCAAGCATTGTTTTAGGACTACGTGTAAAGGTCGGGAGTTTCTTATGTGCAACCTTAAAATAAAATAAATAAATAAAGCATGCGCACCACAACTGATTAAAACTTTAGCTACTGGCAGGCAACTCTTATAAACATACAGTTTTCCATCTGAGGAACTGATGAAGTCATGCTCTGTATGTTTGAGGTCTCTGTCTTTTTGGAATTTTTTTTTTCTTTTCAGGCATTTTTCAAGTCAAAGACAAATACAGTAAAATGTCCTTTCTCAGTTACTTGGAGTGTCATTTTTAGATTCCTAAGCCGGTCTTCATGTTCTCGTAAACCACATAGCTTATGCTGACAGCAGGAATAACTTTCATGAAGTTTGGCAGGATGCCCCGGTAGAGGCCAAAGAAACCATCTTTGGCTACGATCTTCTTCAACAGAGAAGTCATGGAAGGCTGGTCTGATGCATCCAGAGATGCTGGAAAAGAAATTTTAAAAGTCAGAAAGACAATGCTGTATCTCACAACATGCTTTTTTATACTGTTGTACTGGATTTTTCACTTTGACTGGTGTCAAAAATACATTTAAGAAAATGGTTTAAGAGGACCAGAGATCTTCTATATCTCATGTCAGTACGTTTAGTTTTGGTTCAAACACTAGTTTCATATGCTTGAGATGGTTTAGTACTTCACATTGTAGATTACAACCATTCCTAACCAGGACAGTCTTTCTTTTTCAGCCCTTTCAAAAAAAATCATGACACTAGTCTAACCAGTCTGACTAATTGGTCATGTAAAAGCATTGAAAAAATTGGTGAAATAGGCCAATATGAGTCGGGGATAACACACAAAATATTTAAACTTCATTTGTATAGAAGTTTTCTTATCAATCAATAAGACGAGTAAGGCCAAAATAATATAAATAAAACTACAAAGAATGAATATAAAACCTGATATGAAAGTCATGGATTAAATGGTTAGCCAAAATCAATTTTAAAAACTAAATTTTAAGATTAAAAAAAAAAAAAAAAAGAAGCATTTTGTTGCAACTTGTAACCAAATATTGGACAGATGATTAATACAAATAGCTGAAAATGCTTTTATACATAGATCTTTTAAAGTTTTTACAAAAAATCTTCAGGTATTATGATATAGATACATGTTTGAAATACAGTATTTCTGTCTCCATTTAAAATATATGAACACAAATTACTGAACTAATGCGAACACCAAACTAAAACATCTGTATAGCGATGGGTGATGGTTTTTTTACATTACATGCTGTACATTTTGTTCAGAAAACTGGCATCTGATGCTTGAGCTTACCTTGCGCCTGCATGCGTGTGCGAACAAGTGCGAGAGGATAGCTGGCCAACTGGCCACAGGTACTGGAGATAGTACCGCAACCCAGCAACACCAGAACTCCGGGGTTTGCTGAGTCTTTGGCGTAATATGACAACCATGTGTTCTTCAAAGTCTGAGACACGAGAAAGACTTTAGCTGTACATAGAAATGCCGCAAAAATGTATTTGTCTGAATAATATTAATGTAGCCCAGTAACACAAGATGAAGTCATTCAATGTATCAGAGAGTTAACTTAACAATGTGCAATTCATTGTTGGAAGGTCACAAAGGAGGCTGCATTCATCACAACGCTTGCATACCTCATAAACAGCAAGGTCTATCCCAGCGTAGGGAATGATGCCAAGTAAATTGGGAATGTAGCCCTTATAGAAAGCTATAACGCCTTCCTTCTTCAGGATCGTCTTGGCACAGTCAAACATTCCTCCATACTGGCCTGTTTTCCTCAGGGTCAGGCGAGTCTTTACTACCTTAAAGAGAAAAGGTAAAAATGACACACAGGTTCTCCTGGTTTGTTTGGCTGTTTTGAAGCGACGTCACTGATAAGACAAAGCAGCCGCAGACATGTTGTCTTACTTCCATCGGGTAAATGGCTGTCTGTGCCGTGGCTCCAGCCATAGAGCCAGCCATAAACCTCTTATGCGTCTCAATCTTCTTTCCCTCTGATGATAACAACTTCTTATACTGTAACACAAACACAAAATGATCTGTAACCACTTCATTTGTTTTAAACGCATACTAGCTGGAATCATACATAGTAAAGGGGATGCTTTAAAAGGTACAGTTCCGAACTTGTTCATATGTCATGAATTTGAGTGCCGTCTCAGGTGCGATCTTTAAAACGTTGATTCCATTTCCCCTCCACAGTGAAGTCAGACCTCCCTCTACGATCATCTGCCTAAGGCCCCCAACCAGACTAATCGGGTTGTTCTTGGAAGAATGAACCTGTATTGCAAATATACATGTTCAGCAAATCAGTTTAACCCAATTAAGAGGACTCTGTATCCCTTTGTTTCATATAATTTACCTGCATGAAGACTTTCAATCTGTCCAGTGGAGCAGTACCAGTTCGAGAGACAGCACCTGCTGCCGCACCTGCGACCAGCTGTTTCCACCAGACACCGGAGTTCTTTTCTTCCTCTGTGAATTCATCTGGGATGGCAAGACTGTCACCAATGTCCAGCACCTAGTTATCACACAAACATCTGTGTCAGTGAGTATAAAACATTTTATCATGCATATTCTCAACCTGCTCATGCAAAACATATTATCAAATATCAGAAGTGTTCATGCTTCCACACACAAAGGCACATGTCACGTAGTCTGTGTGGCTGTGAATTGACAAGAACTTCTCTCTTCTGTTTTCACAACCGTGTAGCAGCTATTTTTTCAGCCTCGTCAGTCATTTGCATAACCTTGAACATATGGTTTCAGCCAGAAAGCTGACACATCAAGACCATAACTAACTGTTTAACTGTGTTTAAGGAGAAAAGACTGAAATGCATCTGCTGATCTGAACTCTTGCAAGAGCTGCCTGTGAACTCACAATCACTGAGCTGACAGAGCCTGCTCGCCTGCTTTAGCTGTTTCAGATAAACAGGTCCAGTGTTTTTCCAAAAGCATAAAGGCGCCTGTGAAAAACACAATGCTGTGGCCATTTAATGAAACTCTGCTGGGGAACACTCAGGATTACGGAGTTAGTTACTTTGTGTCTAGCACTCAATATTATGACACATTTCTGTGTTGTTTGCAAAGAAACATTCAGAAACAGGTTATGTCAAGAGAGGCGTTTATGCAACTAACAAACCAGGCACTGACATCTCTCTTTACCTGGAGCAGGACACCATAAAGGAAGAGGTGGAGGAGCAATCTGAGGTAAACAGAGTATAGAACTGTGACCTAATTTACTTGGTTGGTTTAGCTGTTGCCAATTGGGAACTGCAGAGAAAATCCATAGCATCTAACAAGAGGAGAGACGGACCTGATTTATCCTACTGCAGTTGCCTCTGAGTGTGGGCAGAATGTGTTCTACAAAGTGTTTCTATTTGAACCCTACCGAGGAGTGTTTCCAGTAGCGTATGATCTCCTCCAGGTTGTGGGCAGGGCACAGCAGGAAGTGTTCTCTCCACTCGTTCCAGTCGACCATCATGGTTCCATCAATGTCCATACTGAAGGACGACACATCACCTTTTTTTACTAATGACTTATTATGCTGCATTACATTATGTGTTATGCAAAAATATCAATGTACTCTGTGAGCAAACAGGGTGGAAGTGCATGGAACTGGGAGTCAGACCTCTGTAAGATTTTCAGGGCATCCTTCTTGCTGACATCCATGCCCAGTTCTGCAAGGGACTGCTGGATTTCTGAGGCATCAATGCGTCCTTACACACATAGAAACTCGACTGAAAAGTACTTCAACATAAACAGCAAATTTGTGACACAGTAGGCATGCACTAGCCTGTGACATGCGCGCGCACTAATGCTCCACTCATCTCCTACCATCGTTGTTTCTGTCCAGACTCTTGAATGTCAGCAACAGCTTCTTCTCGTGCTCTTTCAGGTATTTGGTGAACTCGTAGAAATCCAAGCATCCGTCCTTATTTTGGTCACCGGATGAAACGATTTTCTGCAGAAAGGAAACAGGAATCTAGAATCAGTAAAGTCGACGTGAGTCATAATCAGATAAGCGGGTATGCCACAGCAGAATTTGGTATTTAAAAAAAAAAGAAAAGAAAAAAGCGGAACAGATCAGGACTTGAAACTCGTATCAGTTACGTGGATCCAGCTAGGATCCCTTGCTTCGAGTTACCTGTGCGGCACCGTGGCGGAATATCCCCATTTTCTTGAGGCCCGCGCGCAACTCAGCGACGTCCACTTTGCCATCTTTATTGGCATCGAGCCTATCAAACAAGTCCTGGTATGACCGTTCACTGTTGGCATCCCAGCACCGGGCACTTGATAGTAAAGACGTCCGTAACGTCTGATACATTGCAGAGCTAATGTGGAAGAAGCGTTCAGACCAGCCGTCCTGCAAACGTTAATCTGATTATAAATCCATACTGACAATCATTCATTAATCCTCTGCATAATCCACACGTGAACCCGGCGCTGACAATGACAAAAAGGCTTTCCTGTTGGTATATTTCGCAGCCAGCACTGGGCAAAGGTGCACTTCGCAGCGCTTCTGGGGAACTGCAGTAACAGAGGGCGGAGCTACGAAGGCTGCGGAGCTACTCGACGTTTCTGTCTCTTTTTTTTTCTTTTGGAAAAACCGGAAAAGATGGGGGAAATTGCAAAGTGGTTTAATAAATACCCGCTGGATTAACCATATGTATTATCCGGCTTATGCCTATAAAAGTGAACTTCATCATCCCTGCTTTTTCTGTACGCGTTTCCTATGAGATATGTCACCGTACATTAGAAATGAAATTTAATCTCCTTATCTAAAAGGACGTGTCAGCAGGAGAGAGAAACACTGAGCTTTGCGTTTCCTACTGAGCGGTTCCATTAATCGCCGGTAGAGGGCAATATTTCACCACAACACGGTTAAAGATGTTCTTCAACAGCTAAAGTGGGGTGTCATTACCAGCCCCTTTTATGATACATCGAAAGCTCTGGTCATTTAATAATAATAATAATAATAATAATAAGAATAAGAATAAGAATAAGAAGAAGAAGAAGAAGAAGAAGAAGAAGAAGACATATAATATAACTGAGATGCCGTGAAAACATAGCTTAAAGACGCTGTTTATGATATGCATAATATTACTGCAGAACACTTTTAGACATCGGCAGCTGTAAAAGTTTCTTAGTTTATGGCGCTGTTCCAGATTCTGTCACTTATAATGGCTATTGTTTGCCATAAAAAACAAGGCAGGTAATCTGAAATAGCAGGGATAGTTAAAGTGCAAATTCCAGGTGAATTATTTCAGTAACAAAATGTAGAAAAATGGGGGAAGAACTTTTTTTTTTTTAAAGGAAAGATGTAGAGGTATCTTATAATAAGAGTTGTGTACATTTTATACAGAATTAGTTTTTTTTTTTTAAATTTCAGTTACTCTGGAACCGTTTTTGTTGTTGTTGTTGTTGTTGTTGTTGTTATTTATGGATGCTTTGATACGAAAACATCCATCCTTTGGCTATACCCATTTAGTCCAAAGCAGGGTCACGTGAGGCTGTGGCTGTCAGGTGACAGACAGGGCACATCATGGACAGGTCACCAGTCCATCACAGAGCTTACCAGAACATCACTGATGTTGATTTAAAATATACACATGTCTCTTTTTAAATGTAGTTCATTTGTATTTATCCACAGACAGAAATATTTGTTAAATATGTCAAAATCCCACTGCATAATGCATGTTTCACTGATGCATCCGCAGACATAAACAGAATTCATTATGACATTTACATTGTTTTCCAGATCTTCTCACAGTATATACTTAAAATATTAGTCTTCATATGTCCATCAGATGATGCAGGATAAGTAACGTCAGTGTTGTTTCTGCCTTGTTTGATGTCAACAATGGTGGAATTTTGTCTGTGTTTGTTTGAAATCTGTCAAAACAAATTGAGTGTGTTTAACACAGATTGTCTTGTAAAACTGTGTCATTATGACATGTCATTAAATTATGTGTAAACATAAACAGAAATACAGGCTAAAAGGCGAAAACAGTTTTAACCATTCTATCAAGCTTGAATGTCATTATTTTGTTAGATCATCTTTATTCTTCAACCCAGCCTGATCCCTCTTAGATAAACTTATTTCCAATATCTCTAAGTCAGGGATGTCCACTGTCAGTGCTCGAGGGCCACCGTCTTGCAGGTTTCTGAGTCAGGTGTGTTGAAGCAGGACATGTCTGAAAAACCTGCAAGAATAGTGGCCCTGGTGGACCAGGACTGGACATCCCTGCTCAAAGCAGTCTTCAAGAATAGTCAAAAGCCCTTCTTTGGATGTCGGCTACTTTATCTGTGAAGATGATCCCTTTTTTTTAAAATTTGGATACCTGTGTCTGGGCTGTGGGGAAGACTCATTCACTCATTCAGTGATTTTCAGTCCAGTTCTTGTCTCATTTGGCATACCTCCCTTTCTACCCGTTTCTCTGTCACATTCAGATTCTGATCACCTGCTTTCTATAATTTTTCAGGCCTTGACTTCTCTTTTTTCTCTACCTGTCTAGCCTCTTATTTTCATTCACACTGTACAAAATGGTGAAATATTGCAAGTTTTCAGTTAAGAGCTTTGGTAATCACATTGTTGGTGCAAATATATATATATATATTTTTTTGTCTTTCAAATTGTATCATTTTTGGCAATTGAATATATGCAACTGGAAATGAGAAGAAATAATATATATTTATAACAGGCTACTGGTAAAAAAAGAAAGAAAAAGAAATTAAATGAAAAAGGACCCTAAAGATGCCATTTAGAATTGGTTCTTTATTGACTTGTCTGTTCTGTGTGGACCATAATATTGCTTCATCCCTTAAGCTTGATCCTTTTTTAAGCTTAAATGATTCACAGGTCAGTGTTAAGTGGCTTAACAAACAACCAAATTACTGTATATTCCTCTGGAAAGGGTGACTGACTGGACTGGATTAAAAAACGGTGGAAAAAGCAGTTTAAGTCCAACAAAAAAAATCTTGAAAGGTCTTGAGAAAGCCTGAAGAGCTATTGCACAGGAGCACTTTAAGACATGCAGTGGTTCCCGACCTGGGGTCCCCCAAACAGCACAGGGGGGCTTTAAGGCACCCTGTGTAATTTAAATGAAGGCCATGTCCATGCAGAGACAAGCTGAGGTGGATTTGCTTCAGTTTTTTTTTATCATCTGGGTATTTTATTCACATGGAAGCAGAGAAATGCCACAGAGGAGAAGATTGCTCCTTATTTTGAAATAAATTAATAAGGCTACATGTTGGTAATAAGATTAACTTTGGTTTTATTAAAGGAAAGGAGTCATTTATGGTGAGAAGTAGCTAATAATGGCAGGGTGGTCCACAGCTTTCTGGTAGTTTCATGTAGGGGGTCCTCAGAGAAAATACATTAGGAACCACTGCTTTAAGAGATCAAAAGAAAGTCTGGCTCTGAGATAAAAATTAAAGAAATTAGCAAAATTGCTCAAGACTTCTGCACAGTATTGTATGTACTCTGAAAGGTCAAATAAAGTGAAATGTTAAACCCTAAATGGAAAACATAAAACGGACATGGCTGACTTTAAGTTTGTGTACGTAATTTAGATTTCTGCATATGCAACATATAGGCTTATAAGATGACTTTTGAAAAATGTTAGTTTTGCAATGATACTTTACCAGGAATTCCTCTGCATTTCTTTTTTCTCACATGACAGCATAAAAGATATCACTTTCCTTCGTGTTTTCCCCTTCCTTCTCTTTTACAGTCACGTGAATCAAGTCACTTCAGTGCATTGTCTTCTAAGTGTTGTTGTTGAAGCAGAACAGAGTATTTCTCCTTCCTTGGCATCTTGAATGACTCTCATTCACACTCAACCGTGAAAGAACAATCTAAATATCGTGACCGCTTCCTCTCTTTTCTTCGTTTTTTCCCCGTCCAAATGTCCAATTAAACCACAGAATTTCCCTCACGTCACAAATTCTATTTGTCAGTGGGTGGGGAAGGAAGGGATTTGAACTTTGGGTTGGCTGAGTCTGAGGCAACGAACAGCAGCAACAGCTGACAGTCACAGCAGCCCCAAACGGCGGAGGGTGTCCAAGTGTCTGTTTCAGCTCCCCTACTTCAGTCTGGGCTCTCTGTTCTGCTGTTACACATTATGTCTTTCATTCTCATGAAGAAAAAGAGATTTAAATTTAAAATAGACTTTGACCTGGAAGAACTGTCGTCAGTTCCCTTCGTGAACGGAGTTCTGTTTTGTAAAGTGAGACTCTTAAATGGAGGCTTTGTCGAGGAGTCGTCTCGGTAAGATTTTCTTCTATTTATAGCGCTAACACGATAAAACTGAAACTTAAGTAAAACTAGTTTTTAAGTATATTGGACTGACTTTTAATGAATGCTCAGCGTTAAAACAACGGTCTTACTCCTTCCTCGACAACACGACGCTACCGTAAACTACTTTCTAACTTACCAGCAAAGTTGGTCAGTTGAAGACTTGGCGTAGAGGCGATAAAACTCAGTGCAGATATTTAACGTGATTTGATCCGGATTTAAGTTATCAAGTCAAATATGGCTTTTCTTAAGAGACGGTGACAATATATTTTTTCTTCTTCTGGTAACTTCTGTTTGCAGTGGATTTAACGGTTAACGTTAACCGTTGCTAAGCAACAACTTCTAGCAATTAATGATGGCATTTAATGCAATGGCTATTTCAGTATACAATTTCTTGTTAGCAGCAACAATGACAGTAACTTGAAGATATTTTATTGGAACAAAGCCAATTGATTAACCTGTTGTTCATTTATGATATGCTCCTTTAAAATAATTTTATCATAGTAATAATCATAAACCAACAAACAATTCATAAGTAAATGAATAAATATGTATCACTTTAATGCTCAGGAGCGTTATTGGACCTATGATTATTCATACTTATACTTACATGAATCATTCTGGAAAAACAGCACATGTCAATAGCTAGCCCTCATTTCTTTGCTATGGTAACTGTCTGTTTCTAAAAAAAACCCTTGGTGTAAACACTTAGTTTTATCCTGCCCCAACCAGTCTTTCTCAGATTGCAGGATTCTGTATGACAGACAGACACTTACTCACTCACTCACTCACTCAAAGCGGCCCTACATCCTGTTAAGCATCAGACATAGAAATGGGCACAGGAAGAGCATATAAACTCAAAACAGAAAGGCCCCAGCTGAGGAGCAGGTGCAAGTCTAAATAACATTACCAACTGCTACAATTACGAGACTACTTATTTTCTGTACATTAGTGATTAGACTGAATTATTGCACATATGAAGGATCCATTTGACAACTGCAACTGTCAAGTGTAAAGCAAAAAATGAGGATATTAATAACCTAATATAATACAACTTTACAGGACTTTCTTGACAAAGCAAAATAAAGCAAGCTCATAACCTCATTTCACTGCCAAAATTTGTTCCTTTTACCATCTTAATAGTTTGGTTACGTGTTCACCTTGTACTCCAACAATAACCTCAACATACTGTCGCTGTACAAATTTTTGCTTAATATTTACTTTTTCAGGGTTCAGTTGACTTGAAGGTTTTGGTTTCAGGTGTTTAATCTAAATGTAAATGTCTGACAGGGAACCTGTACAAGCCAACTGTGTGCGCTGGATGAAGAGGTTCTCTTTCATATGTAAAATGAGTGCCAATGCTACAACAGGTGTGCTTGACCCTTCTGTGTGCCGAGTGTCTGTGCGCAAGGTAAAGAATTTTTTTATTATGCAATAAAGCTCTGCTTTGTTGACAAAACAACAAAGGCAGAGCAGTTTTGTCCAGCAGAAAATAGTGTCTTGACTATGCAACAAAACTTTTTTGTGTAGATAAGAAATGTGCTTAATTCGTAACCATGATACGCTGGTTAAGCATTCTGTGTAAATTTAAGCCATACTGCTGAAGATTGTGGGTGTTTTTAGTAAAATACTGTGATATTGTAAGCATGTAATATTATTCTTATTTTTTACTTTTTGCCATTTCAGGAATTGAAGGGTGGGAAAAGTTTTGCAAAGGTAATGCGTCTCCTCTTTAGTCTTTAAAGTTGATATGAACAAATCAGTTTAAGCAAAGATGTATTAGAATAGTTTTGTGGGGGGGGGGGGGGGGGGGGGGGGGGGGGGGGGGGGGGGGGGGGGGGGGGGGGGGGGGGGGGGGGGGGG
>JBBBVU010000008.1:12330885-12351407 GCA_037177055.1 Atherinosoma microstoma
AACATCTACATGCTCCCATTGGCACAGGTAATAAAGAACAACAAAGTTAGTTACCATAGCTATGCAGACGACACACATATTTATATTACAATGTCTCAAGGAGACTGGGGCCCAGTACAGGCTCTTGGTGAATGCATTAAGGAAATTAATGACTGGATGGGCCTGAACTTTCTTCAGTTGATCAAAAAAAAAACTGGAGCCAAAGAGAAGAGATTAAAGGTCACCACTGAGCTTCAGTCTATACAACTAAAAACCACCGACCAGGCCAGAAATCTGGGTGTAGTGATGGACTCAGGCCTAAATTCTGAAAAACATATTAAGGGAATCACAAAGTCTGCCTACTATTACCTGAAGAATATATCAAGGTTAAAAGATCTGATGTCCCAGCAGGACCTGGAAAAACTGGTCCATGCTTTCATTTTTAATCGGCTTGATTATTGTAACAGCATCTTTACAGGTCTACCAAAAAAATAAATTAGCCAACTCCAGCTTATTCAGAACTCTGCTGCTTGAGTCCTTACTAAGACCAAGAAAGTAGACCACATCAGCTCCGAGGTCTTTACACTGGCTAACTGTCTGTCAGAGGATAGACTTTAAAGTTCTGTTGCTGGTCTATAAAGCTATGAATGGTTCAGGACCATAATATATCAGTGACCTCTTGACCCAGTATGAACCTACCAGACCACTCGGGTCATCTGGATTTGGTCTCTTATCAGTTGAGTCAGAACCAGACATGGAGAAGCTGCATTCAGCTTCTGTGCTCCACATGTCTGGAACAAACTCCCAGAAACCCTCAGATCAGCTGAACAGTTTATTTAAATCCAGGTTAAAGACCCACCTGTTCTCTGCTGCATTTACATAGTTTGTATTTAAAAGTCCAAATCTCTACCGTTTCTTTTTAAGCTTGAATTTTAAACTTGATCATAATTTTAATCTGTTGTCCTTTCTTAATCTTGATTTTAGATTTTTTCCTTCTGTTTTCATTTCATTTCTTTCTAAAAGTTTGTTTTGTTTTAATGTACTTCTCTGCAATGTAAAGCACCTTGAATTGTCTTGTACATGAAATGTGCTCTATAAATAAACTTGCCTTATTTCCTTCCCCTGATCTCTCATTTTTCTAAATGTCTCTGTTGGACTGTTTATATTATATTATCTGTTTTTTATTCTCATATGAGGAACATTCTTGTAGTACTAACTGCTGTGTTTCCTTCTCTATTAGACACCCAATGAAGCAAAACTCAGTGGAGAATCAGCTGAAGCGAGTTGATGCAACCAGGGTTGACGCTGATGACATAATAGAGAAAATCCTGCAGAGCCAGGATTTCAGCCACAGCATCTTGGATTCCAGTGCAGAGGGTGTGTACACCTAATCCTAGTGTGGAAAAGGTCCAAGGCTCTTACTGATGGGCTCAAATTACTTTGAGGTGTTGCAATCCCATCGTGCAATGTGTCTAAGTAGTCTGTTCAAAGTTTGCAATGGTCATTAGCTGCATATTTTTAGAAATCCTACAGATGAAGTGTCTAGTCAGCTGACTATATGGTTATCAGTTTTTTTTATGTATTATGTGTGGATGTGTGTTGCAGAGGAGGGGCTCAGCTTGTTTGTGGGTCCTGGTGGGAGTACAGCCTTGGGAAGCCAGCATTCGAGGTGGGTGTGATTATGTAACTGTGAAGTGTGGGTGCTACACACCAGGCATTTACTGCAAATATGGAGAATTACAACTATGCTAGATAAAGATTCTGAAAAGCTGTCTTTGGAATAAGCTCACTAAGTCCATGTATAGACCTAGTCTTCATATTATGTCGTGCATATTGCTTATTTTTTCAAAATAATTTCAGTTTCACATCTTGTTAGTTGTACACATAAATGAAGGCCTCTCAGTCAGATCAGATAACAGCACTCATTTCCTGCTGTGTAAAACATTGTGACATTCTCTTTCAGGGTCGTGACTGGAGCCTTTGAGCAGGTGGTGATCAAGCGGTAGGCTTTAAGAAGCATGCGTCTGACACAAGAAGGGCTCTATTTCTCTGGTGCTGGGGCCACAAGAATAAGTTGTGCCATCAAAACTTGCTCACATCTCTCTCCATGAGATTTAATTTCTCTTATGCAATTCCTCCAATGACTTCTAGCATCTGTTGGCCATGGCAGCCCCCTGGTGTTCAAGAGGTGAAGCTGATGGCCACATTAAAAACATTTTATAGACTGAGAACTGCTGAACGCAGTCTTTTGTGTTCTGTGAGGACACCAGATTCATATTGTGTATTCTGCTTTCTTCTTTTGATGGCAATTAAAAAGTACATAAATGTATCCCATGTGTCCATACACATGGGATACACACATTGTTATGGATTCCTATGTATTTAGAAATTGAGAAAACTGACAAAAATTCTTTTATTTAGAGTACAATACCATATGTCTAAGTAGTTCAGCCCATTATAAATAAAAACTTCTTTTCACCTGGTTCTAAAGGAGAAAAAGTGCATTTAAATACCATTAGGTTTGTATATGCTGCTAATGAAGTATATCTGTTCTATATGTTTATGTACTAAATGAAATTTATATCTTGATGTGTGTGGGGTGTGTTTTGTAAAATGGAAAGTAATGGATTGACCCCCCTCCCCATTTCATTTTAATGTGCCGAAGTTGAATGTAAAAGGAGTAAATATCTGTTTCCACATGAAGTCGCATCTATAGTTTTGTACACAAAGTTCCAGAAATGATCATGGCCAGATTTTTAAATAAAAATTATAAATGCGTATAAGTGAATGTAGCTGCTTTACATTAGATAACAAGACACAGTTTGCCTATAGTTTAAAAATCACAGAATATTTGATGATTCCATCAATGGTGGTGCCACCTCTAAAATCTGACTGACACCCCTGGGTGCTACACTAATAGAAAATCAAATTCTAACACATTTAGTGTAAACTGACCATTACCTGGGTAGATATGATTGCCCAAAAGCAAATGATTTCAAAATGTACCACATGCTTAATCATAATGAAGCATCGTGTCATCTCACCAACTGACAACAAGGCTGATAATATTTGTGTCCAAACGTTAAATTTTTTGAAGAGGATGTAAAAGAAGTGTGTTTATGCAGTATTAGAACCATACAATGCAGGATCATCCTACTTAAATAGCTGTTTGTTTTACGTGACATTATGACCAATGATAAATATATTCATAATAATCAGATTATTCTTTACTTTTTCTTTCTTTTTTTCTAAGGCCTTATTTACACACGCCACCCTTTTCCCAGTATGAGCCCCCTTCTACCAAATGAACTGACAGAGCTGCATGTAAAATTGAAAAAATAACTTCCTGATTAGGAACGACATTTTCAACGTAAATATCTACTCTATGACAAGCCAAAAAGAAAAGAAAAAGAAAACTCGCTTTGTTTTTGGCTGCACAATAAATCAAAATAAATTTAAATCATGCTTTACTTGTACATATACTTACAAAGTTTAACACAATTTAAACCATTGGTTTGTGCTTGTGTGCTTTTATTTTTTAAGAATGCACTCCTCGTGTTGACGTAGCAGCGATTTCAGGAGCCGCCGTTTATACTGCACCGCTAACGTTCCAGTTCCGGTACCACCTCGCAGTAGCACTTTAGCTGAAAACGGCGGCGGGAAGTTATAATCAACATTGGAAATCACAAATCTACAAAAGCAAAGTGGACAAAATTGTTATCTGTTGATATTTAACTAGCTATTATTGATGGCTTTATAGCTGGAAAGGCGCTTACGGCAAAAAAAGTTCCGCGCGTGGGATTCAGCTAACATGGCTAACGTCGGAAACCAACTACCAACACAGGCCGTTACCAAGCCTACATCAGGAAAACATGGAAACACACTGCCCCTATGGGGTAACGAAAAGACTATGAACTTAAACCCAATGATTCTCACCAATGTTCTATCCTCGCCATATTTCAAAGTTCAGCTTTATGAACTAAAAACCTACCATGAAGTTGTGGACGAAATCTATTTCAAGGTAAGGCCAACATTAGCAAGTGCTAACCCGCATGCTAGTTAGATAACCGCGTTCAGTCTTCCTTGCTTTATTTTTGTAGCAATGTATAGTTGTCGCCATTAAACAAATTTAATGATTCAGGTGGCGCTGGGTGTAATTTTTAGGACCAGGGAGCGCTGCTGTGCAAAAATGTATAATGCAAAGTGGTAAATTTGTAACTTCTATGTAGCGTTAGTTTTACGACCCAGCGACTGAGCTGTGATAAGTTTGAAGACAATAGGTGGCGTTGGTTAGCTGTTGATAGAAGTACAAAATACAGTATCCTCTCGCGGGTTATGACATAAGTGGCTTTTGCACAGAGATGTTTAAAAGTTATCCTATTTTTTTTTTAATATGAAGGACCAAGGAATCCAGACTGAAACAGCCAAAACAACCGCAGACAGTGCAGAAACTAGTTGCTACTAATTCGTCTCCAACAGTTTGAATGAATGAATATGCCAACCTGTCTGTATTGTTACAGACAACAGCAAATAAAAAATAAATAAAAAAAAGTTGCAGTTAAGGTAATAAATTTGTCTTGCTAGTGATGCAAAAGTATCATGCAGTTATTTGACCTGTTTAGTTTTCTGTTCAGTTGTGTTTTATTTATATTTTTGGTTGTTTGTTTTCACCCTTTTCTTTTTTGCAATTCAATACTTTTTGTTGTGGTTTTGAGGCTTAAGTTGGGGTTGCTTCTACTCATTTTGTGTTCCTTTGGGCACATTTGAATTTTTCTTATGGTTTTGTATCATTTGAATCTTCCTGTGGTTGTATTGCACGTCCTCCTTAAGTATATAAGATTTTTTTGTTTGTTTGTTAGGACCTTATAAACCTTTGAATCCCCCTCTGATTATTCTCAGTAGTAGTGAATATTCAGATTGGGCAGTAATTTGGGATTGGGTTGGGTGTAGGTGGGTTGTGAGCATTTCTAATCAAGAATCAAAAAGGTTTTTCACATTTTTTAATGTTACTGGCTTTTATTTAGTGAACATTTTTAATTTTGTTCTGTGTGTCTCCAGGTGACTCACGTTGAGCCATGGGAAAAAGGAAGTAGAAAGACTGCAGGCCAGACTGGAATGTGCGGAGGGGTAAGTGAGAAGTACGTGCTTTTTATATTCCCCATACTCCTCCTGCCCCTACATGTACATTTGTCTCACTCATGCGGAGGATATTCCAAAGCAGTCTGTTGACGCCACTTGTTAGTAAGATCCCAGGTTTATTATTAAGATTAAATTGTTCTTCATTGCTAGTGATGATTAGTCAGTCCTTATGAAAGTTCAGTTGTAAATAATGAGCAGTGGTTTATTTTCAAATGTCGTTTTATCTTTTGGTAGGTACGTGGAGTTGGGACCGGTGGGATTGTATCCACTGCCTTCTGTCTTCTATATAAACTGTTTACTCTCAAACTTACTCGCAAACAGCTGATGGGTCTGATCACTCACACAGACTCTCCATATATCAGAGCACTTGGATTCATGTACATAAGGTATGAATTTTTGCATTCCAGGCAGACATTTGATCCAATGTGTATACATTTTTCTTATTTTGGAAGACTCAGAGGTCTTATTCTAGAAACAGTTTTCACATATGTACCACAGCAATATTTTCTAGACATCTCCCAGAGGCGCTGTAGATGCATGCACAATAATCTGAAATTTCAGACACATGTAGTATAAATATCAACACAAAAACTCATTGATGCAGATAAGTTGGAAGCAACCTCAATGTATCATAGATAAAACACTGCAGTTGTCCCAGCAGGACATGATGCTTCCTAAATAGAAATCCTGTCTCCTTTCCATTCTGCCTCAGACTCTATTCTCCATTCTTTAAAGTAGTGAGAGCACTTTTCATAAAGAGAAGAACATGTTTGAATTAGATGCAAGTTTTTGTGTGAAAATGGCTCAAAGGTATTATAAGGAAATAATTCTCAAAATTAATCCATCATGTGCATTATTAGATAATAAATATTGTATTGGGCCCTGCGATAGACTGGCGACCTGTCCAGGGTGTATCCTGCCTCTCGCCTGCTAATTGCTGGGATAGGCTCAAGCCACCCCCCACGACCCTGAATTGGATTAAGTGGTACAGAAAATGAATGAATAAAATATTGTAATGTTGTATCTCTTTTAAAAAATCTGTGAATCATCTTTAAAGCAAAAATTAAACTTGTGCCTTCTATTTTAATGTTCTTGTTTCTCAGATACACTCAACCCCCAACAGATTTATTAGATTGGTATGACGGCTTCCTGGATGATGAGGAGGTATGTCACACCGGGTAATGATTTTGTGTTTCTTTCCATTTATGAAATGCTTAGTCAAGCTCCACTATGTAAAACCTGTCTGTCTATCCCCCAACCTTGTGATGCTCATAGCTGATTTTTCACCTTTGCCTTCATTTGGCTTAATTGTCCCCCAACTTTTGTCCTCTGAGCCTAAGTAGCTAGGTTATGTGCTTACTGCTCTGCTGCTGGTTTTTCTCAGGGTAAGTACGATATATGATGCTGAGTAAATCTTTCAGTCAATGTAATATTAAGGCATGCCCTTTGTTTTTTTAACAGTCTTTTATCAGGACTTGTTGCACAAAACCAAATTTGGTATTAATGGGAATTGGACTGTTCAAATGGAAACATTATTTGCCAACATGTCAGAATTTGCATATATTCATGTTTAATTATGTCTTGGTAAAACTTTAATCTGGTCCAAGGCTGTGCAACCAGGCCTCCTTTAATGTTCTGTTACAATATATCTGAATTGATCATTATAAAATCCTACCCCACTGGTTAATTCCCCTGTTTTTTTCTCTAGATGCCCATTGTGCAGCAGGTGAATTGGATATTGTATCTCAGCACTGTTGGTTTGCGTGAGTGCAAAGCAGCTGTTCTCTACCATATAAAATTTATCTATTCAACTGGTGTGCACTTATCCACCTGCTCTGATCTGTGATTACAATGTGGGGCATTTTTATTCTCCAGATGAGTAGCTAATGCTTTTGAAGGACTGAAGAACGAAGCAAATGCTTCTCTTGCTTTATCTCTTCAGCTCTAAGATGGCACACTCTCCCTTCCTTACTCTTCTGGTTTAGAAATAAATCAGATCACTTAAAATTGATGTGAAGGAAGAGGTTTGGCTCTTGTAAACGTAATGGTTTTTACTTTGATGGCTATTAACGCTCACACTGTAAACACAGACTCCAGAAACTGCCAGACAGGTTAGAGTAAGTAAACAATGTGTGACATTTATAGTTCTGTTTCCTCTGTTAACATTTATCAGAAGTAAAGCAAGACTTATTTGATATGAGAGATTAAGCTAGATGAACAGAGGTGAAGGTTCAGTACTTGGTCATCACAAATTATTTTTTGATGTGAGGCTAGATTAAAAAGGTGATTGAAGATACACACATCCTAATAATGTGGACTAATTTAGTTTTTCTGCATCTTTTCTCCACTGTTTGATTCTAGGAACTTGACGTGAAAGCAGGAGGTGGCTGTGTGATGACCATTGGAGAAATGCTGCGCTCCTTCCTGACCAAACTGGAATGGTTTTCCACTCTGTTTCCTCGAATCCCAGTGCCTGTGCAAAAGATGATTGATGTGCAAATGAAAGCAAGACCGCGCAAGGTTGCTCCAAAGGAGACTCAAGAGGAGGAGGCGGCGGCGGCAGCAGCAGCGTTCACAGAGTCAGGGAGACAAGGGGAGCGACGCCAGTCCAGGTAAAGGATATAAGATGTTTAGTTTTACTGCCATATATGTCTCTAGAAGAATGCTCAGAGCACATACTCTTCTAAAATCAGTGCTCTGTTTTGTTGTTTTACACTGTTTCTGATTTGCGTGTTGTCACTGTACGACATAAACCTCTTTTGTTCATAAACATTACTTTTCACCTTTTTACTTAGCTCATAGTTTGAGGATCAAATTAAGTTATGGGTGAAATGGTGTGCAGTGTTTCCTCTACATTCATTTAGGAGCGGCGGGGCCACCATTCCTAAATCCGGGACGGGGGCAGGGAGCAAAATAATACTGTTTTTATTGTCTTTCTGTTGCCAACGTTGCAAAGAATGGTCTAATTTACAAAATATTATTTAAAGAGTCAGTCTTACTGTTATGTCATCACATACACATTACAAAAGCTGTAATGTAAGATATGTGGGCCTGGAAAAGTCAAGTGACTGCAAAACGGTGCAGTTTTGTAAGATATTAATCAGGTTATGTATTAATTCAGCTTCTAAATCTCTGTAATTGCGTTCATACAAACAACATGTTTGACAGCTGCTTCAGGTTGGAGGAGACAGGTAGACCCTCGGTGTTACTTCATGGTGAGGATGAAAATCCGGCCAGTCAAATCAATCAGAAGAGTTACGCCTCCAACTGACAAATACACCCACTAAACACAGCGAGCGAGCAGAATTTTCTGAGGAGAGCGCACAGATGGGTGGAGTGGGCGCGTTTTACGGCTTATCGTGCTGCGTTCATGGGACCGCTTGTAAATATACACTCCCACGATCAGAGCAATGTGCCCTCTGAATAAAAAACACGAGTGCGATCAGAGCAATGCGCTCTCTCGATTTAATAAATTTGCTGTTGTAGTGAATTAATAAGCTCCTCGCAGTATTTGGCAGAGATGTAACACCATACAAGTACAAGATGTTTGGTTAAAGCCAGCTTTTGTTTGTTATCAGATAGATAAAAGCATGATTCCTTAGTGGGTAGGCTAATCACGAAGTGCATGGGAGACCAGTGATGTTTTGCTACATGCAAAGTTGTTTATCTAAAACCTATATGGGCACCACTCTGTCTTGGCTGTAGCTGCGTTTACATGGAGCACTTTTGATCCAATCAAATGTCCAATCAGAATAAAAATGCATCATGTAAACACATCAGGTGATCCGATCAAGAGGGGTGGTATAAACCTTTTCAAAGGGAAAAATAACTGTATATTGTTGGGGGAAAAAAGAGAATCAAGGATGATGAGTTGGAAAAAGATATAAAAAGGTTTATTAAAACAGAACAAGTAAATAAAATAAACAGAGTTTTCATTTGCAATTTGAGGACCCGTCCAGAGCTCCGATCAGAACAGAACTCTGGAGGGATTCTGTCGGATGCTGAGATGAGTCCTTTTTAACTTCAGTCCTGGAGACGTCAAGAAGAAGCGTTGATTAGATTGTCCTTACTGAAGTGTGATTTAGTATCAGCCTTGCCAGGCTGATTCCAGCTGACACAGTCCAGATATAAGGAGGACCAGAACATTATGACCTGAGGTCACAATCAGGGACTGAAGTAGCAAGAGCTTATAAGATGTAATGAAATTTCCACAACAATATACACTCATTCTGATTGTTTCTGTAGTGTCTACACATGCTTGCTCCCCTGGGGGTTTGGTGATGTACTGAGTTTCAGGGAAGACTTGAAAAATGGTGGCAACAAAACGGAAATGTCTTGTGGCAGATGCAACGTTTTTGTTTGAAACTGAAGTTAAGGATTATTGAGCATGTCAATGGTCAAAAGATTTTATTTTTATTTTTTTTGAAACTTCATTTTCTGAATTGGTACACATTGGGCATGTCAAAAGCATTAGGATTGTATTAAATCTTCCCATCGTGTTAACATACAACTGATCGGATCACTTAATTTATCATCCATGTAAGCATGACTGCTGGAATCTCTCATCATATTGATTTCAATTGAACAGATTAAATATTTGTCCGTGTAAACATAGCGAGTGTCACGCTCTTTCTTCAGGAGCTTGTTTGAACTCGGTCCCAACTTTAATGTGGCATGACACTGAGCCCAAACACACTTGTACAACACAAAAAGTGGTATCCTTTTGCCTAAGAAAAATTTTGCTGAAGTTTATTCTCTTTGTCAGGACACCTAGACGGTCACCAAGCCCCAGAAGATCGCCCAAACGGTCAAGGAGCAGGAGCCACCACCGCGAGAGAGACCGCCACGGCCCCAGCTTTGATCGTGAGCTGGAGAGGGAGCGTGACCGGCAGAGAAAGGAGAGGGACGGCAGGGACGGCAGGGACCGAGACAGGGAGAGGGGAGACAGAGGGGACAGGGAGAGAAGACGCTCCCGTAGCACAGACAGAAACCAAGACAGACGAGAACGGAAAAGAAGTCGCAGCAGCAGCCGGGACCGTAGGAACGAACGCAGGGAGAAAGAAAGAGATGGAGGCGATGAAAAGAGCAGGAGAAAGGACCGGGATCACCATAAGGATAGAGGCGCTGAGAGGGAAAAGTCCAGGGACAAGAAGAGCAGGGCAGAGACGGACGATCGGAGGCATAAAGATGATAGGGACAGACACAGGGAAGACAGGAAGACAAAGAGGTCGAGCCGGAGTCGAAGCAGAGACAGGAAGCACAGAAGCGGAGGAGAGGAGAAGAGCAGGAAGAGGGAGCGCAGCCACAGCAGAGAGAGGGAAAGGGAGCGAGACGGTGAACAGCGTTCTCACAAACGCAGTCGTAGCAAAGAGAGGAGCCATCATCAGCGAGAGTCCAGTAATGACCACAGTAAACATGGTGACCGCAGAAGGAGTCAGAGCACTGAGTAAACATCAGCAATATTACTTCTCCTCCTGTTTTTCTTCCTTTTTATCTATCCGGCTGTGTGGTCAGTCACTTGTACTGAAGAGAAGGACATCTGGAGTCGTGTTTGGCCAATGTAACGTTGCTTTGTTTGTTTTCCTGCTGTTCTACTTCCTATTAGAGCATTGTTAGTTCTCACTTGAAACCTGTAAAGTGACAAAAATGGCATTTTAATTTTTTTATGGTTCTTGTTTTTTTGCCCCCAAGAAGATATGGGTTTGTACATAATATCTGAAGCCTGTCTACAAACTATTAATGAGCAGAGTTGAACTCAAGCTCAGGTCCACACTGTCAGCATATACCCATGTGATTTATAAAGAATAACCGTTGTTATTTTCAGCCTGCACAAAAGCAATACACTCTCCTTATTTTTAAGATTTGACTGATGTTGCAGTGCATAGTTGGAACGGTTTAAGTTCAGATTTCAGCAAAGATGTGATGCCGCTGAACCAGCGCTGAACAGTTGTGTCTGATCGTGTGTAGACGGTCTAAGAATGTTTTAATCCTCTGAAGGGCAGCCTGTTAAAGGTCATTTTCACCACACACACTTGATCCCTGCTTGTGTTGTGTATGAGTCATTGCTCTGTTGGATTTTGTTTTCTAATAAAACACTTTTACAAATCACACTGTCTTGCTTAAAAAATAGAAATTTTTTTTAAAAGTTTGATTTATTTAGTTGGATGAGTGGATAGATGGATATTTATAGATGAATGTGGAGTTTTTTTTTTGTTTTTGTTTTTTTTAATGTAAGCTGACATGTACGTCTAGATGCATTCTATATATTCACAAAGAGAATATTAATAAGACTGAATCCAAATATTAAGTTTTATTAGAATGTAGTGTGAAAATAATTTTCATATTAAATATACATGTAGAAAAGGCAAAAAGTAAATACTTTGGTCATGTTTATACACGTCCTGATATAGTACTTTAAATTGGATGAAAGCATAATTTACAAAGGTGAATAAAAAAAGAAGTCAGAGGACCCACATAAAAAAGTTACCTCAATCAACAGACAAAAATACATTTCTTTGAAAACATTTACTTGCAACTTGTATCAACAGACCAACATCCACTTACACTAATGTAATGATAAACCAGCAGGAATGTAAATGCTACCCAATTAAATTCCCATGTGTTGTATCTAAAGTTCTTGTCTATGAGTACAGAGTTTGACTTTCAAAAGAACTGTTACGTGTATGACCATCATACTTAAATATGCAGATCTGAAGGTCTGCACTCCTTGATATGTCAGAAATGTTTTTTCCCTCTTCACTGTGGAAACGCTTGGCTTGTTTGCACGCACACAGGTTCGGTCTCTGGTTCAATTGCAGCAGTGTAAACGGCCAACACTGAGAAGCAGTAGGTGGAATTTGGGCTCAGATCAGAGACGATGATGCTTTCTCCGTACACCGTTAGTTCCTGATTCTCTTCGGAGCCGCCCTGCTTCCTGATGACCAGGCTGTAATAGGAAGCATCCTTCACTGGAGACCACTGAAGGAAGAAAACTGTTGGTGTGGCTTGTGTGACGTCCAGGATCGGAGCAGAGAGGCTTCCTGTACATGAAGGTTGGATTAAAAATTGAGAATGCTAGTGATGACACAAACTCTTGTACAGCTGTGACATTGAGCATAACATCACAGCTCCAAGCTCAGGAAAAAAAAAAAAATTTGTACATATCAAAAGAAATAAGTATGAAAGTGACTATTTTATATTGCATTTTACTCTTACACTCACCATCCACTGGCATTTTCTCACTGAGATCTCTCCTCCTGCGTCCTTGTATCACCCCTAGAGAAAAAAGGTTTGTATTAGTTTTGTAAAAGTACATATTTTCTACACATATTTTCGGATTGTTTCCTACCATTTGGGACATGTGTAGATTGACTTTCTCCTCCTGCATTGCTGGCTGTGATCACCATATTATTGGCAGGAATATTGGAAAAAGAGCAGGACAGCATCGTAGTGTTGCATAACTGGGCCTTTGGTGTTACGCTGTTGTCATATACAATATATGTGTTTGCAAACACTGAAGCGTTCCATGAAACTGTGGCAAAGGAGCTGTTACCACTGTATGTCACTCCTGATGGTGGGCAAGGGGCTGGGAGGGAATAAAACAGGAATTAATACTTATTACTTATGTTTTATTAAATGCTCTACCTTCTCCTGCCTTGATTTAAAAAAAAAAGAATTGACCATTAAATATATGTTAAGGAACTTTGGTGTGATGTGTTGTTTACCTGTTGTTCCATTGAGGGGCACAGATTTGTCACTTGTGCCCGCAGCATTTCTGCTCTGCAGCGTGGCAGAATAGGATGAACTGCAGGGGAGAGGAATCTCAAAGTACGTAATGTTTGTCCAGTAGGAGGAGAGCTCAAACAGGGCCTGGCTGTCTCCCAGCAGACTCCCGGTTAATGTCAGCAAGTACTCTGTGTCTCCACAGCTGATCTTTGCCCAGCTGAAGCGCATCACCTGAATCTCCATCTCCATCGGCATCAGCTGCATTTCCACAGCATCTGGAGGACAGGGGGCTAAAGGAGAGAGGAGAAAATTGAACGTGCTGATTTATCAAGGAGTAAATGTTGCTAAATTAGAGTTTGATCAGTAAGAAGATGATCTTATACCTCCTCCATCCTGCACAGAGGAACTGAAGGAGCTGTTGCATGTCCCATCTGAGGCCTGGACAGAGAAATTGTAAACCCTCCCGCAGTCAAGACCATCAATAGTGCAGGTGGGATCTGTGCTGTGACAGTAAAGCATCTCTCCATTTCCAGCCTGAGCACAGCCATAATAGTCTTGAGCATTATCGCTGGGCTCCCATGTTAGAATTGCAGACTGGTTTTGACAGTGGAAAGTAACAGAGAGTCCACTTGGCTGGCAAGGACCTGGACATATAAGAAATTCAGATGGTAAAACTCTTAAAGTTCATAACTTTATAGATACTGTATCTTGAGCGTATGTTTGAGAACAAATACCTGTGTTCACTGTCACATTTGGACTGGCTTTACTGGAACAGTTCTCATGACTAGCAGTCACAAATACTGTATACTGCTGATCACAGTGGAGTTCTGACACACTGCAGTTAGTGGAGGTGCTGTTACAAGTATGTTCATGTCCATCTGCAGCCACTGCCACAACATGGTAGTTTTCAGCAACAAGAGAAGGAGTCCAGGACACTAAAGCGCTGTGTTCCTCACAGGAGGCGTTTACCATCACGCCTGTGGGTGGACAGGGCTCTGCGGAGAACAAAAGGAGATTTAGACTTGTGCTTTTCAAGACTTTTCTTTACTTTGATTATCTACATCAGCAGCTCCTGTCACTCTGTTGTGATTCCTGTTTGAAGTCTAGTTCAGCAGACCTCTAAAGTGAATAAGCTACTACAAAAACGTCCTTCTTTTAAAGCAATAAAGAAACAAGAGCAAAAACATGGCATTTACACAGAAAGCGTTTTCTGCGATAACAATATAACATTTTTAGAAAAGACTTTGTGTTTTTTCATCTAGTAAAATTATCAACTTGTAAAATAACAAATTTGTTATAATGATGACTTTTATGTTTGGTACAAGTTCTTTTTTTCTATATTATTGTGCTTGTCATTGTTATTCAGACCATTTAGCACTTATCACTCATGCAAAACAAAAAGTTTCCCAACCTGATTCACTCCAATATTTAATTTCATTTTGCATCATGAAGACTAAATGCAAAATTTCCAGGGGTTTGAAAGAAGTTTGAAAATTGCAGTGTCCTTTTAAATTCTTAAAGTTCAACTACTTTGCACTACAAACCTCGAGCAAAACCTGCAGACGACATTGTACTGGCTGTGGTGCCGATGACAGTAAGTCCAGGCTAAAAATATTCCTGAATATGACACATATCATAATCATCCCTGTCTGAACTGTTTTAATGTATTTTGTAAAACATTTGGGATTGCATTTGTGTCTGAGATCCATACTAAGAATAAACTTGCATTCCCTGCTCGGCCATTGTTTCGCTCTAGTGTCATATTCATCTAATAATGTGAAAAGTGACGTCTATTTTAACTAACTTGTCAACATAGGAAAAAGATGTTCTCAGTGGGTGGTGTGCAGCGCATAACAAATGTACCCATGCTAATTCTGTAGGGAGGACTCCTTAAATCACTGCACTGGTCTGATGATGCAGCTACGATGATGGTGTAACGGAGGCCACATTGTGCTCCGTGGAGGTAGCAGGTGGTACCGGTGTCATTGCATGACAGGAATGTATGGTCACTGGCTTCTGCAGTGGCAGTGTACACGGTGCTTCCCTGGCTTCCCTCCATAAGGTCCCACACAACGAGGATGGAGGAATTATGACATTGTGCAAAGGCGGTGATACCAGAGAGCGAGCAGGGTGCTGAGGGAAGACAGATTCATTTCAGTCTGCAGCATGAATAAATATCTGAGTTCACCCAAATATTGTTTTTCGCTAGTACTGACATACCTGTCTGCAAGGTGATGGCAGCACTTGCATGACTCTCACACTTGCTGTTTTTAGAAGTGACGGTGAAGTTATAAAGAACGCCACAAGCCAGGTCTTCCACCTCACATGTAGTGTTGGTGGATGTGGTGCAGTTGGCTGTGTAGTTCTCTCCACCTACAGCCGACACGATGTAGCTGTCTGCTCCAGGAACAGCATCCCATGATATCCAGGCTGAATTAGTCACACAATCCAGGTTGCCTCTGATCGCCTGAGGTTGGCATGGAGCTGGGAAGGGAAACTAGAGTTGAATATGCGACTAGATGGAGGGATTTGTTAAAAGGTGGATTTTTTGAAAAGGTTTTCCTACCTGACTGAATGCTTTGGGAGTGACTATGCTCACTGCGACAGTCGCCCCTCACAGAGGTGACTTGAACAGTAAATGTTTCTCCACATGTCATGTTGCTGACGGAGCATGCAGTGGCTGTGGTGTTACATAATTCTCTTGTTCCTCCGTTCTCAGTAATTGAAGAAACCAAAAAGTGGTCTGCATCTCTGACAGCATCCCAAGAAATGTCTAAGTCATTTGATGAACAGCTGATCTGGGTGCTCACATTCTGGGGTGGGCAGGGGCCTGAGAACACCAATACAATTGGACTGGTCAGCTGGAATTTTTTTAACTGCAACTATCTGGCATTGTATTGACTGGTGTTGATATGTCTTACCTGAGTTGAATACCAGAGCTTGACTGGGGACACTAGAGCAGCTGTCATCCATAGCCACAACCTGAACAGTGTAGCTGTTGCCACATGTGAGGCTGCTGAGGCTGCAACTGAGATCAGAGGTCTGGCAGCTGTCGTTGCTATGACTACTGAGGGCTCTCACTGTGTACTGTAATGCACCCTGACTGGCAGACCAGGACACAACAGCAGAATTGTTTCCACAGTCCATGACCACTGCAACATTAGTGGGTACACATGGTACTGCAGATAAAATACAGAAAACACAGGATTAGCCACTACTCTACATACTGTGGTGGATAAAATCTTCACCAATTGGATTCAATGTTGATTCTTGTATTTTTCAATAAAGAAACAGTGTAATGACTTTATTAAGAGTGTGCTCAAAAGTAATAAATTATATAAATAGAATCCCAAATCATAATCATAATCAGGAATCCCAAAACATTGTAGGTTTTACATCCTTTGCCTTTGAATGTATCTCATACTTATGTGATTATTTCTGTGGTTTCAATAAACAACACGTGATTGTTTGTGCCTTCTTGTCCAAAGTTGTGCATTAAGATGCATTTCCATCAAGTGTGCCAACATTTTTCAGAAAATAATGAACAAAATAATAAATGTGTCATTTAGGCCTTATTCAACCTGATCATGTCCTTTGGTACTCACCGGATTGCAAACTTGTGGTTTGACTGGAGGTGATGTTACACTGCTGGTTGGAAGCTGTGACTGAAACAGAGAAGTTATGCCCACACGCCAGTGCAGGAACACTGCATGCATTTGTTTCTGACATGCATACTTCTGCGATGCCAGTGTCTGCCTGCATGGTGGCAGTGTAGTAGTCTGAGCCGTTGCTAGGCTGCCAGGTTACCGTGACAATGCTAGAGAGACAATCCTGCATGGCAGAAATTCCCATAGGTGTGCACGGCCCTGCGGAGAAGACAATCAAGTTAATTTAAAACTGTTTTAACTATCGTTTTGCCTCTATAATTTGTATTTAACCGGTACGTACAGGTCTGCACGGAGGCTGATGCACTGGAGTTGCCAGGACAGTGCTGGCTTTGAGGTTTGATTGTGAGGCTGTAGTTTTGTCCACAAGTTAATTCAGAGAAGTAAGCTGCGGTGGTGTTAGAGCTGAGACTAACTGATTCACCTCTTCTTTCAGCTGATACCACATACAGGGTTGTCCCATTGCTGGCATCCCAGCTCAGAGAGACAACTTTCATATCACAGTTCACAGCGGTTGCTAAATTCTGGGGAACGCAGGGAACTGAAAGGAAGCAAAGATGTTGGATATGATACAACAAAGATGATGCATTTCTTGATTTAAAACCAAGTCTGTTGGAACCTTTCTGAAATAATTCAAAAACAACAACATCTTCATAACATACCCATATGTATGATGGAGCTGTTACTCGGGAGGCTGGTGCAGTTGTCAGCCTTTGCTTTTACTACAACAGTGTACTCCTCCCCACAGTGCAGGTCGTTCCAGGTGCAGGAGGTGGTGTTGGTGAGACACTGGTGAGTGTGGCCATCATGGCCTGTAGCTATAGCAACATATGATTCAGCACCATCACTGGGCCCCCAGCTGACAGAACCCATGTTCAACTCACACTGCACATAGGTCGCCAGATCCCATGGAACACATGGGCCTGTGAAGAGATGACGGTTACAAAGAAAATTCAGGTAAAACAAACACATGAAGTTCAGATAATGTTCATGTTATGTAAAATACAAGTAGCATACCCGTTTGAACAAAGGCCGGACTGCTGGGGATGCTGTCACATTCACTGCCTTGTCCTTGTACAGTGATATTATAGTGCTGTCCACACGGTAAAGCGGCTGATAGAAGGGTTTGTGTTGTGTTGAGGGTCTCCACGTATCCAAGGTTTCCTGTGGCTGTAACTAAGTAGTTCACAACACCTCCTGCCTGGTGCCATGAGATCTGGACCGTCTCACTCTCACAGAGTCCCTCGGCAGAAACAATCACAGGCTGGCAAGGCTCTAAGAAGAGGAGAAAGAGAAGAGACAACAGACGAGATGAGTACCAGTCCGACTGTAAGAAACCAGGCAAATAGCTTAAAGTAGCTGTGGCTGTCCTTCTGCTATGTAGTTACGTAAACAACAACAATAGAATCAATAGAAGGTTTTTTGTAGGCACCTGTTTGGACGAACACAGTGCTACTGGCCTGGCTCCAGCAGCCTTGAACGTATGCTTTGACTGTAAAGTTATAAGTTTCTCCACAGTCCAGACTGAGGAATTGACAAGTAGAGCCTGTAGAGTTACACTTCTTCACATCTCCACCAGATGCTTTGGTTGCACTCGCTGTGTACATTTCAACCTCTGATTTTCCCTCCCAGGAAAGGTCTGCGGTGCTGGAGCCACACAGCAGGTTGACAGCCACATGCTGAGGAGGGCAAGGTCCTGAAAAAAAGTGTGGAAAAACTTAAGTTTAACTTGTGGACAAACAGCTACCATACGTTGGGGATAAACCGCGAAGACTCACGTGTTGTAAGGTTGGCGTGTGTCGGTGCTGTAAGGCTGCATTGCTCATTGCTGACAGTGAGGCTGAGATTGTAGGTCTCCCCACAGCTTAAACCTGTCACATTACAGCTGTTGTGCTGAGTTGTACAAAGAGTTTGAAGACTTCCACCAACATCAGCCACCACTGAAACATTTCCTGTGCCATAAGTAGAGTTCCAGGACACCAGAGCTGCACCGTCAGACTCACAGCTGATTTCTACCTTTACCTCTGAGGGCAGGCATGGAGCTGAGGAGAAGTAAACAAATTAGCACAAATGACCTAATTTACCACAAGACATGATAAAGTCGCATAAATTCATAGTATGTACCTGATGTGAGAGAGACCACGGAGCTGTCTGAGCTGTTGTACTGCTGTCCAAGTGCCTTGACCCAAACACTGTACACTGTCCCACACATCAGCTCTGAGATGGTACAGAAGGTATCTGCGTTTGTGCTACCACAGGAGGTGAAGTGGCCATTTTGGTTTTCAAAATAGGCAACGTAACCCACAGCGAGGTCACTCTGCTCCCAGGACACAGTTGAAGTCAGTTGTCCACATGCCATACTGGCTTGAACATTTGTAGGTGGGCAGGGTTCTGATTGAAAAAGGGAAACATTTGGACACATTAAAAAATGAAGGACAGAAACGAATAAAGATAAAGCTGGACACAAGACCTTATGGCCGTTTATTTAATGTGTAAAAATACCTGTCATGAGCTGGTAGGGTGCAGAGGTCACGGTGTTGTTGCAGGCCAGGTTTTGGGTCATCACAGTGATGTTGTAGATCTGACTGCACTGCAGGCCGGTCAGGGAGCAGCGAGTGTTGCTGCTGTTGCAGGCGGCTGTCAGGCCCTGCTCCGTCACAGCCAAGACAGAATATGAGCTGGCACCTTTTGTTGCATCCCACATCACCTGGGCATTGCTCACATTGTAGTGGACAGAGACACTTGCAGGAGCACATGGTTCTGAATGGAAAAGAGGGAAACTTACACTATAACAACACTGAAAATGGATCGGTGATATTCTTCAAAAGCACAAGTGTAAACACGTCGATTTTGCTGTACCTGTGGTGAGATATCCTGTCATTTGAGCAGTGCGGTTGCATGTCTCTCCAACAGCCTTCACAGTGACATTGTATTCCTCTCCACACAGCAGGGAGCCCAGCTGGCAGTTAGTGTGGTTGGTGCTGCAGCTGGTGGTTTGTCCTGATAAAGCTGTAAGGACGGTGATGTAGAACGTGGCTCCAACACTCGGTTGCCAGGAAATGATAGCAGAATGGGCCTCACAGTCCATAATGGCCTCGATGCTGCTGGGCTGACAAGGCCCTGTAGGATTATGAAGAATTTCAAGGTAAGTATAATTGTAGCAAATATATTTAAAGGCATATTATGCTGAAAAAAAAAGACTGCTTGATAACTGATAAGTGTAATTTTGACACAATATTAAGTGGATATGAATGATTCAATATCAAGTTATTTATTCATTTATTTTTCTGATAACTAGTGACTATATAATGGTCTCTTCTCCAATATTTAGGGCAATGGTGACTATTCGATTTTAAATTGTCTCCTGAATTATTGAGCAAGTTTGTGGGCTCAAAATATATACTTATTTGCCTCATTTAGGCAAAACTGTAAATCTTAGCAAAAGTGTTTACAATGTATTTGGTATTTTTTCTATCATAGGGCTTCAGTTTTACATAGTAAGTCAGTTTAATCTCCATTATTAATGAGGTTAAATGCTGCAGTTATCACTACAGGGTTCTTATAAGTAGTCTTGTGTTGTTTCTCTTTACCTGTTATCAGGGAGACCACGGAGCTGTCTGAGCTGTTGTACTGCTGCCCAAGAGCCTTGACCCAAACACTGTACACTGTGCCACACATCAGTCCTGAGATTACGCAGCTTGTATCAGTGTCTGTGCCAACACAGGAGGCAGAGTGGCCACTTTGGTTGTCAAAATAGGCAACATAACCCACAGCGAGGTCACTCTGCTGCCAGGACACATTCCCAGTATTCTGTTCACATGTCATAGTGGCCTGAATATTTGTGGGTGGGCAGGGTTCTGAGTGAAGAGGAGAGACACATGTAAACTTTTTGTTTAAAAAAAAAAAAAAAAAAAAAAAAAAAAAAATTCCCCCCCTTTACGCCCCTCCCCTCCTGCTCTAGTAAAAAACCTTTCAGGAGGTAGGAAGTTTCAGGGGTGAAACTGTCGAAGGCCT
>JBBBVU010000008.1:12351507-12368117 GCA_037177055.1 Atherinosoma microstoma
AAAATGTCATCACTGTACGCACATCCCCTACTGATCTAGTAACAAACCTGTCATGAGGTAGGAAGTTTCAGAGATGACACTGTCGCAGGCCTGGTTTTCTGCCATAACACTGACATTGTACATCTGACTGCACTGGAGGCCATTCAGGAAGCAGTTGGTGTTACTGGTGTTACAGGTGACTCTCGGGCCTTGGTCTGTTACAGCCTGAACAGAGTATGAGCTGGCGCCCGCTGCTGCGCTCCACAGCACCCAGCCATTGCTCACATTATAGTGAGCAGAGACATTCACAGGAACGCAGGGCTCTGGGGAGGACCAAGGATGATTAGCGTTGTTCATGTAAAGAGGACTTCTTCTTGTAAGGGTAACAAGTTGGTTTTTACCTGTAGTGAGCGTAGCAGGAGAACTGGCAGGACCAGGACAGCCGGTGTGGATCGCCTCCACAACAACAGAGTATTCCTGCCCACAACCCAGGTTGTCAAGGTAACAGGATGTGCCCATGTCACTGCAGGAGGAGTTGTGTCCATCGGAGGAGGTTGCCTGGACACTGTAAGCTGTAGCTACAGCTGCAGCTGCAGCAGCGTTACTCCAGCTGACCAGAGCCTTGTGAGTAGTACAGTTCTGTTCAGCTGACACAGCAGTTGGAGGACATGGTGCTAAAAGAGAAGAAGTCCAATTTAGAGGATGGAAAGAAGGAAGGCAATTAAAACATTCAAAAGTCAGAAATATATTATTTTCCAGTCCAAAGTTACTGGGATTTGCTTAACTATCCCTATAAAAAAGGAAATGAGTCCCTCTCCTAAAGCAGTTTTTTTTAGGAAATATTTGTCAAAGTGAACTCCGTTGCTTTACCTGTGAGCTTCTCCTGAGTGCTCATTTCGCTCATGCACACATTAGTGTGTCCCATCACAGTGAAAGTGTAGAGCTGACCACAGCTCAAGTCCAGGAAGGAGCAGCTGCTCTCCGTGGAGTCACAGGTGGCGTTCACACCTGAGTCACAAGTGGCTTTAACAGTGTAGTTCTGAGCAGATCCGCTGTGCTGCCACTTCACCGTCATGCTGTTGGCGCTGCAGTTCTCCTCAACAGTGGTGTTCTCAGGTCTGCAAGGAGCTACAAAGTGTGACAAAAGCTTTCGTTTAGTAACAATCCTTCAGCGTACATTATTTTATTGAAAGTGGAAGAGCTTCCCCTCACCAGACTGAATCTTGTAGTCGGAGCCAGCGATGATTTGGCAGTGAATGGACGAGGAGGTGACGGCCACCTCGTAGACCTCGCCACACCTCAGGTCATGGATGGAGCAATAGTTTGATGTTGTGTTACAGGAGGCTCTGTGTCCGTCTGTGCTGATGGCCCAGGCAGTGTAGTCATCTGAGCCTGAGGTCTGAGTCCAGTTCACTTTCATCACGTTGGTGTCGCACTCTAACTCAGCCACAACGTCATCTGGCAGGCATGGAGCTATGGCAGAGAGTTTTTGATTAAAACAAATAAACAGCTAAATGAAATCTAAAGAAAGACTGATGCTGTGTAGAAGCACTAAAAGTCACCACTACTTCATGCCTTAGTGTTTTGGTCTCTATAGTAAACAGTATACACCAGTATCTATTGCAGTGAAACTTACCAGAGTCAAAGTGAATGTCAGTGTGTTTGCTGCTGTTGCAGCTTTCTGTGGAGGCGACCAGTGTTGCAGAGTATGGGCGGCCACACTGAAGTTTCACAGCACAGGAGGTGTCATTGGAGGAGCAGGATGCCACGTGGCCGTGCTCTCCTGTCACCTCCACGGTGTAGAAACCTGCTCCGCTGCTTTCAGCCCAGGAGAAGTTCCCGTTGTTCGTCCCACAGTCAACACGAGCGGTTAAGTTTGTGGGTGGACAAGGAGCTGAAAGTAAAAACCAAATCATATTCAACCTTACTCTTCTGCAGCGGGTGAAACTCTTGTGACTGTTGCTATAGAAACACATCCAAACCTGTAGTTGTTTCCATGGGCGGACTGTAGCTGCTGCTGCAGTTTCCTTCCTGAACTGCAATGCGGAAAGCATATCTTTCTCCACAAAGCAGGTTGGACAAAGTGTGTGAGGTGCTGGAGGTTGTGTACTCTGAAGCAGGGGACGCGTCGCCTATCTTCTCCCATTTTAAACGGTAGGCAGCCCCTGTTACTGGACTCCACGTGAGAGTCAGCATGTTGGTATCACAGCTGACGTTACTGGTCAAGTTTGCCGGGGGACACGGAGCTGCAGTGATACAGGAAGTAAAGAAATTCAAATGTGTCTCACTTCTTTTTTTCAGTATTTAATTAATAAAAAATAAAAAAACCCCAAAAAAACCTAAACTCTGCTCACTCCAGTTTCCTCTCACCTGCTCTCAGCTGAACTGCTGAGCTCGGCTCACTCCAGCATTCCCCGTCCACAGTTACGACTGTGACATCATAGGTTTCCCCACAGTGGAGGTCAGTAAAATTGCATGAGTTTGTATAGTTAGGACTACAAGTATGTGTGTGTCCATCATTTGCGGTTGCCGTTGCTAAATACATTTCAGCCCCAGTAACATGAGACCAGGAGACGGTGCTGTCACCACAAGCTGGAGACACAGTGACACTACTGGGAGCACAAAGACCTGAGAAGAGGAGAAGAAAAGTATTTAGTGCCGTCCCTTATAAGCGACGATGTAGGCGGAACATGAATGTTTAACTTCAAGTTTTTCTGCACCTGCTCTAAAGCTGTAAGCTGCACTGGGGGTTCCCATGCATGTCTGGGAGTGCGGTGTGACTGTGACGCTGTAGGTTTCACCACAGTGGACATTAGGGACCTCACAGCTGGTAGAGTTGGTGTGACAGTGGTGGGTGTGTCCATCAAGGCCCGTCACTGTAACGTTGTATCTAGTTGCACTGGGACTTCCCACCCACATCACCACGGCGGAATGATTGGAGCATTGCAAAGTGGCAGTGACGTTCTCCGGGGCACATGGGACTTAGGAGAAGAAGGAAAAAAGGAACAAACAGATGGGTGACGATGTAAACCCCCCCCTGATAATACCGATACCACAGCCTTTTTCCTTCACAAAAGTTGTACAGAGATCAGAAAAATCGTGAAATGGCTGGTTCTGTCCAAAGATGATCAAATTGACTTCCCAGCACCTCTAACTGAAATCAAACATGTCCTGACAGGCTTGTTTGAACCATAGAGGCTTACTGTGGTTTTAAGAAAGGTAAACCATCTTGTTTTTTTACCTGTTTGAAGGGATTCACTGGCACTTAGGGTGCTGTTGCACTCCTCCCCTTGAGCTTGGACATCCACATCTAAATCCATGCCACAGGGAAGATTTTCCAACACACAACTGGTATCTGTTGTGTGGCAGCTGACTTGAAACCCTTCTCCTGCTACCTGAGCAAGGAAACTGATGCGTCCCACAGGGTCTGACCAGCTAAGTAAAGCCGAGTTGTTGCTGCAGATATACTGTTTAGATATGATAGCTGGAGAACAAGGAGCTGAAAACAAGATAGAGGATATAGTATTTATATTTGCTAGGCTGAGGAGGTAAAGTGAAGTAGAGCCACATGCTTGGCATCACAAAGACACCCACCTGTGGTTATGTTAGTGACTGGTCCGGGTCCACTGTCACACTGGCTCCCATGAGCAGTGATAGTGGCCACGTAGGTCTCACTACACAGAAGATCTGTCAAGGTGCATGAAGCCATGACTGTGCTGCATGAAACACTGTGCCCATTTGCAGCTGTTGCATTAACTGCATAACCTGTGGCATCAGCCATAGCTGTCCAGGACAGCAGAGAGGAACTGTTGGCACAGATCTGAGTGCTACTTTGGATAGAAGGAGAGCATGGAGCTGATTGGGAGGCAGAAAAGAAGAAGAAGAATGAGTGGTGTTTCAGATAAGTGTTGGTTGTTTGCTCTTTTTGTCCAGTTTTCTCTGACTTCTACCTGTCTTTAGGACTTCTCTGGTGGCTCCAGTGCTGTTACAAGTGGCATCCTCAGCTATTACTGTCAAGTTGTAAACTTTTCCACATTGGAGCTGCTGCAGCTGACAGGAAGTGGTGTTGCTCCTACAGGAAGTGTAACGATTAGCTCCATCCTCCTGAGCAAGCACGGTGTAAGCCACAGCTCCAGCAGCTTCAACCCACATCACCATGGCTGTGTCTGTGCCACACTGGAGGATGCTGGTCACATTTACTGGGTCACATGGTCCTGGATGAACAGTCAGATTGAAGTCAGCTTCCAGATTATACAACTTAAGTGAGGAAAATGAGTTTAAGATCGATAAAAATGCAAAGCAGATTATGTAAACATCACCTGTCCTTATAATAGTTTGAAAGGGAGCGCTGGTGCAGAGGCTATCCTGGGATGTTACTGTGACGTTGTACTGACTAGCGCACTGCAGGCCGGAGAATGAGCACGTGAGATTTGAGGAGGAACAAGTTTTAGAAAAGCCATCGAGGCCCGTCACCGTTGCTGTGTAGGAAGAGGCACCAGGAGAAGCATCCCAGGAGGCCAAGAGAGAGTTTGTGCCACAGTCTGTCACTGCTGTTAAGCTCTGAAGGGAGCATGGTGCTAGGGAGAGATATCACAACATAGGGACTCAATAACATGACAAACAGTTCATGGTAACCATCATACAGTATTTCTACAATAAACAGTCTCCTTACCTGTGTGTATAGTCTGTGAGGGGCTATATGGCCCGCTGCAAGTGCCAGAGGAGGCTTTAACAGAGACATTATAAGTATGTCCACACTGAAGGCCACTGAGAACACAGCTGGCATTGCTAGTATGGCAGCTGACTGGACTAATATTGCCATCCAGTGGCATAGCAGCAACACTGTAGGTGAGGGGCAGAGCAGAAGATATCCAGCTGACCAGTAAGTCATTGGTGGCACACAGCAAGTCTGTAGTGACGTTTCCTGGAGCGCACGGTACTAACAGAGACACAACATTGTGGAGATGAGACATAAAAAAACATTTATCTGTCAACACTAGTTGTTTTTTTCTGAAATAAAGAGTGCTGCACTGTTTCATGCATGTATGTTGAGACTTAGCGAGGACTTTTTGCTCTCTATTTCACACACGTTTATGTGACACTTCTTGCTGTAATGTCACATGAATGAGTTTTAGAAATGCTAAAGTTTTGTTTTTTCAGTTTTTTTTCCATTCGTAGGCACTAACGGGTGGACTATTCATATCGTTATTTGAGTTAAACTACTAATATCACACTATTAAAGTTCTGCACTGAAAATATATACAAGTTCTTAACATGTTTTGGGTGCAAAAAACCTTCATTCACAAAGTAACAGCATCTAAACAAGTAAAAAAGAACTGAATTCCTCTCTGAAATGCTATGGAGTAGAAGTAGGAAAACAGGATGAAAAGAAAAGACTAAAATAAAGTCAAAACAACTATTTTAGTAAATGTATTTAGCTATATTCCATCACTGGCCAGACTCAATGTTGTCCCTGTTTCTGTATGAGAGAAGAAGCCAGTGCCTCGAAAAAATGAAGAATTCCTTTAATACTCTAGATTTAATCAATTTTTGTGTGATTAGCATGCTTGTTGTACCACTACTTTTTGGGCTGATCATTTTTCTTTTGTAAAGAAGTCTCCTTTCCAAAGACTTCATGAATAGTGATGAAATAGTGCATAAAAGGCCTGTGTGTCATTCTTGAAGAAGTATTTTGGGGAATGATACAAAAATATAAGAGGTATGAATGCAGATCTAAAATCAGATACAACTTTCGTTAGGACAGTGAAAGACCTCTCCTTCTCAGTACCTTGGTCTTGTATGAAGGGGTCACTGTTGCTAACGCAGGTGCCATCGGTGGCAGACACCACAACGTCATACGCTTTGCCGCACACCAAGTTATTCAGAGTGCAGTTGGAGGTGGAGCTGCTGCAGGTGAGGCTATGATTGTTGCCGGTGGCTTTCACTTCATAGTTCACTGCGTTCACACTGGGACTCCAAAACACCTGAGCTGCGCCGGCACTGCAGATCACCTGGCTGGTCACATTAGAGGGGGGACATGGCTCTGGAAGAGGGTCAGAAACATATTTCAGCTCAGTCTTTTTAACAGTAATCTTCTAATTACTAACATCAGTGGTGTTGATCAGCATTGTTTTACCTGTATTCAGAGAAAAAGGGTTGCTTGGTTGGCCTGTGCAGCTTTCATCAGCTCCTGAGACACTGATGGTGTAAACTTCCCCACACTGCAGGCCAGGAAAGCTGCACAACGTTTCATTGGTTGTGCATTCAGCCCTGTGACCACCGCTGCCCACAGCCACAGCAGTGTAGAGTTTGGCATTGGTACTGGCAGCCCATGACACAGGAACAGGATCAGGAGCACACGAGTACTCGGCTGTGACGTTAGTGGGAGGACACGGAACTGAGGGAAAACACAAATGAAACAGATGTGAAGATGCATTCAACAAACTTCCACTGTTTTTCTGCAGCCGTGCTTGTGTGGTTCTTACATGTCTGTACCGTGACCTCTGAACTCGGCAGACTGCGGCACGTCCCACTGACAGAGAAAACAGTCAATGTGTAGGAGCTTCCACACAGCAACTCTCCGATGATGCACTGAGTCTCTGTAGAGTTACAATATAGAGGTTGGCCCATCCCTCTGGAGATGATGGTGGTATAGTTCTCTGAAGGAGCTGAAATGTTCCAGGTGACTGTAACCTCATCGGTACCACAGCTCACACTGGCACTCACATCCTCAGGACTACACGGCCCTGAGACAAAAAGATAGAAGACATTTTATGTAATACATAACTGACTTTGTCCATGTATGTATGATTATGCATTAAACTTTGCTGATCAATCGTTTTCACTTTGATTTCTACTTATTGCTTTTTGCAAGGTCTTTTTCCTGGTTGATGCTTTTGAGAAAAAAACTGGACATGAATTGTCCAACGAGTTTAAAAAAACACCCAGTTAATCAAAAGCTCTATTACCTGACTCCAGGCTAACAGGTGTTGAGGTGGATGGACATTTTCCATTGCTGTAGCTGACAGTGACATTGTATTTCTTTGCGCAAGGTAGCAGAGATATCTGACAGTTGTTGACTGTATTGCTGGTGCAGTTGAGCTGAGCTCCGCTCTCATCCTCTATCGTTGCAGTGTAGACGCCTGCTGTCTGATGGTTCTGCCAGATCACCAGAACATGTTGGGCATCACAGTCTCTGAATGCCTCAACGTTGGTGGGAGGGCAAGGTGCTATGGAAGAGGCAGAGGATTCATTTGTAAAGGGAAATTTGGCAAATGAATAATCCAATTTAACCTCCTCTTTTCCTCTGAAACCCCATCACCTACCGGTCATAAAAGCGGTCATCTGACTTTTAGTACTGTTGCACATGAGATTGGAGCCAATAACATTAGCACTGTAATTCTGTCCACACGTCAAGCCTTCAACCAAGCAGCTGGTGCCCAGGGAATTGCATTTAAATGAGTTTCCATTAGTATCTGTAACAGTGGCAATGTAGAATATAGCTCCATGGCTTGCCACCCAGGTGATTCTTGCAGAATCTTGGCTACACTCCTCTGTTGCTGAGACGTTAGTGGGCGTGCAGGGAACTGCAAAGAGAGAAGAAAACTTTGTGTGTCAAAATAGGAGTCTGATATCTGCTACCTATTCCAGCATTGTGATATCACAGAGCTCCCAGTACATACCAGTCTGACCAGATTGTCCCAGAACCCTGTCAGTGGAGCAGTTGTCATTGGACGCAACGATCCACACGCTGAGATGTTCACCACATTGCACACCCGTAATTGCACAGCTATTGCTTGAGGAGGAACAATTGTAGGTTTCCCCGCGGTTCCCCTGAGCTTCGACGGTGTACGAAAGAGCTCCTGCAGAAGAGTCCCAGGTTGTGATGAGCCTGTCCGACTGACAATCAGCTGCTGTCTGTATGTTTGTTGGTAGGCAAGGAGCTGGAGGAACATAACAGATCGTTGATTCCTCATAACAGCTTAAAAGCAACAGTTCAAATGGTTTTTATGCTTCTTAGTGAGCAAATGAAATGAATTCTACTCACAGGTCCGGACAAACTCGGGTTCAGAGACTTTGCTGTTGCACTCCGAGCTCACTGCATACACTCTGTAGGTGTAGAACTGACCGCAGCCAGTGTTAGTAAAGTAACACGTGCTGTCTGTTGTCCTGCACTCTGTCACGGTGCCTGTGTTGTCCACAGCCGTGGCTACATAGTGGATGGTGTTGTTGGTGGGCTGCCAGCTGAAGAGGATCACGTTGGAAGTGCAGTCATGTGAAGTTTGAGGGTAAGCTGGAGCACAAGGGACTGTAGGAGATGAGAAGGAAAAATAAACATTAAGGCACAATCACTGGGGAAGGCATGTGATAGAATGTTTTGACTTGTTTCTTGTTGAATGTATTAAATTCATGACTTCATCGGGGCATAAAAGACTTTGTTCTGGGTGTGTATGCATGCTATGAGATCAATTCCCCTGGTAGGCCTGCTTCACCTTTTTACATTTCATACTGATACTGTAGTTAACCTTTGAGATAACTCCCTGTCTTCAAAAGACTGTATAGATTGACTGGTGTCGGATGGCAGTTGTTGTTTTTGCCAATCAGAGGGTGTGCTATGGAGCTCAGCAAAGCACACCATGGGAGGAACCTAAACAGCTTCCCATGGGGGACATTTATGGTTAGGTTTGTGTGAGATGAAAAATGAGAAGATATATGCTTATATATAGACAGACGGTGAGCCTCAAACAATACAAGCAGTAAAAAGGGAAAGGCAATTCGATTCAATCATGAGCTTCTACCCTCACCTGTCTCAAACAAGGTGGAGGTGTTGGAAGTGCTCTCACAGTCATCAGAGATAACTGTGACGTGGACCTGGTACTTTTCACCACATTTGAGCATGGTGATCTGGCAGCTGGTGGAGTCTGATGTACAGTTTAGGGAGGCACCGGTGCCATCGACAGCTGCGGCTCTGTACAAGTTGGCTCCAAACACTGAATCCCAAGTAACTGTGACCATGCCATTAGAGCAGCTATAGTCCACAGAGATTGATGTTACTGCATTAATAGCTGAGGAGAAAGAAAAGTGAAAAGACATTATATTATTCAACACAATTGTCCAGAATGAGTGAACAAATCTCATGACATTATTAACTTGATTTATCAGTATAATACAGTAGGCCATTTTCTGAAAGAGCTCATAAATTTGATTGTGAATTATTGACATATTTTACAGGTAAACCACAAATAAGTTAAATGAATTTTCATATAATCTGAGGATGTGATAGGTGCAGAAGTGCCCTGCTGTATATAAATGCTGTACAAGCTATTTCATTGTTGTAGTTTTACAACAATTGTCTTATCCTATAAAGGTCAAACTGTGAGTTTGACTAAACAGTCATAAGATTAACACTCAAACATGCAAAACTTTAGTATGTTGTATAAACTGCTGCAAATATCTTCATATGTAACTTACTGTCTGTGTAACTTATGGTAGCTACTGTTCACTATTAATGTTAGCAGGAGTGGAAGAACATCCAAATCCATTACTTTCATTCAAAGTACTCTATTTTGAATAAAAGTCTCTCAATTTGTTTTAATCACAAAATACATTGAAATTACAAGAAAATAAACATGCTAGTGCTAATTGATCAGTGCGATATATCAATCAGCTATTTCTAAGATCTTATAATTCATTTGAAAAAACGAGTCCAAACAAGTAATGGTAACTATCACTACAGATTAATCTACATATAATGTCTTATATTCAACTAGTAAGTATTTTGTTTAAGAATTTTCATATGTGCTCTGAATAATTATCCAAATAATGTTGAGTACAAAGAAAACCACCCTCTTTCATTTCTATGGTTTCACACATCAAGACATAAAACACAATCAAACCTAAAGATAAAATTAAGATGAAGTAAATTTAACCTCAAATGAACAACACATGCTACTGTATACACACACCACGTTATTATCTTACAAAATCAAAATCAAAAGGAAGAAGCACTGTGTGAAAAACTCTGTACACCCTTACTGCCTCCTAAAGATTTCAGAGAATAATTAGTAGCCAGATACTTAATTGATCATCAGTATGTGTGAGCTCTTATATAAAAGCAGTGTTCAGGTGTGTGTTTACGCAATGCAAAGAAACAAAGACTTCAGCAAAGATCTTCAAAAAGCAACGGTTGCTGCCCAACAATTTTAAAATGACCTTAGAACTGAAACAGGGTTTACTTTCGTTTTCACTTTTTTCTAGTTACCAGTTTTCAGTCAGCTGACAAATAATTGTTTAAGTTGTATTTCATAAATTGTTAAATGATATGATTAGAGGTTAATATGATTAATGATTAATACGTTCCTTGCTTGGTTTATGTGCAAAGATCTTGATTCATAGTGTAACATCTGGCTCTCAGATTAAGTAAAAATACTATATGTAGCCCATATCAGATGTTACTTTCAGTAGTATTTCTAATGCACTGGCTTTTGTATTTATGATCTTTTTTTACATATTAAACCAGTATCTGAGGGGCCATAATCAGTGAGAAGTAAAGTCAAAACCAACAACAAATGATTGATTTAAAATCAATCAGGTGTATTCAAATTATGCTCAGATACTTACTGGAGGTAGTGTATGAAACATTAGCGGTCTCTCCAGGCACCAAGAAGACATTGACTGATGATACTCCCACTGTGTAAGTAGAGCAGGGCTCCAGATTACCAATATTCAAAAGAGTTGCTGTGGTGTTTTTGATGACCGGGGGGTTGTCAGAGTTGTCGTCATCGCTCACAGTCACTTGGTAAATTATGACTTTGTCTACAGGGTCCCACGTCACTCGGGCTGTGTTCTTCCCGGTTGCTTGAAGAGCCACACCAGTTGGTGGCTGCACCACTTCCAGCAGAAAATACAAGTGTTAGCCATTTACAAAACACTGCTTAGCAGAAGACATGTAAAAAAAAAGAAATTAAGAAAACCAGCGCTTTATTGCATGTGCACTTACAAGTCACTATTGTTCTTGTGTTACTTTTGGCGCCTCTTCCTGCACTGTTGGAGGAGTAAATATAACAGCTGTAAGTTGCAGAGGGAGTCAGACCATCCACTTGTCCACTTAGAGTTGTGAAGGTCTGGTTGTAAATCTTTGCAGGAACACTAAACAGCTCCTCCACAAATAAGATGTAGCTGTCCGCTCCAAATACACTGGACCACTCAAACTTTATAGATGTGCTTGAAATAGCTTTGGAGAATGTGATCTGGGATTTGGCAGGAACTGTAGAAATGTAACAGAGGGAAATACTCTTTAACATTATTAAATAAAACAAATCCACTGAGTAATTTAACTGCTATTTCATGTCCTTACCTGTCAAAGCTATTTCAGTAACTGAGCACAAGGGAGAATAAAAAAGCTGAAATGCCTTCAGTGTGATTTGGTACAGACTTCCTGGTCTTAATCCCTGTACCAGCCTCTGAGTGCTGGGGGCTGCTTGCATCAACATCAATGGGGCAACAGTTGTTGAGTTCACAATTCTCAAATCTAAAACATAGACTGAAGTTCCAGGGTGATTACTCCACACCACATTCAGTGTCGATGCTGAAGGAGATGTCACTGACACTATATTACATCCTAGAAATTGAGAGAAGAGATTTGATGCATTCATACAGGAAAAGAGCAACAGGTATTTCATATACGAGTGAGGGTTTCTCTATAAGGAGACCACAAATATAAATGATCAAACACAGTACAAAACTAAAATTATCTTAAAATCTAGTAAATATATGGACATGATGACGTCTTCACCATAACTGGTGCATAAATTAATAGTTACTCCTGTGAGTCTGATGTTATCTGTTATTTCACAGTGTGGTTCAAATTCCATTTTGTGCATTCATTTAGTCCACAAAAATATTAAGAAATGATGTATGGTTGACCACAGAAAAGTAGAGAAAATCAACTTTTTAAAAAATCAACCATTTGTACCTGTATGATCCTACCTTTATGAATGTTTGAGTTTTACCAGCTAAAATGTTAGAAACAAACAAACAATCCAAGTCACCCACCTGAAACCAAAATACCATGATGTATCTAAAAAAAATAAAGAAGAAAAGTTAATTAATCAGAATCCATTCCAAAATTTAAATCTGATCATCTTATTTAAAAATATATAGATACCTGTATGACAGACAGAAGGGCAAACAATGAATAAAAAGTCCACATCTTATCCAGTGTCAGTGTTAATCTTCCACCAAGTTACATCTATCTGTTGCACTCAGCAGCTCATCTGAAATCTTTACAGGCTGAGCGGTGTAGATCAGCATGATGGGAACCAATCAGCAGGTCCCAAATGAGGGCAGGTAGATCCCCCTGGGCTCCCTGTCATCGTGAGTAGGAAACAAAGTAATGTATGGGGCTTGTCAGGAGGAGGTGAGGGTAAATTAAAATCTCCACCCTGTCACATTCAATATGCATTTCCTCCATGTTCCTGGAATATTTGATTTGTTTGTCTCATAACTCTGGACTCTTGAGTCTGTGGTGAAAAAGCATACAAGCCAAGCAACAGAAGCTGTAATTCTAACGCTGTCTTCTAACAGGTGTAGCGTTGCTCTGCTGCAAAGTAATATGATCTCTTAAATATGATATAATGTGACCCGAAGGTGAATTTACCCAACACCCCCTGACACATCCATCCTGGATTGATGTAATTTTTCTTGGAAATGGTTTGTCATTGGACATTATTGTATAAAGTGTCCTGTGGTTATGCCGTGTCATGGTTTGTTGTTCTTGGTTTTCTTTTCCTTCAAACCCTTTCACATTTCACAACACTCATTCTTCCTTTATCGTGCTGTGGTAGAATGACTTGAGTGCTTGTTGTCATTGTTTTATGCAGTGGGCTTCTTTGTAGATAAGACTTGTGTCCCACGTAGCCCATCAGATTAGTATCTGAGGAGTTTGGGGTCCAGATGGACACCTCAGAGACTTTTTCAGAGTTTGTGGAGCCCACTAGGTTCCTGCTAGGGGAGAAGACTATGTTAGGGGTCTGCTGTTGTCATATAGGGCATGTGACTGTGACTGGTCTGAAACAATGTTTAAGGTAGGTGGCAAATGTTAAAGTAACATCCACGTGAAGGTCACATGGATAGTCTTTGTTTAAAGAGACAATTTTTTTGTTTAGTGCTTTGTGAGGTAAATAGCAAATCCAGCTATATAAAGGTTAAGAAAACTAGGTATAGATATTGGAGGAAAGTGGACTGATCCACACACCCAAGAACTCCTGGAAAAAGAAATGTTATTATAAATCTTTTCCAGAAGCTCTGGTGCGTGGACCAATCTACTGTCTTCCTATCTATTGCTTACTTGGACTATTGGACTATTAAATGTTCGGGTTTTCCTTCTGCCTTTGTCTCAGTTAGGCGTTTGCAATCATTTGATTAAATTTCAATCCACTTCAGCTTTATTTGTATTACACCAAAAAGTCATCTCAGGGTGCTTTACGGACATAATCAATTCAAGCAAATTTATTGTGATCTAATCAAAACAAACCACATTAGTCCAGTTTATCTTAACTATATTAATCCAAGTCAATTCATAAAAAATGCCAATACTGGGTAACCAACAGATTGCATCATATGCTGTCTTTGAATCAACCATGCTGAGCATGTACGACGCAGCGGGGGACGACAGCGGAAAGGGATAAAACTCTTTTTACAGGAAGGAAAAACCTCTGGCAGAAACCGGCTCTTTATCATTTGGACGTTGAAAAAAATGTACAACATGCATCTTTGCAGTCAAGTGCTCCTTGAAGCAGAAGACATAAATGGTATCATTTCACATCAAAAATTCAAGTTCAGTGTATAAAAGAATTTATCTAAAATACAGTTTAAGCAATAAAAACCAAAGTCCTTTAAGCAGCTCAAGATTTTAAAAGTTGCATTTTAACTCACATCCAAATAAGAATATTATCAGCATATCTAAACTTTAAATATATTCTTTTTTTTGTTTAAAGAGCATGCATACAGAATAATAGAGCACACCAGTAGACAGTCAAGAAGGTACCTCAGTAAACAATATAATCATATTAAGAGCATGCAGCAGTGACAGCAGTTTCAGGCTGAGACAGGCATAACACCAGCAGCAGTAGGAGAATAATCAACTTAATAGTCCAAATTGCCTCTGAGAAATCCTAAATAAAGTACTGCTATGACAGAAGAGAAGTTAGAGGAGATAAAAAAAATCTATTGACTTCATACCTGGAGAGATCAAAACTATTTCAAGGCAACAGAAACTAATTATGAACTTTATGGAAGAGATAGAAGACTTGAAGAGATAGTAGAAGAAATATTTGGGAAATACATAATGGAGGACAAGTTGTTCTGATGGTAAATACTGATTGTTTTTTTAAAAATAAAATCAACCTTGCCGCTGGGTGTAAAAATTCCACAAAAAATGACTCGAAGATACTTGAAAAAAAGAGTTTCTACTGGGACAGAAACTACTCATAATGAACTGAACACTTTGATAGCAGCAAAAAAATGCATAGCTTCAGGGGTTTCCTGTTCATTACAGCATCACAATCATAAATTGATCATATTCTGCCAAAGCTGTTACATAAACGAATGTGATAGCTTGTTGCGCTTTGCAGTGCTTAACAAAGAGAGCAACGAACAAAAGGTCCAGTCCTCCACCTCCTCCCTGAGCTCCACCTAGTTGCATGTGTTTCCATTGTGAGCTTCTCAATGGTCACGCTCAAATATGTATGGCTGCATGTCTTGTGTCTGCTACATGTGTGGAGACAAACATTAAATACATGCACATTTTACCAATACTGCCAAGTAATTGTGGTTGGTTGTCCAGCCCTGGGATCTCTGGGGGGAAATATGATGAATCTGAATCATTCCAGGCACACGTGTTCACACACGAGCACGTATAAAGAAATACATGCGTTGACACAGAAAAATCATAAACTACATTTTATACTGATTTTAATTTAAATTAAAATTTTGCTTTTTAAAATCCACAGTTTTTATTGGTTTTACTAAAGTTACTTTTGCTCTTGTTATGTGTTTATTTTTGTTGTACAGCACTTTGTACATAGGCAGTTGCTTTTAAATGTGCTCTATGAATAAACTTGGACTTGAAGTTAAAGATCATTTAAAGTGGAAAAATGTTTTTTAAGAATCAAGAAATACAACTGAAATACATGTACCGTATGCTTTTAGCAGAGCATTAACATCACTCTAATCTAGTGTGACTGCTACATGCAGCAGCATTTTTGTTTTTTTAATGGTCAGCAGACAGCAAGCTGGACAGGGATTACATCCTCCTTTCAAGAATCTGTCTGTTACACTGTGTAATATTTGCATTTGGCTAGAGTGGGCAGCAATGACTGGAGGAAAAGGGTATTCCTGTATATTTTCCTGCTTTCATTTTGTGTGGCAGCAGGTGGAGCTGCCTTTTTTAAATGTATTCAATATGTTTGTTCTCTGCTTGCATGGTTTTCAGGTGCTCCTGCTTCTTCCGACAGTCTAAAAAGTTCAAGAAAACGGTGAATCTGTAGGTATGCATGTGATCCGTATTCATGATTGCCTATTTCTGTCAGTGAACTGTGATGCACTTGTATCATGTTTAGCAAGTATAGATGGAGAGAGTAAAATCACTGACATGACAGCATTGATATGTTTAATGTAAAACAGAATTTTCCCAGTCCTGATCCTCGGGATTTGCTTCTGAATATATTCCCTGCCCAGTTTTTTCATCAAGTTCAGCAGAGGCCCTTTCATTTAAATCAGGTGTGTTGAAGCAGGGAAATACTTCAAACATGCTGGGCATTGTACATTGCTTGTACTGAGGCACTGTTACTAAAGGACATTTTCAAGTAGCCTCCAAAGAAACAAATAAACAGAAAATGTCACGACAAAAATAATACAGAGAAGAGACATATGATAATGAGCTCTTAAAGATATATATACTGCATATGTACAAAATGAATTGCAGAAATGATGTGATGCTTTTTAAATTTGAACAAGATGAAAACTAAAAGACCTTCAACCCACACAAGCCAACATTTTATTTGGTTTGTGTGATGTTTCTGTAAACTATGCCGGCTACTTGGTTATGGTGTTCCCTGTGTTCTTTTCTAGCCACTATCTTACACCCTGCTGTTAGGTTTTGGATTGTTTAGGGGCCTCTTTGCGCAGCCTGCACCTGGGATCCTGTGTGGTGTTGTAGATCTGGGCTTCTATTACTCTGGTGCTCAAGGCTTGCTCCTGTGCTGCCATGATTACTACCACTGTGCTGTCCATCAGTCCAGCCCTCTGTAGCCATTAGTAGGACTTGTTCATATCTGCCACTTCAGCTGTCTGTTGGTGAAACATCCCATGCAGGGGCTTTTCCTCCCATAATGGTTTCTCCAGTTCCTTTTTCCCCAGTTTCCAGATATTCATGTTTGTATATTCATGCTGTATCCGTGGAGCTATGATGTTTCATCTTGGATGGTGGCTCTGATGCTCACTAGTCCTCTGCCTCCTCTTTGTGCTTAGTGAATAGCCTCTGGACAATGGACTATTCAATTCAATTCATCTTTATTTGTATAGCGCCAAATCACAACAATGTCATCTCAGGGCGCTTCACAGACAATCAG
>JBBBVU010000008.1:12368857-12382385 GCA_037177055.1 Atherinosoma microstoma
GAGGGCCAAAATATTTCAGCATTTTTATTTTAGATTAAAATTGTACCTTTGTTGCCTGGTGGATGATTCTTCTTTTCATGATATATTAATTTTGATGTCCGTTTTTATGTGTTGTGAATTGGTCTAAGCTGCATTGCTACGTCTGTTTCTTTGTAAATAAATTTTTTCTCTTGTTTGAATCTGTGGTTTCTTGACACACCGTCACTGTTTTACACATGTGGATTATTATGCAGTCGAGACAGACAGGAAATGCAGCAAGAGGGGGATTATGACTTGCAGAAAAGGTCAATTTTTTTCCACCTTTTTCATGGGGTATGGAAACAGTGGTGCAAATTTATATAACTTAATTGATGTTTCATTTAAATGTTCAAAGAAAATGTGTAATTTAATCTTTAACAAGGCAATTAGTTGATGACAACCTGGCGAATGTTGTGTCTCTTGTTAGTCGACTAGATTGTGTAATAAAGCCAAAATAAGCTCGTAGGTCAGTTACACACCTTCACAGCCAGTAAAGATGGGCTCATCAGTTTTTAGTAACCTGTATGTTGATTTATTTAGACCTACTTTATTCATTTTATCTTGTCATTTTGTTTCAGGAATTGTTAGACTAAAGCTAACTAATGTGTCAAAAGCAGTACAGCAAAATCTGTTAAAAGAGGACCCACGAGAAAGAATTTACAGCACACTTGATGGGATGCAGAAAACTTGTGCTTTATTGTTCTCATCTGTCAACTGGGTGAAAACGTATCCAGTGATTGTGAAGTTAACACTGAATCTGTCATCAGCAATATGATCAGATGTATCATCCATAGAACTTGCAATGCATGACTCCAGGCAGAGGATGTCGATACCTGCTGTCCCACTTTAACAGTGACCCCTTTCCACTGTAGGCCAAAAACTAGGAGACATGTCTTACTGCAGCCGTATGGAGGTGTTCTACTTGGAGAGGTCCTAAGATATTTAAGATACGATGACTTTCAATCCATTAGTCAGAATAAAAGGAATGAAGAGGATACATCAAGTTTGATTGTAATGACACGTGGAGTGAATACATTTACAACAAGTACATTTTTTCTAAGGCGGCAAATTGGAAAAAATCTTTCAAATAAACTGAATAAATGCTCTCGGGTATTTTCTCCAAAGCTCTTATTTGACACTGTATTATATGGCTTTGGTTTTTATCAGATTTTCATATTTATATAGTAGTTTTTTCACTTGCAAACATTTAATCATAGATATCCATGAGCAAAATTATTATATATATATTTTTTCTGTGTACATTACATTTTTATCATTTCAACTCATGTGATCACAGTGATCTGTCCTTGTCGCTGTGTTGGTGGTGGATGGTGTTCCCTGGAAGGCAAAAGAGAAATACTAAGATGACCTCACGGAAAAAAACGTTTTGAAATTATTTCTCAAGAAAGCATCGGTGCTTAGTCATGCTGATCCTTTGTTAAATGTTCTACTCTATGAATCAGAACATAGCTGAGTTTACTGACTTGGGGACAATCAAATATACGCTTGCAACTTCTCATCACAAGTTACACAATAACACATCTGTCACGTTCTCGCATCAGATCTCCATCTAGTTGTCCCTGGGTCACGTTCCCCTTCTTCTTTCGTCCGTGTTTTAGCAGCACGTATCCAACCAGTCCCAGAGGTAAAAACGTACAGGGCTCAGCCCCACCTGTACGGTTTTTCCATAAGTTTACTCCTGCTCCCTTTTGTTCCCCTCAGACACAGACTCCTATTGTTCTACTCCTGTACATCCAGTATATGATTGCTTATGATGCCATCACACGATATCCTTCAAGTTGTAGACGCAATTGATGCGCCCCATGATAACAGCTTTTATCCATTTCTTTCACAATCAACAACATAATGTAAAGGAAAGTGTTTTGTTTGTCTCAGGCTGTTACATAATGTGGTTTCTATGGGATCTTCTCACAGTGACAGTTTGTGATCCGGAGGGTGTTAAATAACAATAAACTTACCACGTTTACTTCACAATTCGTCTTCCACCAGAGATTACTTGGAAAAGGAAAAGATGATATTTGAGTACAAATGCAGTTTTCAAAAAGCCTATAACTTAGCTTATTCAATTTCTTACCAAAAGTTCATTTTTTTATCTGGTGAATATGGCACTACATCTGGGAGCTATTAACTTAACTTTGGGTGAATGCTGAGCGACTTTGACATCATGGGAATTTAGCAAACCATATCTACAATAACATTAAGTGAGCTTTAATGGTGCTTGTGCGTGGTTAGGAGCATAAAGATTGATCTAGTCTGTTATCCTAGCTTAGTCATTATGCTAAGCTAGGCTAACATACTGTTAACTGTAACCTCATATTCACTGCACAGCCATAAGAGTAGAAACCTTCCCATCTAATAACTGGTAAAAAAAAAAGGAACATTTAACAAAACTTCCATTGTGATAAAAGATGATACTCACCCATACCAGCATTACTTCCTGGGCAGGGAACTAAGAAGACAATAAAATGAACAAATGCATTTAGATTTTTGTATTATTCCCCACAAATTCAAATGTGACATTAATCATATCAGAGCACACAGATGACCCACCTGAATATGTTCTGGGCTGGCAGAAGGTGACTTTGATCCCATACTGTCCCACTGGAGCCGCCACAACTGTGTAGACGTCCCCACATGTTCCCTCCTGGATATCACAGTACATGCTGCCTGCAGCTGCAATACAAGTGTAGTTGGCTCCTGTCCCATACAGCTCTACTGTGTGATTATGGCCCTGAGGGCCCGATGAACGCCAGTACACCCTGAGTGAGTTGTTAGTCCGGCGATAGAGCTTGACACCTGTGGGACAGCAGGCACCTACGACGATAGAAATAAGTGCAAGTGAATTTATGTACTTTTTCCTTCCTGGATTAATTTGACAATCTACAAGTGTATATTTGTCCTCACTGGATGAGAATCCATGATATTTGCACTCTGACTTGTGTCCTGTGCTGCTGATGGCTTCCAAGTGGACGCTGTAGTTGGTGCCACAGGTGATACATCCCATCAGGCAGTGGGCATCCAGAGTGTGGCATTTGGCGTGTCCGCGTGGGGATGTCAGAGCGGCAACATAGGAGCGAGCACCACTGCCAGGTGACCATGTTACATTGGTCATGGCCTGGGTGACCTGGGTTACGTTCACATACGATGGGCAGCAAGGACCTTTGGGGGAAGAACATAAATCAAAAATCCTAAAATGTGCATTTTAAGTTTTATAAGTGATAACTTTAAAGTAGCTTATGATGACTCTTAGTTACTTGCATAATAAACAGAAGTCTGAAGTCTTAGTCTGAACAGATAAAGCCAAAGAAGAATTTTTCATGTAAGCAGGTATAGTACGGTAATTCATTTTACCCAAGCATAGAAAACAACACTGGAAAATGATGCATAGATATTTGATTTATGACAGCTTGGATAGTAAAACAAGACAAAGTTGATCCGATATAAACAGGTTTACCTAAAAGTAATGGTCCTCCCTTCAGATTTCTTTCTGTAAAAGTTTAAACTGTGTGTTGTTGTTTTTTGCTGTATATATTTGCCTTACCTGTTTCCAAGGATTTGCTGAATCCAGGAAGACTTTTCCCCACTGTTGTGGTAGCCACTGCCGCGACCTCATAGGTTGAGCCGCAGGGTAGCTGTGTGAGCTCACAGGTGTTATTTTTTGTGTGGCATGTGTGTTTGTTGTAGCGTCCAGTGGCAGTGATGGTGTAGTTAGTATTGAGGGAGTTAGGTGTAGTGATGAAGACTTTGTATTTGGAGCTGTTGGTCTGCGTCAGGTTCAGGATCTCTGGAGCACAGGGAGCTACAGCAGAGCAGGCCAGATGAAAAATAGGATATTGCCTCAAAAATACACATAGATGCAGACTGAGAACAGATTTTTTGTAAAACTTTGACTTGAAGTGTGAACCCAGAATTTAAGACTGCATTCTTTCTCTATTTTTGTTACCTGTCTCATGTTCCTGTGGCGTGCATGTGCGGTTACATCCTCGTAACTCGCTGCAAGGTGTCACCGTGATAGAATAACCTGTGTTGCATCTCAGATCTGAGAGGGCACACACTGGTGATGTGTCATTACAGTGGATGACGTCATTAGTCTGTGACGCTGTGGTCTCATACAGCTCGGCTCCTTTGACCGGTGACCATATGACCTCCAGGGTCTCGGTGGAAACCAGCTGTATTGTAACATCCTGTGGACAACAAGGAACTGGGGGTGGGAGGAAAAATACGGATGGGAAAAATGATTAAGATTCATTCATTAAACTTATTGGTGATTTTGACTTTTTTTTTCTATCTTACAGGTAACCATTGTTTTTAACATTTCACTGATCAGAAGATGTAACCACAGACACTATGGCTCAGTTCCATTTGTCCTCAAAAGGTTTACCAGTGAGTCAGTGCTATTGTGAAAGATATGGCACACCTAAACCAAATGCAATATAATTTACACCTGTTCTTTCACCATCATTACATCCTGAAGTATTTCCAGAACAATGACAAGGAAGAGACTTCAGGGAAATTCAGACATCTAAGATTTTACCGCAAGCTGCCAAAAACTTTTTGGGCAATAGACAATGGTGTCAGAAAAAAAGGAGGATTAAAAATCCCTAAAAAAAAAAAAGAAGAGGATAATGAATTTTTCTTTTTCAGTGAATGTGTTATTTAAGAAGTTACAAAATAACTGATGTAGAGCAAACGTGTATTGGGTGTAAGCGTGCGAAGAACTCACTGGTGGTGTAGTTACGGACGTGTGCGTAAAGGCTGGTGCCAGCCTGGTTGTAGGGGAATACGCTTGTCAGGTAGGTGTAGCCACACATGCAGAAAAATGTACAGGTGGTTTCAGTGGTGTTGCACGATGTCTCGGTCCCATCATCCCTCTTTATGAAAGCTACATAGTACTCCACCAGTGGCACTTCCTCCCAGTACACCGAGCAGTTGCTTGCTGTAGGTTCCTCCACCCAGATGTTCTCAGGTGGACACGGGTCTACCAGAGGAAGAAAAAGTACATTGGCAACTTAAGACAAGACTTAAGACAATTTAACAAAAATGCATCACAGTCATTTTTAAGTCCCACTCCACTGGTTCATAACACCCGAACAACTCATCTGTTTGACTAAAAATTGTCAAATGTGAAGGTTTTGCCATTAAAAAAACTTCTATGGCTTTAAATGTTGCATGAGAAATTATTTTCCAACTTCTTCCTCATTAAGTTAGTTGGGATCTGTGTGAATATGCAAATGAGCTCCACCTGCAGCCCAGCCTCTTAACTTTTCCACAAAGTCTCTTCCATCTATGTAAAACTCTTTATGGTAACTCATGTTGCAATAAAATAAAGATCAGGGCCGCTCACTCCCAAATTGAACACCACAATTATGGTGCTTCTGCACATATCTCATGGTTTGCTGGCTGCCGGTGGCATTGCTCCAGCCTTTTTCCCTGGCCACATAAGTTATTAACAGCAAGCGTACCCTTTTATGCTTGGGGTACTTCTCAGATAAATGGCTAAAACATTGTCAGAATAAGTTTAGTGGCAAGCCCACCTGTTTTTTACAAATTTGCAAGGACTTTAGAGAGAGAGCCGTCTCTCACTTTGCCCGAGTCAGCCACATACGGAAGCTCTGGCAGTGTGCCCCTTGAAATGAAGACTGCAAGTTGTTGCCTATTTTGTGGAACAACCTATGACTCTGTCACTCAAATTAGAGGAGCAGCCCTTATTTTATTACTGTTTGATCATTACATTATGATGGCAGCAGTCAGTTTTGGCAAACCACTGTCTTGCGTTGTAACCAAACAGTAGAGGGTTATATCTCCCCAGTTACTTTGAAAGAAAATCCATGAAAAGAAATGGAATTATTTGCTTGCTCAAATGCAGACTCATGTCTTTTTGTGCATTTTGATTGGACCCAGCAGGTCTCCAACAAATGAATCCACTTCTATCATAGTTCAACATCTTTGGTTAAAACTTGAAAGCTTGCAGAATCTGATTTCATGCTAATGCAGTCATAAACAGAACCACTCCACCTTGCTTGTGCTAGCTTCTTTTATAAATTGCTAGAGCCCCTCTCAGAAGGGTGCTCTGCAGAAAACTCCTCAGCCAAAGAGTGCTATGGCTGAGGTTTTGGACTGAGATTTGGATTTTAAAGTTAGAATTTAAACAAATGTATATGAGAAACTTGCAGATGACTATAGTTGTGTGATGAACCCACATGTGATGTATTCAGCTGGTTTTGAGGGGCTGCTGGGTCCAGCCTCGTTGTAGGCTGTGACAGACACCGTGTGGTTCTGGCCACACTCTGCAGGTATGATGTAACAGTAACTATTTTCAGTGGAACAATTCTGTCCATTAGAAGTCCAGGCCATGTAGGTCTTAGCACCCTGCACTGACACCCAGTAGACGGCAATCCCAAGAGAGCGACCCTGAGTCACCTGGACATGCGTCAAATCTGGGCTTGGAGGACCTGGAAAAGAAAGCCCAAAGTTAGCTGTAAAGTATACTGTGTGGTGCAGGTTTATGTTCACACGCTTGTAAGCCAATTGTTGCCACTTACGTGTGATCTGGCAAACAGTGAGGTCGTCACCAGTCCGACCCTCAGAGTCCCAGGCTGTGCTCTTGATACAGTATGTAGTTCCTGCTTGGAGAGTGTCAAAAGTTACCGCTGTGTCAGTGGTGTTCAGCTTGAGGCGAGTGCTGGAGCCTTCTCGGATGATGCAGAGAGTGTAGAGGACAGCATGCTTCACTGGGGCCCAATTCACAAGGATGGTGTCATTGCCGGGAGAGGATGTGTTCAACTTGGGTGCCATTACAACTGTAGACAGGATCAGACAAGGATGAATACTGAATGAAAATGTAAAAAACAAACAAATAAAAAAGATGTTCTTTAATTCAACACTCTCTTTGCCATTTTTTTTGTTGTACGAGGTGTGAAGCAATGTTTCTGTGATCAAATTACATTCATTTTCTTTCAGGAAGGGTAACAACCTAGTTCTCATGGTTTCTCTTTCATTTAATGAAAATGGTACAGTACAGAAGGCTGGATACAGTTTCCACCCTCTTGCGTTGTCTTCAACAAGTAGAAAGTCAGTGACAATGGGCAGTGAAATGATAAGCTGTTATTGCAGGCAGAGTGAGATAAGCTATTGTCCAAGAGGAAAACAGTAAGGTTACATTTCACTCTTCATACACCGATTACCATCTTGAGTAAACTTATGATGCACGCAGTCTGGACAAGTGAAAGTGGACTGAAAAGAACATTAGGTAGTTAAAATACTGGTGTTCTTGATGGTTAAACGCATAAAACTTTTCTATATGGGACAGCAATGGCTCAGATGGTAGAGCCGGTCATCCAATACCCAGAAGGTTGGCGGTTCATATCCAGCTCCCGCCCAGTTGTGTCTTTGGGCAAGACACTTCACCCTCTTTGCCTCCAGTGTTGGCACCACTGGTGTATGAATGTTCGGTGGTGGTCAGAGAGGAAATTGGCGCACATTGGCAGCCATGTTTCTGTCAGTCTGCCCCAGGGCAGCTGTGGCTACACACATAGTTTACCACCACCAAGTGTGAATGAATGATTGGATTCACTGTTAAGCATCTTTGGGTGTCCTGAAAAGCGCTATATAAATCCAATCCATTATTATATATCTTTTATCATTATCTGAGATGCTCAACTCATTGTGTGCAGGAACTCTAGCTGTACCTGTCCTGGCCTCAGTGGGGTATGACGGTTGGCTTCTTCCCCCTGAGTTGACGGACATGACGCTCATAATGTAGTCTGTGTAAGGCTGGAGCTGCTCCATGGTGCCAGGAGAGCTGGTCACATTGGTCTCATAGAAGAAATCGCCTGTCTTTGACTCTGCCCTTAGGATGTAGCTGGTTGCCCCGGAAACCTCAGCGAATTCAACAGTGATGCTGTCGCTGTTTTTGGAGTAGGCCTGCTCAATGCTGGGCACATCAGGAGCTGAAGAGCAAAAGACAGAAGACAGATGTTTTGAATGGATAAAGTTAAAATACAACATGTTAAAGACAACTACTTCTCTTATATAAAATATCTAAATTCAGCTTAGAACATTTACTACAAATCACATGTGTTTTTATGTTGTCAAGATGACTATGTGTTCTGTTTTATCTTGTTTTGCCTTTAGAATGTCTGAAACCATGGTCACTATGACATGAGACTGGGCTGTACCTCAGAGATGTATCAATAACTGTATATTTATTATTAATGTATTATTAATGTTTCTTTGGTTATCCAATCACTGTCAAGTCCTGATGGTGTCAGAGTGCTCCCTTATAAGGTCATTGTCTAGATATGAAAGAGTGTTGGAGTTTTCAGACTAATCTTTTTATTTGTTCTGAAGTGTGTGATTGATTTCAGTTGCTTAACCGTAGCTGTTTGAATGCTTTGGTTCTGAGTTATTTTATTGATTACGATTTTAATTGGAAAATATAAGAATTAATGAGCCTCTTGATGTGATAGGCTCCAGCCTGCAGCCTTGTATTGGAATAAACAGGAATAGGGGATGGATGGATGGGGATTTAATGAATAAGCAGTGAAATTGATCATTTCTTTCCTTTTTTACATAAAAAAATTGCTATCTAAATAGGAACCAATTTCTATATAATTTAGCATAGCCATATGAGTTGAGTATAAAGTTGATTTGTACAACTAAATAGCCAAAACCCCAAAACACCCTGAGCTTAATGATGTGTAGTGACATAAACCCAACTCGAAAAAGATGGCTTATTCAAACCACAGATAGTTAAAAATAACCATATACGTAGTTGGAAATAGTTTCTGTTTGTTTTATTTGGTTTTGATCAAGTGTCCTAAACTGTCTTTTAGAAATATGGATGTATCGTTGTTGGCATCATATCTGAAATATATTTAATTTTTTCTCACTTAATATACAGTATATTTCAGGATTTATTAGACGTGCCACATAGCTCTCAGTAAAGCACTATTACAGTAAACCAAATCAGTTTCTACATACTGCTCTCATCCAGTTGTTATAATGAGGTTAACAGGGGTCACTCTGCCTCCATAAAGATTGCTGCCACTTCTCAATTTTTGTTGTCACTGACCTGTTGTCTCCTCAGTCTCTGCACTGCTGAGGACATTGAGAGCATTGTCCATGGCCTCTAACTGCATGGTGTACAATGTGTTTGGTGACAGAGAGTTAACTGAGCCCATCACTGTATTGCCGCTGAACTGTGCGAAGACCGGTTGCTCAGGAGAGTTCTTGGGGGTCGCTGTGATCTTGTAGGAGCTGGCACCAGTGTGGCCACTCCACTGCACAGTCATGCTCTTTGATGTCACCGTAAATACTGACAATGTGATGTCTGAGGGAGATAAGAGGAAAGAAATGTTGGATTTTATTCAAAATGACTTGTAGGTGCTGCTAGAAAACATTTTGTATTCAAATTTCAGGTGAAAATGAATAACTGGTGCAAAAAAAGTTTGCATATTTGGGTTGTTTTGGAATATTTTTAGTACTTTTCAAAACAATCTTCATGAAAAGGATTCTGCACACGTTTTCATGAAAAAATATTAAAAAAGCTTTTAGTAAAGAGAATTATTTACCATTTTGAGCTGTGCATACCTGAAAATGACAAAAACATGGCAGGTTAATGAGTGAAACAAGGAGATATCTTGATAAATGACAGGAAACACAGTATTTTCCAAATAAGCTGTCGGTAGTCCACGTTATATCCTGAGGCAAATTATGGCCTGTATCATATTCTCAGAGCATGAGAGGCAGCAGGCTGCACATTACTTTCACTCAACACAGATTTCAGATCCCGCTCAGTGCAGGTATTTCTTTCAGGTCGGAATGAATTTGTCTATTGAGCTATGGTTGGGCCTGCCACACGCACTTGTTGAAAGCAGTGACACTCAAAAGAGCCTGTGTTCATACTTTTTCAAAAGTCCATCTTCTACACTCGGTTTCTTATCTAGGTATAAAAAATGTACACTGCATGACATAGACAAAAGTAGCATCTACTGTAAAACAATAGTGGAAAAAGCTCTTCTCTGTTGTTATAATACTTTTGATTCAATCACTAAAATCATCTTAAGAAGTAGCCATAACTTACCCCCATAAACATGGATAAAAGCAACAGTTTCAGCATCTTCATCCTCATTGCTGTTACGCCTTTGGTGTTTTTCTGCCAGGAGGAGAGATACATGATGGTCTCAAACTTACTTCAGCCTTAAATTGAATTCTTCTCTCTTCTCTTTCCTTTCTTTCTCCCTCTCAGATTAGACCACAGGTGCTTTATTGTTTCAGCAAATACCAAAGAGCCCAAAGGCTGTAACTCCACCCCCCCGGGGTATTTTGGTGGCCTATCAGAGCCAGAGATGGAAGTTCACCTTTGTTAGATGAGTATGTTGATAACGACACTTGTATTACAAACTGCTCTTGTTTTGCAGTCATACATGTATGGCAACTGTATCCTGCGAGGTATTCTTAAGTCTTTTGTATCCAGCAGAGAAACTAGGGCCTGCTAAAAAAACATGCAGCTCTTACATAAAGGACTAACGTGATACATGTGATGGCCCCTTTCTGATGCTGGCTTTTCTGGAAGGAAGTGAAATGTTATTGGTTGATAAAAAATCTATTCAAACAATATTTCAACTCGTGGTTCACTCACTTCTGGCACTGGATTTAACACCTGAGGATACTGTTCATATACATATTGCATTTAAGTCATTTTTGTTATTGTTTGCTGCATTGGGATACAGTTTCTTTTGAGAATTAACATTTATTAAGAACACTTTTTTCTGACATATATCCACCAGCCTCAGCCTTCGGTATTACCATAACAATTGAATATAGATCAACAAGCGCATACAAGCTGAAAACATTAAGTAACTCCATACTATAGTAAGTTTGTCGTAATCTTCATTGTTGGAATAATAGCCTTTCTACTCCATATTGTCTGAGAAACTGTGTGTGTATGACAGGTGAGTTGTATTATGGAATGGGTGGAGAGGATCCCAGAGGACCAGTTATTCACAAATTCTTTTGAGCACAGAGAGCAAAAGGAGAAAGATCAAAATTCAACTTAATAATTCAGACAATGACGACTTCTATAGAGCTAAAGGTGCAATTTCTCAGATCGCCTGTTAAAATGATTTTGAGTAAAGGTTATTCAAAAGTCTATCAATATGTGGTAAAGCTTTAGCTCTAATTATGTACAGTTCAGATCATTAGTACGAGGACTTTCTTTTCAGCACATTCAGTTTGAAATTATATTCTAGGTCCGAATTAGAGTTTCAGCTTCAGTTTTATCATGTTTTATTACTTTGAATATATCAAATTATCAAGCTGAAAAATTGAACTGTTTCATGAAGTTTATGATCTTGAATTTGATGGCAGCTGCATGTTTTAAAAAAAGTTGGGATATGGGCTACGGATAAAAAAGTGACTGGTGCTAAAAAGACAGAGTTTGAAATTGCATTTAGTTGATTAATTGGCAACAAGTCAGTAACATGAGAATAAAGAGAGCACCAGAGAGGCAGAGTCTCTCTAGTGAATGCGGGCAGAGGGTCAGAAATCTGCAAAAAGCTGCATTGAAAAATTCTGAAGCAATTTTAGAAAAAGTTTGTTCAGAGTTTCTGCAAAGACTTTGGATCACTGATCATCTACTATGTAATATAAAAAAAAATAATAGACTCTAAAGACATCTGTGTTTAAGAGACACAACATCAAAATTGACTATCAGTGTTGGATGCCCATGATCTACAGCGAAGAGCCAGCGAACCCTTTATCCTGGGAATTTGATTTCAAATGTACAATGAAATTTTGTTGGTGACAGTCATTGTATCAGCAACAATTAGTCTGCAATCTCAATGCTCTTTTTATTGGAAACTTAGAATTGGCAACGTTCATGTGAAATCTATTTTCCTAATCTTAATAAGGAACTTCTGGAAATGCTGGTCTAATTTTCTCAAGTGTACCAAACAATGGAGGAGCCATCAAAGAAACTGTTATCTGTCAGTAGTTCTGGTTTGGGTGTTAGTTGTTCTGCAAATCCTATATAAGATAATTACTATTTAAGTGAGTTACATACTTCCTGAGAAAAAAATGTCGTCTCTGGTGAAAAGATGAACTATTGAATTTAGGAGATTCATATATAAACTGAATTTATCTAACATAGTTTTATGAAAAGCCCAAAATAACAGCCTCAAAGGCTTTTAGCGGTGTTATGAAAGATGAATAACATGGATGAATTACAGTGACATAAACATTAGATAAATCTAAAGAATCCTATGATGTTTTTTCCCCCAACACAATCCACACATTTACCATGTTTAATTACTAAGAGACAGACTTCTGGCAGAGTCATTCTTTTTGACATCATATTGATGCGATTATAGAAAATGATACCTGTCCAGGTGTCAAAACAATCTTTGTTGAACAACTTTAGGTAGGTAGAGCTGAAACCAGACCAAACCTGTTTTGCTAACTTATATTTTTTTCTTATACTAAACTCTGCAGGGACATCTCTTTTTCAGATAAGACTGGTGGCAGGGAAAAAAAGTTTTATCAGCAGATCCTGAATTGAATCAAACAGGTGTGTCCCATCCCTTCTTTAGAGCCAAAGACTTTGGTGGATGACCTACTTGGGCCATTTAAAACCACATTAATATTACTGTATGTTTTGTGGTGGTGACAGTAAAAGTGGCTGTGTAACTTATATTATTTAATATATATGAGTAAGATTTGTGTAGGTTCTCCTTTGTTTATGTTGGAAGGGGAGGGTTGTTTGATACTCCGTTTACTCACACTCTCCCTTAGCCCTCCTCCATTGATTTAACCTTGGCTGACTACATCGGAAAAAAAATGCTTGCTAACATACACACACACACATACACACCGACATCCATGCATTTACTCAGTCACTCAGATATGAATGAGCATCACTTGATGAAATTGATAAAATGTATCCCCTTACGCATATTAATTATTCAGTTTTACACTCAATGCTTCAGCTGTATTTAAATACATTATCTTGCATTGTTTTATAATTTTCTATGAATTGCAATTAAAAAAGGAGAAAATACAGAAAATATTAATCAAATAGGTGACCTGGAATCCTTTTTAAACCGAATACTGTATGCGTATTTAAGGACAATTAAGGCATCTGTTCATTGCTTTAAAGCGAATTAAGGCAAGGCAAGGCAAGGAAAATTTATTTATAGAGCACATTTCATTTACAGGACACTTCAAGGTGCTTTACATTAAGAAAAGTACATTGAAACAGAAGAGAAAAATAAAAAAATAAATAATAATGATAATCTAAAATCAAGATTAAGAATGGACAACTGATTAAAAACATGATAAAGTTTAAAATTTAAGCTTAAAAGGAAACAGTACAAATTCAGATAAGAGCTATGTAAATGCAGCAGAGAACAGGTGGGTCTTTAACCTGGATTTAAATAAACTGAGTGTTTCAGCTGATCTGAGACTTTCTGGGAGTTTGTTCCAGACATGT